>JAWWLV010000046.1:1135937-1170142 GCA_035041135.1 Platyrinchus mystaceus | reverse complement strand
GGCGGGGGGGGGCGGGCAGAGCCCGCGGCGTGGCGGCACCGCCGCCCCCCGCCCGCCACCGGCGCCCCCCGAGCCCCCCGGCCCCGCCATGGGGCTCGCCCGCGCCGATTACCTGGCGCCCTGGTGGGCGGCCTGGCTGCACGGGCTCCCGCACCGCGGCCCGCGCCTGCAGCCCGTGCCCTCCGCCTTCCGCCCGCAGGACCCCGACTACCAGCAGGTACCGCGCCGCGACCCCCCGCCCCGCGCCCCCCGCCCGCCCCGCGCTCCCCCCCGCTCTCTGCTGGCCCCGGCGGCGCCCGGCGCCAGCTCTGATCTCACGGCGCACAAAGCGCCTTTCATGGCCCGGCCCCCCCCCACGCCGGGACAGCCCGCACCGGCACCCCCTGCCCCGGGGGGGTGCACAGGGTCACCCCCTCCTGTGCCCCTCCCGAGCCCCTGCCCCGCGCTCCTGGCGCCCACCGCGGCGTCCGGGACCGCAGGGACCCCGAAATGAGGCGGGGGGGGGGCAGCGCCGGTGTCCCGGTGCCCCGACGCCCCGACAAGGGGCGGCTGCACCCCCAGCCCCCGACCTCCGGCTTGTTGGCCCCGCGTGGGGATGGGGATGGGAACGCGAATAGGGACAGGGACACTTCCTCTTCCCCTCGTGACGGTCTCATGGGGCGCTGGACGCGGCCGCATCCCGGGCACACGTGCGGGTCACGGGCACGGGCGCTGACTGTCCCCTCTTCTCCTTCCCAGTCGCTGCTTTTCCTGGGCTTGGTGGCCGCCGTGTGCCTCGGCCTCAACCTCCTCTTCCTCACCATCTACCTGATCTGCCTGTGCTGCTGTAAGAGGGACCAGGACCCCGACTCCAAGCAGCCCCACTCCTGCTGCGTCACCTGGATGGCCGTCACCGCCGGGCTCATCTGCTGGTGAGGATGGGGACGGGGACCCAGCGCTGTCCCCCCGTCACCGAGGAGACTCTGCACCCCAGCCACGAGTCGCTCTAATTAGATCTGTGCAATTAAATGTGGTCCATCCCAGCCTCCTCCCGTGCAGCTGCTGGGGCAGCCCCAGGGACCAGCTGTGGGCCAGCTCCTGTCCCCTCACGGCTGTGCCGCCTTCCCGGCTAATCCCGGGCGGGAGCGGGGCCGGTCGCTAATCCCAGCCCGGAGCAGATGGCAGGCAGCAGCCTGACCCAGCTGGCAGGTCCCTTGTGCCCGGCCTTAACTGTGACCACAGCAATTAGACAAGGGGACACTTCTTCTCCCAGCACCACTCCAGAGGTTTTCCAAGCCCACCCCGGTTTGAGGCAGCCCGTGGCCGGGAGGACTGCCCAGCAGCCATCCCGTGTGCCCCTGGGCACTCCTGACCTGGGAGGGGACAGGATGGGCCACGACCCTCTCTGCAGACAAAGGGGCTGGTTTGCTGGGGCGGGGCGAGATGGCTGCCACGGAGCAGGGAAACAGGGGAATGAGCAGGGAAACAGGGGAACGGGGATACGGCTCTAATGAGCTCAGCTTGCTCCCCCCTCACTCCCCCACTGTGGCAGGGGGTCTCTCTGCAGCTCCCGGGGGCTTTGAACCCCCCCAGCGGCCTGTTGGTGGCCATTAAGGGGCTAATGGTGGCCAATGGGCCAGTGTCTGCACAGGGAGGGAGCAGCCCTGCGTGAGCCAGCCATGTGTGGGCACATGCCCGGCCAGGACACAGCCAGGGGCACCCCCTTCCTTGGAGTCAGCTGTGACTTTCAGTCCAGCTCCATTTGGGAACACCGCAGGGGCCGTGGAGAGCTCGCCCGGGGGCCTGGAGCGGCTTCCCGTGTGCTCCCAGCAGGTTTAATCAGGAAGCACGGTGCTTCCAGCGGATTCCCCTAATCTGCTTGGCCCAGCCCCTCCACCTCAGTCTCCCGGGGTTTGGCAGCAGGAGCTTCAGACCCTCCCCGTGCCTGTGGAACAGCTCCAGGTGTCCCTGGGCACCAGCAGGAGCAGGTCCCTGTGCCATCGCTTCGGCTCTGCCGTGGCTGAGGGGTCCCCCAAACCCGGGATGCTCCAGGGATTGTCCCCTGTCCGGCTGGTGTCCCAGGGTGAGTCTGTACTCAGTGTGTCCCTCCCCTCTAACCGTGTCCCCTCCCTGCCCCCAGCGCTGCTGTCGGCATCGGCTTCTACGGGAACAGCGAGACCAACGACGGGGTGTTCCAGCTGCTCTACGCCCTGGACCACGCCAACCAGACCCTCACCGGCATCGACTCGCTGGTAGGACCACGGGCAGAGTCTCCCAGGGGCACAATCCTCCATCCTGGGTTTGGTTGGAGCACTGGGGAGGGAGCTGGAGGGATGTCCGGCTGCTCCTCCAGCCAAGCCCCCGGGGCAGCCGTGCCGTGCTGAGCGCGGGAGGGTGACGTCACCCCCCCAGAATGGGACCTTTGTGGCACAGTGGGAAGGGCTGGGGAGGCCATGGCAGGGCTGTCCTGGGGGATGGATCCGTCTTGGGCTCGGGGGGGGGTTGAGGTGGGGCTGTTCTCCTGGAGGAAGAGCATCCCATGGATGGGGCAAAATGACTCCTGCAGGTGCCTGGCTGATGGCAGGGAAGCCCTGGGTGGTGTCCTGGGGGGGACGATTATCCCGGGGCGGGCGTCTGACCATTCCACCTTCGCCAGGTTGCAGGCACCACGCTGCAGATGCAGGGGGGCCTGGAGCAGCACCTGGCGCGGCTGAACGAGGTGCTGGCCCCGCGGGGGGATTACGTGCAGACCCTCAAGCTGGTGGAGCAGCTGGCCGGGAACATCGTCCTGCAGCTGCAGGGGCTGCCGGGCTGGGGGGGCGTCAGCGCCGACCTCACCGCGCTGTCGGCACACGTCGCCTTCGTGGAGTATTATCGGTAATCGGGGCCTTGGTGCCACAGGGGGGGCGGCCCCGGCAGGGCCAGGGGGTGGGCGCAGCTGATGGAGCTTCCTCTGCGCCCAGGTGGCTGGCCTACCTCCTCTTCTTCATCCTCGTCCTCACCGTCTGCCTGCTGGCCTGCCTGGGGCTGGCCAAGCGCTCCCGCTGCCTCCTGGCCACGTGAGTACCCTGGGGGTGGGACTGGGGGGGCGGAGGGGGATCGGGGTGGACCCCCCACACGTGCTCCCCGCTCGTGCTCCGCGCTCTCCACGCAGGATGTTGTGCTGTGGGCTGCTGACCCTCGTCCTCAGCTGGGGCTCCATGGCCGTGGACACGGTGGCGGCGGTGGTGAGTGGGGGTGGGAGGGGAGGGCAGGGCTGGTTCTGGCTGTGCCAGGGCTGTGCCAACGGCTGCGGGCACCATCCCATCCCTCCTGACCCCTCCATGTCCCTCTGGTCCCCACAGGGCACCAGCGACTTCTGTGTGGCCCCCGACAAGTTCATCATGAACCAGACAGACGACGAGATCAGTGCAGGTCAGAGCCAGCTCCCAGGTGGACCCATGCTGGGGCAGGACCCCAAAACCTGCCCGGGGGTCCAGTGCCCCCTGCCATTCTCCCCTCACGCTGCTCCCTGTCCCCTGGGATGCTCCTACCAATGTGTCCCCTTGGCTTTGCAGTGGTGGCTCACTATTACCTGTACTGTGACCAGAGCCTGAGCAACCCCTTCCAGCAGGTACAGGGGGCCCAGGCTCCCTGCTTGGGGCTGCCTGGGGCTGGGGGGGTCCCAGGGCTGGGGGGGGTCCCAGGGCTGGGGATCTGTGACTGTTCCCGCTCCCCCTCGCAGGTTCTCACCGTCTTCCAGCGCTCACTCACCACAATGCAGATCCAGACCCAGGGTCTCATCCAGTATGCACTGCCCCTCTTCCCCACAGCTGAGGTATGGGAGAGGGTGCTGGGGCTCCACCTGTCCCCACTCTGCTCCCCAGCGCTGTCCTGACCCCCTCTTTTCACGCAGAAAGACCTGCTGGGGGTCCAGCAGCTCCTCAACTCCTCAGAGACCAGCCTGCACCAGCTGATGGCCCTGCTGGACTGCCGGGGGCTGCACAAGGTGAGGGGGGTCTGGGTGGGGACGCAGCTCTGGGGTCCCCCTGCTCTGCCACCAGCCCTGCCTGTGTCCCACCAGGATTACCTGGATGCCCTCATCGGGATCTGCTACGACGGGGTGGAGGGGCTGCTCTACCTGGGGCTCTTCTCCCTGCTGGCGGCCGCCTCCTTCTCCACCATCATCTGCGCTGCCCCCCGTGCCTGGAAGCAGCTCACAGGACGGTGGGTCTGCCCACTGACCCCTGCCCACATCCCCCCACCTGTGCAGCCCCCCTGCCCATAACTCCTGCCCCTGCAGCCCCCCTGCTCACAGCCCCTCTGCCTGTGGTCCCCCGCATGCCCCCTGCCCACGTTTCCCCGTGTGCAGTCCCTTGTGCAGCCCCGCTGCCCACAGCTCCTTCCCCCCACAGCCCCCCACATCCCCACATGGGCACTTTGAGACCAAGTGTGATCACCGTCCCCTCGTCCCCAGGGACCGGGACTACGACGACATGGACGAGGAGGACCCGTTCAACCCGCAGGCGCGGCGCATCGCCACCCACCGCCCGCCCCGGGGGCAGCTCCGCAGCTTCTGCAGCTACAGCAGCAGCCTGGGCAGCCAGAGCAGCCTCCACCCCCCGGCCCAGACCGTGTCCAACGCCCCCGTCTCCGAGTACATGTGAGCTCCCCCTTCCCTGTCCTTCCCCCGGGTCCCCGCGCTGTGCCGTGACGGGGGTCTCGCTGTGCCCCCCCAGGAACCAGGCCGTGCTCTTCGGAGGGAACCCGCGCTACGAGAACGTGCCCCTCATCGGCAGGGGGTCTCCCCCCCCCACGGTACGGTGGGCGACCGAGGCCAAGTCCTTCTTGTGACACTCCCGGGGGGCCTGGAGCCCCTCGGGGTCACCGAGAGCCGCTCGCCAGGGTGGGGCAGGGGCGGGTGCTCCCGGCCCCCTCCTGCCCTTGCTGAGGACGAGGCTCCCCCTTCCCGGCTCTAACCCAATTCCCGGGGGCTGCAGGGAGGGGGCACAGCCACGTGCTCGGGGCAGCCTGAAATAGCCCTGCCTTCCCTCCCTTCCCCGTGTCTCCCTCTCCATCCTGACTTTCAGAGGACGCTCCTGGCAGTGTCTCCCTGCCCGTTCCCATTTCCCTGCTCATTGTTAATCTCTCCCTGTCTGGTATTTGCTGCTTTATTTTTTATATCGCTTGTCTTTTTTTTTTTTTTTTTTTTATGGTTTCTTTTAATTTTTGCATCCATTATTTTGGAGCTAAGTTGCCCATCAAGAGTAAGTTCAGCCGCTTCCCTCTCCCTCCTTATCCCAGGGCGGCAGCCGGGTTCCCCCATCCTCCCCCTCTTCTGTGCCTCCCTCCATCACCATTCCTTGACTGGATTTCAGAAAGCGTGTGGAAAGCTTGAGGAGGGAGGGACTGGGCCACCATTTGTCCCCAGGAAGTTCCAGGGGGATTTGCAGCTCCCACACATTGGGATCCTGGCCCCCATCTCCATCCCCAGAGCCCCCCAGTCGGGCAGTGGGCCATGGACACAGCTTTGGGAACGCTGCCATGGCAGCAGTGCTGTGCTCTCCTCTTCCAGGGATGATTTTTTTCCATCAGGTGTAATCCCACTGCACAGACCTGGCAGCTGGCAAGAGCCTCTTCCTAGGGCGGGGGGGGCACATGAGGGGGGATTAATTCGAGCACTTCTCCCAGCCCTGAATTAATTTATCCAGGATTCAGATCCCTGAGGAAGGACTTTCCGAGTCCAGAGGAACAAACTCATAATCTCCCTTAGTGCCTGGTTGGGGTGATCCTCCTTGCTGTGAAATCCTGGAGAAACATGATTTTGAGAGGCTGGAGTTTTGGGGCCCTGCCCTGGGCTCACTGTTACCCTATGGAATTGTGCACATGGGGTGATTTGGGATGAATTTGCTGCCAGGCTGGAGGTGGGAAGGTGGAGGATGAACCTGGAAAGGGACAAAGCAGAGCTGGAGGGGATTTTGCTGCAGTGTAATAGCAGGTTTTGGGTGGTTTTAATCTCTTTTTGGTAATTTGGTTCCCCGGGACAGGTGTGGGCTGGGACATCCTGGGGTGGCCACGAATCCCCTGGGAGAGTTTTTAGGGACAACTGGGGCATCCCTGGGGTGGGATGTGATGCCCAGGGAGGGGGGACAGCACGGACCTGCCACCCTGGGGGGCTCATGCAGCATTTCCAGGGCTCCAGGCTGAGGAGGTCCCATCTCCCCCAGCCCCCAGACGGGCTGTGAGCAGGGTCTGCCCCTCTGACAGATTAATTAGGGATCGAGCCACATGGGAAGCAGCGTTCCCTCTCCATGGGGCCGTCCCTGGCAGTGCAGGGGTTGTGTCCCGGTGTTCTGGGGGGGTGCTGACCCCCTCCTGTCCCCCCCCCATCCCACAGTACTCCCCGAGCATGAGGGCCACGTACCTGAGTGTCACCGATGAGCACGTCCGGCACCGCGGCGACTTCCCGGCATAGGAGGAGACCCCGCCGGCGTTTCCCTCGGGAAACCAAAGACCCCCCCGGAGAACACGCGGTAGGAGACGCGGTGGGGGCCGGAGGAATGAGGCCGGAGAGACCCCCCCGCCCTGTGCACCCCTCTGAGCCCCCCCGGCGGCTCCCGGGACTCGACTCTTCCTGCCTTATCCCGGGGAGCAGCGGAGATGCCGCTCCAGCTTCTCCCAGCCCGGGAATGTCGAAGCCTTTCGGAGGGCAAATCCTGGGACCACGCTGCCCCCAGCACCCCCCCCACCCCGTGGAGGGGTCCGGGCAGGGGCTCCCCTGCTCCCGTAGCAATGCAGCACCAACCACTAGTGATCCCAACCTTTCCCAATCCCCCCTCCCACTTCCCCGGCTGCTCCCCGTGGGCAGATCCAACCCCCTGTGCCCCCCCTTCCCACCCCCCAGGCCGGGGAATTACGGATGTTTTGGCCTTGCTGGTTTTCCTTTGCTTTGCCCCCTGGGATTTGGGAGCTCTTGGGAGCGTGGGCTGACTCGCTGACTCTGTTCCAAAGTGGGGTTTCCCACAGTGTAGTTCGGTAGCAGGTTTTTTGGGTGGTTTTAGGCTCTTTTTTGGTGATTTGGCTCCCCAGGGCAGGTGTGGGATATGGGGCAGGATCCCCTCCTCCTGCAGGACAGCCCTGGGGCAGTCAGGAATCCCCTGGGAGAGGCTTAGGGACCACTGGGGCTTCCCTGGGGTGGGACGGGGTGCCTGGGGAGGGGACAGCATGGACCTGCCACCCTGGGGGTGCTCATCCAGCATTTCCAGGGGTCCAGGCAGAGGAGCTGGGAGACAAGTACGAGCTGAATGGATCCTTTGGGGCTGCACTTTGGCACAGGGATCCCCAGGAAGCCCTTCCCCGTGGAGCAGGGATGGACCCCCTGCTCCATCCCACCCAGAGCCTGCAGCCCAAAGGGCGCGGGTGGGGCGGTGGGTGCCCCCCACCCAGGGCCAGTACATCCCCCTGCCTCCCTCTCTCCATGTTCCCCACAACTAGCATCCCTCCCTTTTGGGGGAAATCCCAAGGGATTTTGTTATTATTTTTATTTTTTTTTGCTTTTAACGTTTCCATGTAATGGTACTGGTAGAAGAGCTGTTGTTAACTGCATGTGAACTAACCGAAGGACTCCGGCTGGGAGCTGGAGTCCGACTGGATTTGTATGTGCCCTTTTGGGGGAAAGATAATAAACACTTGGACTAAATTTATCTCCTCTACGCCGTTTTTTTTTGTTTGTTTGTTTGGGGTTTTTTTTTTGAATAGTCAGTTTGGGGCACCTTTTATTTGCCCTCCCCAACATGGCGCCCGTCACGTGACACCGGTGGGCGCCGCCATTTTCGGGGAGGTCTGTGTGCCGCCTGTGTCACGTGACGGCAGCGCCGGTGTCACGTGGTTCGAGGCGTTGCCTGGCAACGGCGACGCGTCCCCGGTCAGGCCCCGCTGGGACCAGTACGGGCCCCACTGGGGTCCCGGGGCCTCCGGGGTGTTCCTTTAACACTCAGAGCTCTTCATCCCTGTGTCTTGGCTCCATTTTGGGACTCCTGCTGCCTTTCTGGGATCTCCCTAAAGCCCCCAGGCCCTCTCAGGGTTCTCCCTCTCCAGGCTCCCTGCTCACATCTGTGGTTTCCCAAGGTTTCCGTTCTCTTTTGGCACCTTCTCCAATCCCTCCTGGGGCTCTCTGAGTTTTCCACTCCCTTCTATGACCATCTCTCCATCCCTGACAACTTCACTCCCTTTCAGGCTCCCACTCTCCTTTTGGGACCCTCTCTTCCTCCCCAAGGTTCCTGCTCTCTTTTGGGGCTCTCCCTCCACCCCTGAGGCCCCTTTCCCTTTAGGAGTTCCCCAAGGACTCCGCTTCCATTCGGAGCTCTCCATCCACGAGGCCTCCACATCTTTCGGGGACTCTCTTTTGGGACCTTCCATCCCCAAGCCTCACACTCCTTTTTGGAGTCTTCCCTGAGGCCCCCACTGCCTTTCGGGTCTCTCCCTCTCTCCCCAACCCCCCCAGTCCTTCCCAAGCCCCCCTGCCGCGGGTGTGTCCCCCCCCCACCATGGAGATCAAGTTCGAGTACACGCGGAAACGCAGCGACTTCGGGCGGCCCTGCAACTTCTCGGACCTGCCGGCCGAGGTGACCGTGGACATCCCGCCGGATCCCAGCCTGGCCCAGGACTTCATCCCCCAGGACCCCGTGGACGTCGCCCTGCAGCACGGGCCCGTCATGGCCGTGCATGAGGTACGGGGGCACCACCCTGGGGGGCTGTGGGGGCTCCTCAAAGGGCACAAAGCCAGGCACATTTTGGGCTCAGGTTGCTCCGATCCCTCCAGGAGAACACGGAGTGGACGGAGGTGACATCCCGGGATGTCACACACATGGAAGGCAGTTGTCCCCGAGGCAACAAGGTGTGTCTGGCACCCTTTGGGCTCAGGTTGCTCCGATCCCCCTGTGTCCCCCTGCCCAGGTGAACACGGAGCGGGTGCAGGTGACATCCCGGGGCGTGAACCACGTGGAGGGCGGGTGGCCCAAGGACGTCGACCCCCGGAACACGGACATGACCTCCCGCTACAGGGAGGAGGTGGAGAGGGATGAGATGTACACCAGAGCCATCCAGCACCTCGGCACCGTAAGGCCCTGCCCCTGCTGCCCCACAAAACCCCCTGACCCCCCCCAGAGCCCCCCCAGAGAACCATCCCGTGCTGTCCCTGCAGCTGATGGAGCACTGCATCAGGCAGAACAATGCCATCGACATCTACGAGGAATATTTTGCAGAGGATGAGGAGGAAGAGGGGGAAGAGGAGCCTCCCTCTGCCAAAACCATCAGTGTCTTCAGGTAGCACAGCCAGGGGGGCTCACCAGGCTCTGCAGGGCCAGTGGGGTCAAACCACCTTCAAAGCTTTAGGAGCTAAATTCCAGTGGGTTTAGGATGGTTCTGGATCAGTTTGTGAGTGGAGAGACCTGCTGGAAACCCCCTGCCCAGTCATCCTGTCCTCCCCTGCCCAGGTGATTTGGGGATGGGAACCAGGGCCAGGCTCAACTCTGAGCATCTCCTGACAGTGCTTTAGGATTTTCCTGCTTATTTTTCAGTGCCTCAAAGGTTAATTTCAGCGTCAGGGGCTGTTGGGTTGTTTTGGGAGGCAGATCCAGTAAGAGAATTGGATTTTTAGAAAGGTATAACTGGAAAGACGATGAAATCATCAACTCTTCTCCCCCTGCCCGACCCACCGGAGAATCATTTCCTGCACTCAAGGCTCTGTGGGCTGCAAATTGGTTTAACTGTGATTCCCACAACTTCCTTTGGGAGACCCTCATCCCAGGGATTTGCAAAGTAACCTCTCTTGGATGACCTGCTATCCCAAAGGGACCCAAACCCGGTCAGGAGGACGGCCACGCACCTCTCCTGGCACCCCGACGGCTGCAAGGAGCTGGCCGTGGCTTACTGCAGCCTGGAGTTCCAGGACAAGAGGAGAGACATCAGCTTTGATTCCTACATCTGGGATCTGGGTAAGGGGAGGGGAAAACCCACCGGTCGATAGCGGAAGCACTTTGTGTCTCAGAGAGAGGGATGAGGCCTCGCAGCACCCCGGGGAGGGTCAGCAGGGGGAGGTTTGTGCCACGCAGAAACGGGGAGAAATGGGAGCTGGAAGATGGGAAATAAGCACTAAAATCCCACTCCACGGCTCTGGAACCACAACAGGCAGCAGAGCCGTGGGCCTCGTATGAGGTTCTTGTCTTGGTGTGGTTCAGCTGGGTGGATGAAGGAAGAAAGAGGCAGCAGGAGCCTGGGGTGAGAATTGCCCTGATCTGTCCAAGCCTCACTCAGACCTGGTTTGTTTTGGGGTGAAAAGGACAAGGAAGAGGGGTGGAGTTACCAGGTTTCTGTCCCCAGGCCAGCTCCCTTCCCTGCCACATCCCAGTGACCTCATCCAGCACTTCCATGGCAGGGAGTGGGGTGGGATGGGGGGCTGGTTTTGGGGTGCTGCCTTCACCCTTTGCTCTTCACTCGTCCCTCCTTGGCAGAAAACCCCTACAAGCCCGAGCTCACCCTCATGCTCTCGTCCCCTGTGGTGACCCTGGAATACAATACCAAGGACTGGCATCACCTGCTGGGAGGCTGCTACAACGGGCAGATAGGTGAGGGGAATGGGGCAGGTGGGGGGTTGGTTCAGCAGGAGCCTGGCTCCAGCACTGCTGCACTCCCAGAGCATCATCAGTCAGTGCTGCCACTGGGAATATCCCATGGGAGCAGGGCCTGGGATTTGCCTGTGGGCAGGTGTGTGCTCACCTGAGTGGGTACCCAGGGAGGGGAGGACACAGTGCCAGGGAGCCCTTTGCAGCACTCGGGGCAGCCCTGGCAGGGATGGATGGCTGGATCCAGGGGCTGAGCAGGAAGGGTGCTGTGCTCCCCCTTCTCCCACCACCCTGGATCATCTCCTGGGGGTGGGAAGCACGTGGGAAGCACCTGGTGAGGTTTGCTCCCTGTTCTGACTTGGGAAGGAGGAAACACATGACAAGGAAAGGAGCTGAGCGAAGGCTTTTCTCTTCCTTCCCAGTGTACTGGGACACCAGGAAAGGGGGGCTGCCCATGGAGGTGACCCCCGTGGAGCTCAGCCACAGGGACCCCGTGTATGGAGCGATCTGGCTGCCCTCCAGAACGGGTACTGAGTGCTTCTCAGCCTCCACAGATGGGCAGGTGAGGGGCTGGGGCAGGGCAGGGTGCCAGCTGCTCCTGAAGGGACCCAAAAGAGCTTCCCTGCCTGTGCTGCCCCTCAGCAGCACAAGATCCAGGCCCCCCCAGGCTGGCACAGGGCAGCTGCTGAGCTCCAGCAGCCCTGGGTGAGCGGGAGCAGCCCCCACAGCCCCCTGCCATGGCCCCTCTCCCCCACAGGTCCTGTGGTGGGACATCCGCAAGCTGTCACAGCCCAGCGAGAGGCTGGTCTTGGACATCACCCGGGAAGACCAGCTGAAGAATGCCCTGGGTGCCATCTCCCTGGACTTTTCACTCTCCATGGTTAGTGTCCCTATGCCCACTGCTCATACCCCAACCATGGGCACAGCCCAAGGGGCCAGGTTCAGGAAGAAGCGGGATGTGCTGCCTAAACATGGGGTCCTGCTGGCACTTCGTTCCCTAAATCCCCCACTGATGGTGGGTCCAGGGCTCTGGCTGCAGCAGGACCCCCTTGCTGCCTGCCCCACCGTCCTGCTGACAGCAGCTCTCTCCTGCTCCCACCCTCAGCCCACCAAGTTCCTGGTGGGCACAGAGCAGGGCAGTATCATCAACTGCAACCGCGACGCCAAGACCCCCCCCGAGAAAATCGCCAACGTGTTCAATGGCCACATCGGGGCTGTTTATGCCGTGGCCAGGAGCCCCTTCTACCCCAAAGTCTTCCTGTCGGTCGGTGACTGGACCGCTCGCATCTGGTCGGAGGAGAACCTGGACTCATCATCAATTATGGAGACCAAGTAGGTGTCAGGGTGTGTTTACTGGGCCAAAAGCCATCCCTGGGTGGCAGAGTGTGTTCAGGGGGGTGCCAGCGGGGTCTGGTCGGCTCGGGGTGGTGGGACAGGCCAAGGCAGAGCGGTGCCAGCGTGGCTGAGGTGTGGCTCTGCCCTCAGGTACCACGTTCCCTACCTGCTGGACGGGTGCTGGAGCCCCGTGAAGCCGGCCGTGTTCTTCACCGCCAAGTCGGACGGGACCCTGGATGTCTGGGACTTCCTCTTCCACCAGAAGGACCCTTCCCTCAGCCTCAAGGTGGGTCCCCAACCCCTCTGAGCCCCGAGCCCCTGAGAGGGGAGCGAGTTTGGCAGACACATGGCTTTGCCTCTGCCAGCTCATCCTGCCCGACTTGCAGGGCCAAGTGCCACCACCCACGTGTCCCCCATCCCCAGGTGAGCAACGATCCCCTCCTCAGCCTGCGCCCACAGGACAACGGGCGCATCATCGGCTGTGGCAGCAAGCAGGGCACCGTCGCCCTCCTGGAGATCTCCCCGGGGCTCTGCACCCTCCGGAAGAACGAGAAGTCCCTGACCTCCACGGTGAGTGCCAGGCCCCAGCCGAGCCCCCTCACCACAGGCACGGCCCCAGCCCCACACACAGAGCTCTGCTCACAGCTCTGCGCTGTCCCCGGGCACGGCACAGGGTCCCCTGTGCCCCCCACACGCCTCAACCCCAAATCCCACGGCAGATGTTCGAGCGGGAGGCGCGGCGGGAGAAGGTCCTGCAGGACAAACAGCGGGAGCTGCAGGTGCGGGCACAGCTCCTGGCAAAGGCCAAGCGGGAAGAGCCGGAGAATCCCCAGGAGGTGTTCGAGCAGGCCCGTGCGGAATTCTTCAGTGTCATCAAGGCTGAGCGGCAGAGGAGGGGAGATACAGAGTCCCTGTTTGGAGAGGTACTGGGGGCGGGACACAGCGGGCACCGCAGCAGAGACCCCACCCAGGGCAGGGCACAGGGTCAGCCTCTGTCTTTCAGGGTCAAGAGGAGGAGGCTGCGTAGGAATAGGAAAAGGAGGAGGAGAAGGGGAAGGATGCCAAGGTCAGTGCACTCCATCTTCGCCTTCCCTTCCCCTCTGTGCCAGAGCTGCTGCTCCATGGCTCCTGCAGGGATGAGACTGCTGGCCCTGAGCTGGGCAGCACTTGTGGGCTCTGTGCCCCCGTGGGCTCTGTGCCCCCGTGGGCTCTGTGCCCCCGTGGGCTCTGTGCCCCCGTGGGCTGGGCCCTGCACAGCCCCCTGACCCCATGGCTGCTCCCTGGCCCTTGGCATCCTGATTTTCTTTGAGGTGAATAAACCACTGCTTTCCATGTCATGTTTCCTCTTTTGTCACAGCAGGGTCGAGCAGAGGGTGGGAAAGTCATGTCCTCCTGTCCCCTCCTCAAGCCAGGACATGGCTCAGAGCCGGTGGCTGAGCTTGGCCAAGCACCCACCGCAGCTCAAGGTGTCCCTTGGAGTGTCTCCAGCCCATGGAACAGGGCACAGCAGGGTGGCCAGTGGCAGCAGGGGGGTTCTGGTCCCTCCAGGCTCCCTCCCATCTGGACGGTGCTGCTGAGAACAGCCCGGTGCCCCCCGGCGCTGTGCCTGGGGGAGCAGCCCCCGGCTGGGTTATCGGCACTGGGTAAACACCGCCCTGCCGGTAGCGCCCGCAGCCGCCCCCACTCCTCACTCTCGCTAATTAATCATTAACGAGCTGCCAACAGCGCTGTCACAGCAATGGGGACATGGCCCAGATGGCACCCTGGGGGCTGGGTGGGAGCATCCTGGCAGGACCCTCCACCAGGCTCTGCTCAGGGTCTGAACCCACCCGTGGGTGGGCAATGCCAGGGCCAGCTCTCCCCAAGCCAAAGCCACCCCAAAGAGGGACCTTTGTCCCCACAGGGGAACGCAGCCATGCCAGATGGAGCCATATGGCTGCTCCAGCGTCCTGTGGATGCTCAGCACGGGGGGACACAGCCATCCCCCAGCACTGCCAAGTGCTGATGGGTGTTTTGCTTCCCAGGGGTTCCATCAAAACGAGCTGAGCTGAGCTGGGGAGTGGTGTCACCCCAAAGATGCCCCACACGTCTCCACACTTGTTTTCTGATTTATTAGGAAAGGGGTGGGGGTGCCTGAACAGGGATGGGGCAGCTGCCACTGTCAGCAGGGGTGGTGCCCCCTACCCCTCCTCCACTAGAGGAGGCAGATGGACCCCTCATCCCCAACCCTGGCAGCTCCCAGTTTGCCCCTGAGCTGGACCCAGCTGCCCACACAGAGGGATCCCAGTGCTGCAGGGGTGGCACCACAGGAAGGATGGGCTGTCCCTGTCCCCAGTGGGGTCTGCATTGTGCCCGTGGGCTGCAAGTTTTGCCTCCTACACCCCCTGCCCAGTGCTGGAGGGCCCCCAGCATCCCCCATCCCCAGGGACAGCGATGGGGATGGGACATGGCAGGGGGACACTGGGGAGGGGTGGGCAGCGCAGAGCACAGCCCCATGGGGCCCGGCCGTCCCCCGTTACTTCTTCACCTTGATGAGGGCGTGGTAGACGGGTTTGATGATGATGTGGAGGTGCAGGGAGTTGTCGATGAGGTACTCGGAGGTGCGTTTCTGCAGGTCGGCGTGCGCCAGGAAGTCGGGCGCCTCGTCCGAGCTCTGGTGGAAGCTGTAGGCGTGTTTCACCAGCACCCGGCCCTGCTGCCGCACGCCCACCAGCACCGTCTTCTGGAAGGTGACGCCAGCGAAGTCGGGGCTGCTCATGGCCGGGGTGATGACGAGCCGCGGGCGCCCGTCCTCGATGCGCACGGGCTGGATGGCGCCCGACACCGTGTCCGAATAGACGGGGCGCAGGCTGACGGGCAGCCAGCGCGGCGAGAACAGCACGTTCCACGTCACCCTCTTGCCGGCGTCGTGGCTGCTGGGGCCCAGCTGCGTCTGGAAGCTGGTGCTGCGGTCGTCCCGCGCCGGGTTGGTGATGACCCACTGGGAGCCCCAGCTGGGCGAGAGGTAGTTGCGGGGCAGGAACATGCTGCAGTTGACGTCGAAGTACTTGGCGAAGTGGAGCGGGGAGGCGGCGTGGAACTGGAACGCCTGGAAGAGCAGGTCCTGCACCGCGCCGCGGTGCCGCGCCAGCACCGCCGACTGCACCTGCAGCCGGAACAGCTGGCTGGGAGCGATCATGGGGTAGCGGATGGCGCGCAGCACCCGCTCGGCCACGGGCGCCTCGGGCTGCCGGCGGCTCAGCCAGCCCTCCACGGCCGTGTAGAGCTCCAGCTCGCTGTGCAGCACCAGGTCGGAGCGCTCCAGCAGCAGCAGCAGCAGCTCCACGCTCACCGAGCCCCACTCGGCACTGCCCAGCACCGCCGACAGGTTCCAGGCCAGGAACTGGAGGCAGCTCTCCTGCAGCGCCGCGTCCCCGACGCGCACGGCGTAGTGGTACCAGCCCACCACGTGGCCCTGGCTCGACTCGCTGGCCAGGTGGGTCCTCATGTACTCGGCCACGCCACGCTGCAGCCCCCAGACCCGGTACTTGCTGGCCAGCTGGTGCAGGGGGATGGCCTGGTGCAGCAGGATGGACACCCCCCCGCAGTACAGGTACCTGGGGGCAGTGTGGGCGGTGACCTGGGGATCCCCACTCCAGCAGTGCAGTTCCCAGGGGAGCAGCCTCTGTCCTGGTCTGCGCCCCTCTGGGTACCCCCAGCCCTTGGGTCCCTGTGGTCCCCAGGGCAGTGTTTCCCCTCCTGGGCTGCATCTTGTGGGATGCCCAGGGAAGCATTCCCCCTTTTTGGATGTATCCCTCTGGATATCCCCATCCCACAGCGGCCCATGGTTCCCAGAGGAGCATCCATCTGCTTTGGTTGCATCCCTCCAGGTACACCCATCCCACAGGACTTCCATGGTCCCCAAGGGGGAAGATCCTCCCTCCTGGGCTGCATTCCTTTAACAGACCTGTCCCATGGGGTCCCCGTGGTCCCAAAAGGTAACATCCCCTTTCCTTGGCAGCATCCCTCTGGGCATCCCCATCCCACGGGGTCCCCACGCACCTGATGAACTTGTCGAAGAGCGCGGCGGTCTCGGGCGGCTCGTGCAGGGTGACGACGCTCTGGTTGCGCAGGAGGCTCTCGAACACCTCGCTCTGGAGGCTGAGCAGCAGCTGGTGCGTGTGGAACACCTTGGCCTCGTCGGAGGCGGCCGAGCGCACCCGCAGCACCGAGTCGCTGCCGTTCCCGTTCTGCAGCAGCTCCTGCAGCCGCTGCAGCAGCGTCAGCGAGTGGTTGATGGTGGCAGCCGTGGAGTCCCCGCTAAGGTCGGCTTTTTGGGCTGTGGGGAGATGGGGTCATCCCAGTGCTGCACCCCAGGTGGCCCCAGGGGACCCAGCTGTGGGGCGGCGTGGGGTTACCTCCTCCTCTGCTTCCCCGGTGCCGAAGGGCTGGTTGGTGCCAAGGGGATGTGGGAGGACAAAGGGACATGGGGACGTTTGTGTCCTTGAGAGCCAGAAAACTGCCTTCCTGCAGCAGAAGGGCTGAGACCACCATGTCCCAGGCTGGGACGTGCTGGGAAATGGCCGGGTGCCGGCGGCGCTGGCTCACAGCCCGGTCTGCCCTGTCCCTGCTGTGGGCACAGCGAGCCCTGGGCATTGTCACAACCCCCCACATCCCCCATGGACACACGGGGGCATGGAGAGCCCATGGGTGTGGGGAGCCAGGCACGCTCTGCCCCACTCCCAGGGGCACGGGTGCCATGGTCTAAGCAGCCCTGGGGTCACTGTGGTTCCATGCTGGGATCCCAAAAGGGACTGGAGAGGGACCTGGGAATGTGGGACAGGGCTCTCCTGTGGGCACAGAGAACCTTCCTCCCTCTCCTCTTCTCCCTCCTGGCACAACTCCCACCCGTTCCTCAGAGCAGCCTTCCTCCAGGAGGAATTTGGCCCCATCTGTCTCAAATCCATCTTGCCTCTCAAATCCCATCTTGCCGGCGGATTACCCTTCTCAGTGCTGGCTTAAATCCGGCTGGGGAAGGGGAGCAGGAGCCCCGCGCCCCGCAGTGCTGGACGTCGCTGCCCGCAGCTCCGAGCCCTTCCCTGAGCACAGCCCGGCTCCAAAGGGCATGGCCACGAGGCACAGCACGTCCAGGAGCCACTTCCATCCCTCCCAGGCACCCTGATGGCTACCAGAGAGCCCGTGGGCACCATCCCTGGCTGAGCTGGGCCCCGGCACCCACCGAGGGCAACAGGAATTCCTGCTCAAGGACCCTCCCCGCACCACGGCCGCCCTTACCGGCTTGCACGGTGAGGAGGAGGAGGAGGAAGGCGGCGGCGCAGCCCCAGCGCCGGGCGGCCACGGGCCGGGCGCCCGTCAGCCTGGCCATGGCGTCGCAGGCGCATCTGCCGGCTCTGGCGGGGCACACGCTGCCCGCCCGGCCCTTATGTAGGACACGCGCCCTCCCGGCCCTCCCAGCCCGCGCCGACACATCGATTGGTGGAAACTGGGGCCAGCCGTTGCCAAGGGAACCGCTTCCAGCCTCCCTCCATCCCACCCTGACCCCCAGCCCCGCACCCCGGGGTGCTGTGACGGGGCGCCCCGGCGGGCTGTGCCACGGCACGGGGATGTCACCATGTGCCTGCCACCTGCTCCTGCCACCGGCCACGCCGGAGCCCTGCGCGCGGCCCGCGGCCCTTTGTGCCGGCAGTGGGGTCTTTGCATTCAGGGCACAGCTCGGTGGCCTCCTGCTCCCCCGGCTCATGGGTATTCATGCCGGCAGCAGCCCATCACCATGGCATCCGGGCTGCCGGCAGGAACTGCCTGCCCTTTTCCCAGTCTTTGCAGCCAAGAGGCCGCCCGTGCACTCTGAGCAGCCTCCGATGGCCCCTCGCCCACCCCGATGCCTCTGGAGGGGCTTCACCGCGGGGCTGGGGTGGTGTTTGCACAGCCAAGCTGGGACACGGGCTTAGATGGGAACATGTGGGAGGTGGTGAGTGTAGGCAGATGTTGCCACAGGTGCCAAGGGGGCAGGAGCAGCATCTGGCCTTGACACACAGGGTGAGGGGCTGGGGGCAAACCATGCAGCCAACCCCCTGCCGTGCTCCTGGAGCTCCCTGTCCCCTCGCAGGGACAGGCAGGTCGGTGATGCGGTACAGGCCATGGCACTGGGGCTCCAGCCCTGTGCCCTCGTGGGGCTGGGAACCCCCAAAAGCTCAGTGCCAGCAGAGTGCCCAGCCCAGGAGGGTGTCCCTTCACCACGGTGGGGCGGGGGGTGGCGGCCCCGCTGTGGCACAGCCGGTTCACGGCTCACCGCGTCCTCTGACGCCTCATTTCACCCCCTGCCTGACAAACAACAGCTTGTGGCAGTGTGTGCCCGGCGAGCTGCCGGCACTGTGCCAGCCCGGGCGGCACCCACAGCCCAGGGACCCCCTGTCCCCCACAGGGTCATCGGGGGTGAGGTGCCCACAGGCCATGGCGGGGCACAGGAGACTGTGGGGCTGCTGCTGGGGGGCACCAAGGGACAGGGTGACATGCCACAGCCTCCAGTGAGGTGGGGCAGCAGCTGTGCTGGCCCGGAGATTGTGGCTGAGGTGGCGCAGGGCTGGCTCACCATAGCGACCTGTGCCAGGCAGCACTGCCAGGGCACCACCCCGCAGGCTGGGGGGCACCAAGGGGGTGGGAGTCTCCTCAGGCAGTGGGCGCTCAGGAACAGCCAGGGCAGAGCTCAGCAGGAACACATTAGCAGCACACACCGATTCACAGTCGTGTGCCACTCACATGTCACACCCTGTGCACACACTGTCCCCGGAGGTGGCTGCTGACCCTGGACCTGCTTTCCCCCAGACCGCCAACCCTATTGCTCCAGGGTGGGGATGAGCTGTGTCACGGTCACTCAGAGCTTCCCAGGTGACCCCTTCCCTGGCCCCCGCAGGAGCTGCTGGGCCCAGTGACGTCCCTGTGCCCCGCCAGCCCAGCCCACGGCTCTGCCCGTGGCTCTGCCCACGCCGCTCTCCCTCCGCCCCGTGTCCCGCACCCTGCGAGGCTGTGACATGCTGCGGGTGCCGGAGGGGACACAGGCACCGACAGGGACACAGGCAGTGACAGGGACACAGGCACTGACAGGGACACGGGCTCCAGAGGGGAAACAGCCACCGGTGGGGACACAGAGGACAACTGGGAAACAGCCACCTGCAAGGACAGGGACACCAGTGGGAACACGGACACCGACAGGGACACAGACACCGACGGGGACGTGGACACTGACAGGGACACTGAGTGGGACACGAGCACCAGTGACTCTCCAGGCCCAGGAAAGGTGGCACCACACTCCCAGCGGGTGGCACCTGGGCCACCGAGGTGAGAGCCCCTGTCCCGCAGGGTTTGGGGCGTGGGATCCCGGGAAGGGGGGGCAAAGGAGGGCCCAGAGCAGACCCGCCCCTCCAGCAGCGCAAAGGGGATCCGGGCTGGGAAAGGGTTAAATGCGCTCCCGCAGCGGCTGCAGCCGATCGATGCCCCAGTTCCCCGGGACTTGCTCCTGCTGATTAGCCGGAGCTAATTTGAAGTTAATTGGCACCCCCTGGCTCCTCCACCCCCCGCTTCATCCCCCGCCGGACTCTGCTCAGGATCGGCGCTTCCATCCTGGCCGGGGGTCGCAGGGCCGGAGGAGTGGGGTCCCCAGGATCCCACAGACACCTCGGGCACTGCCAGGGGAGCAGATCCATCAATGGGGGTCCTGGAGAGAGATGTCACCGCTCCCCCGCCCCGACCCCGGAGCCGTCGGGGGTCTGCGGTGACTGGGACTTGAGCAATTTGGGGTCTGCGTGGGACTGGGAGCGGAGCAGTGCCCAGTACCAGCCCCCCAGCTCAGACCCCCTTCTGCACCCTCCAGCCTCCGAACCCTGCCCCCCCCCCCAGCACCTCGCGATCCCAGGACCCCCTGCACCCCTCACACCCCTGAGCTCAGGACTTCCCCCACATCCCCCATCACCGACCCTCCTCCAGCGCCGGGACCCGGGGGTCGCGGTCCCCCGGGGGATGATAATTTGGGGGGATTCCGACCAATCAGAACGCAGCGCTCTGCCCTGGTCCCACCAACCCCGGAGAACCCCTCTCTGATTAAGTGAAGCCTAATTCCCTTTATCCAATAGAAGCGCAGGGCTCGGGAGGGGGCGGAGCCGCCCGAGTTATGAATGGGCGAGGGCAGCGTGGGCACGGTCCGGGCACGGGGCGTGGGCAGGGGGATACGGGCAGGGACAGGGACGGGATAGGGCAGAGATAGGGATACGGATACACATACGGATAGGGATGCGGATACAGATAAGGATACGGGCAGGGCCGTGGGCAGGGCCACTGACAGACGCCTCCGGAGCTGCCTCCGCTTCCTCAGCCTGAGGAGCTGGCAGAGGACCACACTGACAGCCTGGAGATGGCCACGCCCCTTTTGGTAGCATTGGGACCCCCCCTTTGGCACTTCTGGGTCCTCCCTGTCACTGCTGGGACTCAGCGGGTGCACTCAGCCCGGGCTGGGGGCCAGAGCCTCCCTCACCTGGCAGATGCCCAAGAACATGGTGTTTTAACCTGGTGTTCTACAAAAAGGGGGCTGGGGGATACAGAAGAAGCATCTCTGGCGGTGAGGGCTCAGCCGGGACATGGTACAGGGGGCTCGGGGTTCGTTGGCTCCCATGGGAGCAGCAGCCCCAAATCTGCCTGCAATGGCACATTTTGGAGCTGCCCACTGTCCATGGATGCTGCAGGACAAGGATCCAGCCCACTGGGGACACCGGTGTGACGGTCCCTGTCCCCCAGCCCCCAGTGCCATGTCGTGGCTGACCTCCCACCCAGGTACCACCAGGATCCTCATCCCCCTGACGCTCCCGTCTCCCCTCACAGCCGATCCCTGGCAGAAGATGACGGTCCCAGTGCCCAACAGCACGGCGGTGTCGTGGGCTGGCGTGGCAGCACGGCCAGAGGCAGAGCCGGAGTCAGATCCGGAGCGGTCACCCTGCCTGGTTGGCATTGTCCCCATCGTGTACTACAGTGTCCTGCTGGGGCTGGGGCTGCCAGGTGAGGGGGCTGGGGAGACAGGGGGGTGCAGGGACAGCACCCACCTGGGTCTGAGCCCCTCCGAGGGCTGCTGAGCTCTGTGCCCTCAGCTGCTGGCAGAGCTTCAGCTCCTGTCCCAGCCTTCCATCAGCCCAGGGAGTTTGGGGATGGGGAGGAGAGTCCTTGGGGTGGGGGAACCAAACCTGCTCCCCCTGCCCTGGCCTCAGATCCAGCCCCACTGCCCAGCTGTGCTGCCCAGCCCCAGGGCAGGTGCCACCACCACAGGGACAGATGGTATTTGTGTTGCTTTGGCTGACACATGGAAGAGATTAATCAGCTCAGCAAATCCCCACAGCACCAGGATATTTATAGCTCCCCCCCAGCTGGAGCCTGGGCACCCCTGGGGTCCCGGGTGCTGCGGGGGGGTCTCACCACCACCCATCGCTCCCCTCCCTCCAGTGAACATCCTGACCGCCGTGGCCCTGTCCCGCCTGGCCACCAGGACCAAGAAGTCATCGTACTGGTACCTGCTGGCCCTGACCACCTCCGACATCCTCACCCAGGTCTTCATCATCTTCGTGGGCTTCATCCTGCAGACGGCCATCCTGGCCCGGGCGGTGCCCAGCGCCTTCATCCACACCGTCAACGTGCTGGAGTTCACGGCCAACCACGCCTCCACCTGGGTCACCGTGCTGCTCACCGTGGACCGCTACGTGGCCCTGTGCCACCCGCTGCGCTACCGCGCCGTGTCGTACCCGCAGCGCACGCGCAGGATCATCGCGGCCGTGTTCGCCGCCGCCCTGGCCACCGGCATCCCCTTCTACTGGTGGCTGGACATGTGGCGTGACGCCGACCCGCCCACGGCGCTGGACACGGCGCTCAAGTGGCTGCACTGCGTCACCATCTACTTCCTGCCCTGCAGCATCTTCCTGGCCACCAACTCCGTCATCATCCTCAAGCTGAAGCGGCGGCGGCGCGCAGGGGGCGGCAAGACCACGGCGCTGCTCCTGGCCGTCACCACCGTCTTCGTGGTGCTCTGGGCCCCCCGCACCGTCGTCATGATGTGCCACCTGTACGTGGCCTCGGTGAGGAGGGACTGGCGCGTGCACCTGGCCCTGGACATCGCCAACATGGTGGCCATGCTCAACACCTCCCTCAACTTCTTCCTCTACTGCTTCGTCAGCCAGACCTTCCGCCGCACGGTGGGCGAGGTGCTGCGGGGGCACCCCCGGCACGGCCCCCCCCGCCAGGGCAGCGGCCACTTCCCGTCCCCGGCCCTCAAACCGCTGGAGCTGCTGGCCGGCACCGCGCTCTGAGCCGGGGCAGTGCCTGGCTGGGGGTCCCGGTGCCCACCCAGCCCCACGCACAACACCGGGACCTGGGGAGACCTCCACGGAGCCAGGGTTAAGGCTGGTGGTGGCAGGAGGAGGTGGTTGTGCCCAGCCCTTCATTTGGGGCCATTGGGGTGCCCTGCCTGGTGGCAGCACCCCAGGGACCCCTGCCCACTCCCTGAGCCCCACCAGGATGGGCAGCTCAGCCCTTTCCATGCTCAGCCCCTTGGGACACACAGCGTTGGGACCCCCAAGAACTCATCCAGAACATGCCCCAGCTCGAGTCCTGGGGAGCCCAGGGGCACGGCTGTCCGTGGTGAGGGGTGGCGGGCACAGCTGAGCTCCTGTGAGACCTACAAGGACATGATGCCCGCTGGGAGCCCACGGGATGGTCCTTCTGCCATAAACTGCTGTGCTGAGACCAAAACTCTGCCTGGGTCTGGCTCCCTGCAGGCAGATGGAACGGGGAGACCCTGCACCAACACCCCTGGCACGGGGTCCCTCCGCCCTGCCCACCCTGGTGCCCCACCCTGCTGCCTGGGGGGTGCTGGAGGGAGCACCCACGAGGTCCAGGGACCCCAGCTGTGGGGCCTGGACTCATGGTAAGACCCCAGCTCCTGGCCCCTACCTGAGAACCCTGGGGGGTGTCCCTGCCAGGCTGCAGCCCCCCAGGGTACCCAGGGTGCCCCCCAGCACAAGGGTGCAGGATGTCCCACCTGCTGCAGAGAAGGGGGCTCACGATGCCCCACTACATCGCGCGCACCCAGTGGTGCCCTCCCAGTTACACCAGTGCCAAGGTGGTGTGACGCTGGGCCCAGCTGCCACCAGAGGGCAGGGATGGGACACTGAGGAGCTGGGACTGCCTGGGGGACAGGAGCTGGCACCTCTAGCCCCCCCAAACCAGCCTTGTCCCCACCTTTATTCCCCATAAGGTCCTTAGTGTAATCCCCCCAAACAGTCCAGGCTTTCCGCTCGGATTCCTGAGACCAGGCAGGACAGACCCGTGGGGGAGGAGGGGGGAGCAGGGGCTCAGCTGGCCCTGGCAGGGCACAGAGGCACCCTCAAACCCCAGTGACCCCCCCTGCCCACCCACCGAGCCCCGGCTGTGCCCACACAGGGGTGGGATGGGGCGCAGTGTTTCCCCCGGGGATGTGGGGCTGACCCACACACGCCCCCACCCTGCTCTCGCGCTCGGATCATTCCCGGCATGGACAGATCCCTGCAGGGATGTCGCCGCATCCCAGGCCGGATCTGCACCGGGGCACAGGGTTAAAGCCCGATCCGGTGGCGCGGGGGGTACCTGGGAGGTTCTCGCTCCATTAATTCTGGCACGTGAGGAGAGCAGGACCGGGAAGGGATTAGTTATTAACCCGGCGGGCAGGGGCTGAGGGGCCGTGGGCCAGGGGGCTCTGCTGGCACGGGAACCTGCGGCGGGAGCTCCAGGATTGCCACCGGCGCCCCCGATTTCCACCAGCCCCCCTGTGCCAACCGGTGCGTGTTTATTTACTTGGCAAAGGAGGTGGAAATGTGCTGACGGCGTCAGGGGCTCCGGTGGAAACGGCTCCGAGCCCTGGCCGGGGCTGCGGGAGGTGCTGGGAGGGTGACAGGGACCCCTGGACCTCCAGCTCCAGGTACAGCTCTCACCTTCCCAAGGGGAGCCGCCGGGGAGACAGGGCTCAGCCAGCCGTGCCAGCCGTGCCAGCCGTGCCAGCCGTGCCAGCCACCCGTCCCTGCGGCTCCTGAGGAAAGGTAAGCCTGGAAAAAATGCGCCCGGCATGTCGATGTTTTTGGATAGAGCCTGGACAGGGTCCAGATCCCGGTGCTGAGTGGCATCCCAGCCCCTCGCTGTGGCCTGTGTGCTGGAAGGACCAGTTCTGCCCAGTCCCACCACTGGGATTGTGGTTCCCAGCCCACCCAGGGCACCGGGAAACTGGGATCAGGCTCTGCCCGTGCTGGAAGGTCAGTGCCAGGGACCCACAGCCCTGGGAGGGGACACAGGGCAGCAAATCCCAGCACTCGGTGACATCACTCCCCACTGACCCCACAGCCTGGTGGGGCATTTCTGTAGGACCTACGAAAACCCCAGGAGCAAACAATGGGGACTGGAAGCCTGGGAAGGGTCCCTACGGAAAAGGGGAGAGAAAATCATAGTGCTTTTGGGGGAAAAGATGAGGGTTCCCATGAGAAGGGGGTAGAAAATCACCCACCATGGGAGAATGTGAGGGTCCCATGGGAAGGGGATGAGGAAATCACCCTCCATGGT
This sequence comes from Platyrinchus mystaceus, assembly GCA_035041135.1. Classification (NCBI taxonomy): domain Eukaryota; kingdom Metazoa; phylum Chordata; class Aves; order Passeriformes; family Tyrannidae; genus Platyrinchus; species Platyrinchus mystaceus. The sequence goes on along the minus strand of JAWWLV010000046.1, from coordinate 1,145,612 downwards.
GGGGGGGGACACAAAGGCGAATGCAGGGCAGCCACAGGGCAGCCCCGGCGGGACAGACGCCTGCCGGTGGCCCCACGGGGGGTCACGGGGGTCTCGTGCTGAATCAGCAGCCGGGAAACCCTCTGGCGGAAGGAAGCAGCCAGTGGAGGGGCCGGGCTGCCGGTGTGGGGGCGGCAGGACAGCCGGCCTCTGCTCCTGGAACCGCTTATCCAAGGCTCAGCCTTGCCCGGAGACCGGAGACCCGGGCACTATCCAGTCCTGGAGTCTGCATTCCAAATCCCTGGAGGAACTGAGGCATGGGGGGCCACTGCAGACCCCTTTGTCTGCACTGCTCTGCCCTGAGGGCAGGAAGGGGTGATCCAACCCCAAACGCCACCCCAATGCCAGAGGCTCCTTAGGAAGAAGGGCAAAAGAGGGTCAGTGGGCGTGGCACTGAGCCTGGACACACCATCTGATCCCCCCTGGCTCCGGTGGGTGCCAGTCTCTTGTTGTGGGTGCTGCCAGCTCCGGTGGGTGCCAGTTTTTGTGCCACAGACGCTGCTGACTCTGGCAGGTGCCAGTCCTTGTGCTGGCTCCTGCTCAGCTGCCCTTTCTCCCTGGGTTGTTTCCACCCCGGCCTGGACTGGGGCAGGACCTGCTGGAGGCACATTGAACTTTCCTCTGCATCCTTCACCCTCGTGCTTCACCCTCCTGAAATAGCAGCATCGGCCTGGGAACCTCTCCCAGGGGTGCCCCAAATCTCCTGGGTCTTTTCCCCATCCCCAGGGTCTATGGGGTGCCCTGTCCCAGCTCCAGGGATGGATGGGGTGACTGTGGGGTGCCCCATCCCAGCTTCAGGGCCACAACCAGCCCGGTCAGGACAGGGACTGCCAAGACCCGTCAGTGCCCCCAGGCTGGGGCCGCCCTGGCCCCAAGCCCTCTGCAGGAAGGGCTTTTCCGGGCTTTTCTGGGGTTTTCTGGGTCCCGCTGTCCTGCCAAGGCTCCAGCTTTATCCGTCAGCTGACATTCCTCCGGGAGGCCCCTCCAGGCCTGTGTATCCTTACACGGCGGGGGCGCCTGCGGAGCCCCACTCCCAGCTCCCACCCCCGAGCCCACCGGAGGCCGGTGCAGGACCCCGTGTGGGTGACACAGCCTCTCTTACTCTGTCCCTTGTCCCTTGAGAATCTCTCCCTGTGGGCAACGCTCAGCAGAGACAGGCTGAGACCCCTCCCCAGACTCATCACACTGATGACAGAGACACCTCCCCCCTGCACACACACAGACTCATCACAAGGATGACCAGGTGGGCTCCCCCCTGCTCCACCCCCCCAGCCCGGGCTGTGCTCCCGCCCCCAGCCCCCTCCATGCCCCGGGGCGGCATCCCGGTGCCCCCGCCCGGTGCGGCGGGGCAGGTCCCGGCCGGCCCCGACCGCGCTCCCGGGGCTGAGCCGCACCTCGGGGAGGGGCCGGGCCGGGCAGGCGCACGGTGCGGCGGCACCGGGGCTGGCTCGGCTCGGCTCGGCTCGGCTCGGCTCGGCACGGGGGGAGCGGAGCGGAGCGGAGCGGCGGCCACCGGGGGCTGCGGCCGGTGAGCGGGGCTGGGGCGGGGGCGAGCCCTGCGGGGCTGGGGGGCACCGGGAACCGCGACGGGAAGGGACAGGGACCCGTCCGCCCACTCAGCTCCTCCGGCCGGAGGGTCGGGGGCGGCTCAGGCGGAGTTTCGGCGCCAGGACCGGGCGGGAGCTCCGGGAAACACCGAGACGGTGCGGGATGAGCGGGCAGGGGGAGCGTGCCGGGGAAACCGGGGAGAGGGCGCCGGGGGAGCGGGACGGGAGTCCGGGGGGACCCGACCGGGGTTACAGGGGAAGCCAGCGGGGGGTGCAGGAGAACGGGTGGCGGGTGCAGGGGGAGCGGGATGGGAGTGCGGGGAGAGCGGGTGGGAGCTGCAGGAGGAGCCGGGCTGGGAGCGCGGGGGAGCCGGGCCGGGGGTGCGGGGGTAGCAGCCGGTCCCGACGCGGCGGAGCCGGTCCGACCCGCAGGCACGGGGACTCTGTCCGACTGTGGTACCGGGGTCCCTGTCCCCATCCCGGGGCCGGGGGGGTGCCCGGTTCGGAGTGCCCCTCGGAGAGCAAGAGGTCCTGGCCCCTGAGTCACCTTGCCGGGGGTCTCCTCCCGCTTTCTTCCCCCCAGCAGTGGGGCTGCAGCTTCTCTGCTGCCTCCTCTTCCCTGTGCCCACTCCTGGGTTGCAGCAGTGGGGACGGTCACCGGGACCCCATGCCGTGCCAGGCTGTGCCATGCCATGCCGTGCCAGGCTGCGGCTGCCTACGTGCCAGCGGGCCGGACACGCGACCTGCACTGGGCCAGTGCCCGGAGCCAGAGGAGGGAAGTGGGACAGGAGAGCTGGAAAGAGGAACGTGGTGGCAGGCAGGGACAAGGCAAAGGGTCAGCCCTGTCCTCCTGTATCACCTCTACCATCACCTCACTGCTCACCATGGGATGGCCTGGGGGGCTGTGGGCAGGGATGCTCAGAGCCAGGAGCTGATCCATGTCTGTGGTCACCGTGCCCTGACCCCGCTGTGTCCCGCAGGGTCCCTGGGTGCCACAGTGCAGGATGGAGCCCGCGTCCGTGCTGCTGGCCCTGCTCCCCACGGCCGCCACACAGCCCACCCCACAGCCCACCCCGCCCCCAGGCTGCAGCCACGGCCTCTCCTCCCTCTACTACAACCTCTGCGACCTCTCGGCGGGCTGGGGCATCGCAGTGGAGGCGGTGGCCAGTCTCGGCGTGGTGACCACCTTCGTGCTCACCATCGTGCTGGTGGCCAGCCTGCCCTTCGTGCAGGACCCCCAGAAGAAAAGCCTGGTGGCCACGCAGGTCTTCTTCCTCCTGGGCACCTTCGGGTTGTTCTGCCTGACCTTTGACTTCGTCGTGGGGCCGGACTTCTCCACCTGCACCTCCCGCCGCTTCCTCTTCGGTGTCCTCTTCGGGATCTGCTTCTCCTGCCTGCTGGCACACGCCATGGCCCTCAACTTCCTGGCGCGGCGGAACCGCGCTCCGCGGGGCTGGGTGACGCTGGCGGTGGCCCTGTCCCTCGCCTCAGTGGAGGTCATCATCAACGCCGAGTGGCTGCTCATCACGGTGGCGCGGCGGGAGGGCCCCCCGGACCCCTGTCAGCTGGCGGACGCCGACTTCGTCATGGCGCTCATCTATGTCATGTTCCTGCTGGCGGCCGCCTTCGGCGCGGCCTGGCCGGCCCTCTGCGGCCGCTACGGCTGCTGGCGCAAGCACGGTGCCTTCATCCTGGCCACCACCAGCCTCTCCGTGGCCATCTGGTTGGCGTGGACCGTCATGTACCTCTACGGGAACCAGCGCGCCGGCCACAAGCCCGGCTGGGATGACCCCACCTTGGCCATCGCGCTGGTCAGCAACGCCTGCGCCTTCCTGCTGCTCTACGTCATCCCCGAGGTGACGCACGTGACGCGGCGCAGCCCCCAGCAGGCCTTCGAGGACGACGGCTACCCCACGCGCGGGGTGGGCTACGAGACCATCCTGAAGGAGCAGAAGTCCCAGAGCATGTTCGTGGAGAACAAAGCCTTCTCCATGGACGAGCCCTCCTTCGGTGGGTGCTGGGGCTCACGGGGACCCTCCTATCCCACTGTGGGCTGTTGGTGGGCACCAGGGATCCTCAGCAGGGATGCTCTCACACCATGGCAGGGTTGCTGGCAGACTCTGGGGCTCACCAGAGACCCTCTTGCCCCATGGTGCAGCTGCCAACAGGCACCGGGGACCCTCACTCATGGGGACCCCCGGGGATGGCAGCAGTGGGTGGGTGAAAAGACGTCTGGAGGTGACCTGCCAGGGACTGACGCCTGTTGTGGTTCCCGAGAACTGGCCAGGCTGGGCCTACCAGTTTGGGCTGAGCCCAGCAGCCACTGGGTGCTCCCTCCCCAGCGTGGGGTGCCTGCGGCTCCCGGCCCTCTGCCCCAGGCAGACACTGCACTCGCGAGACCCTACAATAACACGGGGTGGTGACAGCCGCCCCAGTGGGCATCACGGGTGGGCACCAGGTGTCTGCACCCCGTGGGGCAGGGAGGGTCCCCCCGAGCAGCACCTGCACCCCGAGAGACCCTACAATTACAAACAGCAGCCAGGCAGGGGCTGCGCCGGGAGCGCGGCCATGCCAACCCTGGGGACAGGAGTGTCCCCTGGGGAAGGCACAGAGCTGCTGAGTCAGCTCATTAAACTTGCTAACGAGGTACCAGGAGCCCCGGTGGGTGGGGGTGGCTCCGTGGTGACTGTCCCTGTGTCTCGGCAGCCAAGAAACCGGTGTCCCCGTACAGCGGCTACAACGGGCAGCTGCTGACCAGCGTGTACCAGCCCACCGAGATGGCTCTGATGCACAAGGGCATGGTGAGTGTGACACCAGGTGGCACTGGGGGCAGCCGGGATGGGGGACAGGGTGTGAGGGGGTGGGGGCTGCCGTGACCCCCATGTCCCAATGGCTGCTGTAATGGGGTGGGGACCCTCTGAGCCTTCCTCCCCCGGGACTCTGCAGGGCTGGGGGTGTTGCCAGTGCGGTGACACCCACTGTGTCTGTCCCTCAGAGTGAAGGTGCCTATGACGTGATCCTGCCCCGTGCCTCCACCAGCCCGGCACCAGGCAGTGCCAGCTCCACGCTCCGAGCTGAGGACGCCTTTGCGGCACAGGCCCGGCACATCGGCACCCCACGGGACACCCGGAGCTTCCAGGTGGGTGAACAGCAGCGGGCACCCGGCCATGGCAGGGACAAAGTCTGCCTGCTGTGGTGATGGCTCTGCCCAGCACCCAGAGCCCCCCCGGTGGGTCAGGGTGCACGTGCCACCGGTGCAGGAGCCACGGTCCTGGTGCCACCGCTGTGCCACCCCGCTCTGCCCACAGGTGCAGTCCCCATACAGCAGGAACCGGTGGTGAAGCCCCCGCGGCACAGGTCCTGCAGCGCTGGCACAGCCGCGGCCCCTCCGTCCTGCTCCCGAGGTCTCGCCAAGCCTCTCCTGCCCTGACGTGTGAATCCCACCCCGGCCAGCAGCCAGAGCCAGTTCCTGCCAACGGGATGCCTGGATACGGCCCCAGAGCCAGCGCTCCCACCTGCCCGTCCCACCTGGCCATGGCACCCGCAAGCCGCCAGCTCTGCCCGGCCCCCACGGCCTGCCTCTAGGACTGGCTCCCATGGGGACACCCCAAGTTGTCCCCTCACTGCCTTTGTGATGCACACCAGGCCACCAGTGATCCCCACCCAGGCCAGGGACCCTCTGAAGCTGGGGAGCCGGTGGGACCCCCACCCAGGGCACCCCCAGCTCCACAGTGACCCCACCAGCCCTGGGGACCCCGAGCTGGCCCAGCCCCCTCCCACCATGGGGCGTGAGGGGACACAAAGCTGTCCCCAGCTCTGCCTCCTGCCCTGCCACAGATTCCCCACTGCTGGGGAAGGGGGGCTGCTGGGGGCCCAGGGGATCAGTGCCTTGCTGGGGCCCCTCAGTTCCAGCCGCCTTCTCGGTGCCTTCCCCCCTTGGGGCTCAGGGACCCCTCTGGGGCGTGGGGAGGGGGCTGGGCCCTCGCCCTCCCTGTGGCTTTCTCTGTTGTTTTTCCTCTCCCCCATTTTTTTTCAGGTCACCCCAATAAAGGTGGTTTTTCCTACGGTGCTGTCACAGGTGGCCCGTGATGGGAGGTGTCCCCAGGTGTGCCACTGCTGCTCCCCCCTTCCTGATCCCACTGTGGTGCCTGTGGACTCAGTGCCATGTTCCCCTTTTTGGGGGGGTCACAGGGAGCAAGGGGGGGCTCAGGGCAGGATCCTCGGCACCCCCAGCCCTCCCAGATGGGGCGGCTGGGCCCGGATCCTGAGGGCAGATGGGCTGCCGGGCGGGAGGCAGCGCAGCACCGAGGACGTGCCAAGGTCGGGGCGGTTTTCCCACTCGGATTGCCTTCCCCTCCACAGCCATTCCTCCTCCTCTGGGCAGGAAGCCTGTGGCCATCAGTGCCATGAATTATTCAGGGCTCGAATGGCTCCGTGGGGACAGGAGGGTGACCCGCTCTCCTTGAGCCGGAGCTGGGATGGTGGTGGAGGGGCTGCCAGCGGGCACGTGTGCCCTGCACGGTGCCCACACGAGTGGGACGCAGCGGGAGGGTGGCACATGCCATGTCCCCACCGTGCCCTTGGCTGGCACACGCCCACGCTCCCGGCTTCAAAGACACAGCTGAGGGAGGTGGGTGTTTGCAGCGGGATGTGGCCGTGCCCCCCTGTGGCACCCGTGTTTACCTGGCACCCATGTTTACCTGGCACCCGTGTTTACCTGGCTCCTGTGTTTACTCGGTGCTGGGTGGCAGAAAGGACATCGCCCAGCAGCGCCAGGCACTCGGTGTCCCCAGGGCCACCATCACCGCAGCGCTCCCTCCTGCCAGCCACTGGCACCACATGGCAGAGCGGGGTCCAGCGTGTGACCCCCCTCCCAGAGGCACATCCACCTTCATCGGGGTGCAGCAGTGACACCCGAAAAGCAGGGTGGTAAAGACTGTCCCTGCTCAGCTCTGGTGGGGACAGCAGAGCTGCCGGTGGCTCCCTCCCATGCCCAGCCCCTCCGGAAGCGCGGGATCCCACCGGTGCCGCCAGCGCCGGCCGCAGCCCCACTCCAACAGGGAATGCTTTGTGCCGGCGGGGGCCGCGGAACAGCGGGGCCTTTGTGCAGGCAGGTGAGGGCAGACACGGCTGCGCCGGGCCGGGAGCAGCCCCGGAGCCTCCCCGGGGCCTGGAGCTGGGGGAACCACATGGATGGGGCGGGTGGCACTGGGAGGGTGTGGGTGCAGTGGTGGGGTCGTGGCAGCACACCCGGCACTGGTGTCAGCAGGGGTGTGCCAGGGCCGGGGGGGGACACAGGCAGCAGTGCCGAGGGCAGGGGTGGCACGGCCGCAGACCAAGGGCTGTGTAGTGCCATGAGCGGTGACAACACAGGGAAGTGACATGGTGCAGGTGAGTCCTGTGGGATGCTCCATGTGCTCAGCACTGCCTCGCTTTCCTCCCACTGAGGACTGGAGCTGGAGGGGTCATGGCCAGGCACTGGGGTCTCCTCAAGGCTGAGCAACAAGGGTCCTGGCCTCGCCAGAGCCCTGCCCAGCCTGTGGTGACAGTGACATGCCTGGCACTGCCATCTGCCCGTACAGCAGTGTCCCTAAGAGACGCGGGCAGGGCGGGAGCACAGACACGCTCATGCCATCAGATCCCACTGGCACTTTTACTCCAAGCAGGTCCATGGCACCGCAGGGACCCCACTCCGGGCAGTCTGTGGGAGTCCCAGGGCTCGGCAGCAAAACGAGAGCATCCCGACAGTGTCCCCTTCGAGTCCCGGGGTCCCTGCAGAGGGACCAGGAATGCGCAGCCCCTGCGGGTGGGCTCAGTGTGGGGCCCTGTGCCCGGCCTGGGAACGCTCCCGCTGGAGCTGCTTCCGCCTCTGGATGTCCCTGTAGGCCTGGATGACCCGCGCCCGCTCCTCCTCCACGATGCGCCGGCGAGCCATGGACATCGCTGGGGACACGGGGGACACGGGGGATGCCTGGCTCCGGCCCAGCCGAGGCGTCAGGAGGAGCTGCTTCCGTCCAGCCTGCGGGCAGAGACAGGATGAAGGATGAGACAGCAGGACCACGCTGCCAGGAGCTGTCACCGGGCCACCGAGGAGACCCCAGCCCTGCAGGTACCCAGGTGGCACTGTCCCCCAGGGCTCACCTGCTCGGCAGGACCCCGTCCCCGGGGCCGCGAGGTGATGGTGGGTGGCTGTGTCACCACCTCCCCGAACGCCACCGTGTCTGTGAGGGAAACCAGAGCCAGAGTCAAGTCCCTCCAGGAGGGAGGGAGCCAATCCAGCTCCCCAGTCCCCTCCATGTGCTGCCCCCCCAGGGCTGGGGGTCACTCCAGCCCACCCCACTCCAGCCCCACCTTGGAACAGGCTCTTCTCCAGCATGTCCTCCTTCTTCTCCTCCTTCTTCTTCCGAGCTTTGTCCAGCTTCTTTTTCTGAAACCTGAGGAGCCTCGTTATGCCCAGGGCTCGGGAGCGAGGAGGTGAGTCCCTACCCCACAGGAGTCCCCCAAATCTCACAGCTCTCCCCCCAGGAGGGTGAAGCGGGCTTGTGGCTCCGTTCCCAGGGATCCAAATCCATGGAGATGGGGCCCACAGCCCCCCACCTGCCCCACCAGCTGCTGCCAACACCCAACCTGCCCTGCAGAACGGAGCAGGGGGACAGGCCACAGCCCTGGGCTGGCCCTGTCCGGCCCCCCTGTCCGGCCTTGCTCTCACTCTTTTTTCCTCTGGGACTTCTCTGGAGCCGTGTGCTCCCGCTCAGGCTCCCGCTCGAGCTGGTTCTCGGTGAGGAACAGGACGTGCTGCACTTCCTGCTCCATGCGGCAGATATAGGAGCGCTCCGACTCCCCCTTCCCCCTCCGGAACCGGGGCACTGGGATGTCCCCCTTGGATTTGGGCTTCTGCTGCTGCTTCTTCTCTAGGAGAGACAGGGGGTGTTACTGGAGCGGTGACACCCCAGAGTCTCTCCTGCTGCCAGGGCAGGGCTGGGACATCACCAGGGGGAGGAGGAGGTCCCATGGCAGGATCCAGCTGTGCCATGGGCTCCTGGGTCAGGCCCTGGGCCACCTGCTTGGGCCATCTCCGTGTCCCACCTGCTGCCCTCTTCTTCCCAGGGCCCAGGCGCTTCATGGCCTCGCGGCTCCGCATGATTTCCCGCAGGCGGAACGGGATCTCCTGTTCCTCGGGGTGCTTGGGCTTCATGTTGTCCACCTTCCTCTCCTTCCTGCAGGGAATGAGCACAGTGAGAGACCTGCAGGGAAACGCCGGGACCTGGAGGCTGGGACACTGGGACACGGGCATGGCAGGACAGCAGGACCTGGAGGATGGAACCCCAGGACACAAGCACTGGGACCTGGACACTGAGACACCGGGACCTGGGCATGGCAGGATACCAGGATCCAGGTACGGAAAGACATCAGGACCCGGGCACAGCAGGACACCGGAACCCAGGCATGGGGAGAGAGCAGAACCAGGCACGGGGAGACATCGGGACCCAGGCACAGGGAGAGACCAGGACCCAACCTCCGAGAACAGAACCCCCGACAGGGCTCACCCACGCCCCGAGACCCCGGTGAGTCCATGTCCCAAACTGGGAGCGACCAAGGCACGATCCCGATCGGATCTCTCGTGCACTGACCTGATGCGCCGCGGGACGGCCTGTCCATGTTCCGGTTTCGGTCCCGCTTTCTGTCCCGGTCCCGGTTTCTGTCCTGGTCTCTGTCCCGGTCCCGGTTTCTGTCCTGGTCTCTGTCCCGGTCCTGGCTTCTGTCCCTGTCCTGGTCCCGGCCCCCGGCCCTGTTTCCGCCCCGATCCCGGTCTCTGTCCTTGTTTGGGTCCCCGGGCAGGTCCCGGTCCCGGTCCCGGTCCCCGGGCCATGTCCCGGCCGCTCCTCACGTGGCCGCTCCGCCGCCACTTCCAGATTCGCTGCCCCGCCCCCTGCTCCTTATTGGTCGCTTCTGCCCCTTAACTCCCGCCCCATTGGACGTACCGGGCGCCTATTGGCTGAGGGAGCTGTCACTCGGGCAGGGGGCGGGGCCGGATGCTGCTGCGGGGGGCGCGGGGCCTGGCGGGGCCGCGCCGGGGGGTGAGCGGGGA
>JAWWLV010000046.1:1102420-1135881 GCA_035041135.1 Platyrinchus mystaceus | reverse complement strand
GGACACGGGGGGACACGGGGGGACACGGGGGGACAACGCGGTGCTGGGGACGGGGGGGGGACAAGGGGGTGCTGGGGGTGAGATGTGGGGGGACACGGAGGTGCTGGGGGGGGTCACAGGAGGGTGCTGCGGATGGGGTGGGGGAAATGGGGGGTGGAGCTGAGCGGGGGGCTGAGGAGGGTCAAGGGGGTGTTGGGACGAGGGGGTGCTGGGGATGGGGTGGGGGCTGGGGGGGAAGATATGGGGGTGCTGAGGGGGGACAGGGAGAGCTGCTAAGGGCATTGGTGGTGGGAGGGGGGTCCCGGGGCTGAGTTGGGGGTGCAGCAGCCAGGGCTGTCCCCCCTCCATGTCCCCCAGACTGGCATTAGCAGTGGGGGGGGGTTCTTGTTCTTGCAGCCCCCAAACAGCGCCGGGGGGGTGCCCAGAGAAGGGACCCCGCGCCCCCACCCCACCAACATCTCCAGCCTCCGCGAGCTCTCCGACACACCAGGAAAGGGCAGCGGCTCCTCGGACACACCAGGGAGGGACAGCAGCACAGACACCCCCGGTGGCAATGGTGGGGTCCCTCCTGCAGACCCCCCACTCCCCCCCCCACCCACGCACTGCTGCGGGACCGGCTGCCCCAACTGTGTGTGGGTGGGGTACGTGGAGGAGCTGCTGGAGCTGCACCGGGACGGGGGAGCCCAGGCCCTGGAGGCCGTGGAACGGCACGTAGAGGACGAGAACATCAAAATGATCCTCAGGATGGAGATCAGGCTGCGCTCCAAGAAGGACTGAGACCTCCCCCAGGTCCCCAAAACCAGCAGGGTACTCCCCCAGGGCTGCCACGCCAGGCTGGGTGGAGGGATCTGGGCTGGGATCGTTTATAGTGTTTGTTGGTGTGTGCTGAGCACGGGATCCCAGGGGTGTCACTCCAGGCCATGTCACCTCCCGCCACAGAGGATGCTGCCCTTGGGGACAGGCACCAGCTCAGGCCTGTCCTGAGCCCCGGATTTCCCGGGAGCTGGATGTTGTTCCCCCCCCGGCCCGGGATGGCAAATCCCTGCCAAGGGCAGGTTGGGGCGGCCCCTCACACCCAGCCCTCCTCCTCACCACGCTCCTGGATGGAATTTAAGCACCTTGAGGGGATTTTCAGGACCTTGGCCATGCCCTGGTGATGTGGGAGGCAGGGGGGCTGTGCTGGACCCCTCCCCATAAGCCTCTTAGGGGTTTCTCCGTGGGGAGGGCTCGTGAGGGGCAGCGTGTGGCCCCGAGCACGTGGGAAGCAGCAGCCTCATGTCAAGGACGCTGTCCCTGGTGTCACATCCTGCTCTCCATGGTGCCTTTTCTTCCTTGATTCCTTCTGCCTCCATCTTAAAACCCCATAAACTTGGCACAACGCCCCTCCCCTCCATCCTGAGGGACTCACAGCCATCAGGACCCCCACAGACCCCCCCATCATCCCAGGATGAGCTTCCCAAGGACCCAGCAAGCCCTTAAGTGTCACCTGCTAACAAACCCAAATTAACAGCCGGGCCCTGCTCTCTGCCAGGGAAGTAGCTGGTTCTCCATGGAAAACACTCCTGGATCCCCTCTAATCCTATTTGCTGGAGCCCAACTAATTGCAATTAGTGGCAGGGGCTGAAGTTCAATTAAAGTGTGCTGAGATTATTCCGTTTTTAATTGCTTTAGTGCTGGATTAGGGAAGCTTTGGAGCGATGCTGGCCGTGGGCAGGGGCTGCCGGACCCTCTCCGTCCCGTTCTGTCCTGTGGTGGCACCGGCAGGGATGGTGCTGGCAGGGCACCCCCTGTGCCAGCACCCCCACCTGGGCCGGGAGGGAGACTGGGATGGGGGTCCCATCCCTCCTGCTGGGATCGAGGGGCGCTGAGAGAATCTCTTGGGGAATGGGGGATCCCCCAGGAGAGGAGGCGGGATCACCCTGGGTGGGATCTGCCGCCCAGCTGGACATGGCCTGTCCCAGCAGGACTAATCCCGACACCCCCTCCCCACCCAGGGCGGGGGAAGGACACCGGATTACCCCTTGGGAGAGAAGGGAGGTGAATAATCCTATTACCCCCGGGCAGGATAAATCTCCCTCCCGAAAAGCCCCCCAGAGCATCTCCAGGCTGTGGGACGGAGGGAGCAGCGCTGGCCTCGGGAACCGTGGGACTGTGTGAGTCGGGGCTTCCTGGGATGGGATGGGACACAGGGTTGCTTTGCTGCTATTCCTGCATTCAGGAACATCCTTCAGGAACACCCAGGCATCTCCTTGGGTCGGATCCTTCTTCCCAGGCCTGTGCCCAGCTCCTGAGCTCTGCAGTGGGGCTGAACCCTTTGTGTCACAGCCGGGTCTTGTGCTGCAGAATCCCTGCTCCTGATGCCTGGAGGAGGGATGGAGCCCGTGGGACATTCTCTGTTCCCCCTGCCCAGCCTGGGGTGCCCACCACCCCCAAACCACACTGCTGCCCACCGTGGCACAGGCCCTGGGGTGAGCCGTGGAGGGGTGTCCTGGCAGTTCCATGGGGGGTCCCAGGTGTCAAATCCATGCTGGGATGGGGTGCACAGGATGAAGGAACAGTCCCAGGGGTGGCAGCAAGTCTGGTGCCCCCCACGATGCCCTTCCCTGCCTTTGAGAAAGGGGATTAGAGGGATGAGCTGGGCTGAGTCAGAGTTGAGGGGAGGGGGCTCTGCGGAGCCAATCAGGAACAGGGTGGGAATGGGGGCACAGGGTGGGAATGGGGGCACAGGGTGGGAATGGGGACACAGGGTGGGAGGAGAAGCTGGTGCCTCCCATTTCTCCTCCAGCAGGTGTGAGGAGCTGTCCCGTGCCAGGGCCAGATCCGCAGGGAACGCCGTGAGCCAGGGCTGGCTGCCAGCCCCCCCCAGCCATGAGCCTGGAGCCCCCCAAGCTGGAGGTGAAATCGGCCACGAGAGTGACCGGGGGTCCCGCCACCCCCCGCAAGGGACCCCCCAAGTTCAAGCAGAGGCAGACGAGGCAGTTCAAAAGCAAACCCCCCAAAAAGGGGGTGCAGGGGTGAGTGGGGACAGGCCCTGGGGTGATGGGGGGGCTGCCTGGGGGTCAGGCCAGACACTCCCTCTCTCTCCGCAGGTTTGGTGATGACATCCCGGGCATGGAAGGGCTGGGAACAGGTATGGGGGTCCCATCCCCTCCTTGGCAGCAGGGGGTCAGGGGCTGGGGGGGGGATTACACTCCCACAACCTCTGTCCTCTCCTCCCACCAGACATCACCGTCATCTGTCCCTGGGAAGCCTTCAGCCACCTGGAGCTGCACGAGTTGGCTCAGTACGGCATCATCTAGGACTGGGGCAGGCCTGGTTGGGTCATCTGCCCCTGTAGTGCTGTGTAGGTAGAGGCTGCTCCATCCGTACAGTGGAGCTCTGCTTGGAAAAATTAAATCCTGAAACCCCAAACGAGCGCAGGAGCCATGTCACCATTTGGGGGGGTGGGGGGAAAGTGTCTCCCCACAGCATGGGGGGGATGAACAGGACAGAGGTGGGGTTCAGGTGAATGGCAGGGTTTATTTTGGGCTGGGCCAGCCCCCCACATATCCCTAAATCCCCAGTGTTCCCCCCCTCACAGTCACAATGACCCCGAGCACCCTTAACGGCCGTGCTGGTGGTGATGGTGGGATGGACTGGATGTGCTTGTCTTCAGGCATCTGACAAGGTTTATTTGAGGCTGGACCAGGCCCCCACATATCCCAAACCCCCTGATGCCCTCACTCCAACACCCAGAAAGCCACGATGTCCCTGAGTGCCCCTCAGTGTCACAGAGCCTCCCACAGCCTCCACCAGCACCAGGGCGGGATGAACGAGGACACGGATGGGTTCAGGATTGTGACACGGTCCATTTTGGGCTGGACCAGCCCCCCACACGCTCCCAAACCCCCAGCATCCCCCACCCCTCACCCCCACGCCCGAAAAGCCGCCACATCCCCGAGCACCCTCAGTGCCATGAGGGCACCCACGGCCTCCACCAGCACCAGGGCGGCGGCGCCGGCGGCGATGGCCCCGGCCTGGCCCCTCAGCCACGCGCCCAGGGCGGTCCCACAGCCCCCCACGTGCACCACGGCGCCCGCTGCCGCCGGCCCCAGCGCCAGCACCCCGAAACCACACTGGGCATTGGGCACGGAGCCGCTCTCCAGAGGGTCCTGGCAGCACGAGGCCGGGACGCCGCACGCCTGCACCCCTGGGGCGCTGCAGTTGAAGTACCTGCGGGGTGGACACGGGGAGATGTGGGTCCAAGCACGTTGAGGGGGCAGGGATGGGGTCTCCCCATGCCCCCCAAGACACAGAGCTGGACACCAGCTACGGGTCCTGGCTCATCCCTCTCTTTCACGAACTGTTCTGGGGCTCCCACCACCCCAAACACGAGTCCCCGGCACAGACCCCATAACGAACGGGGTGGGTTTTCCGCCCCGTGGCAGGGATGGTGTCCCACACAAACAGGGGATTTCCAGCCCCGTGGCAGGGATGGTGTCCCACACAAACAGGGGATTTCCAGCCCCGTGGCAGGGATGGTCTCCCCCCAGCTCACCCCCACAGCCCCCACTCACGGGTTGCTCTCCCAGTCGCGGTAGGACCCGAGGCCGCAGCACTGGAGGCTCCTCTGCACCTCGTCCACCAGGAACTGCAGGTCGGGGTCCTCCTGGTAGCGCAGCAGGCAGAGCAGCAGCAGGTCCCGCAGCCCGTCCCGCAGCCGCCGCCGCGCCAGCAGCACCAGAAGCCCCCCCAGCACCTCCAGCCCCGCAAAAGCCAGCAGGGCCCCCAGGAAGAAGCGGAGCAGGCAGGAGCTGGCACGGAGGGCGCCCAGGCAGCCGGCCAGGGACACGGCGCTGGCCCCCAGTCCCCCCAACACGAAGAGCAGCATGGGGTCTGAGCCCAGGGGTGCCCCACGCTCACCCCCAGGCAGGGTGGCCTTGGCCAGCAGCCCCCAGACCCCCACGGCCAGGAGGAGCAGCCCCAGCAGGAGGAAGAGGAGGTTCCAGAGGAAGGCCAGGTAGCGCACGCAGCGGCTGAAGGTGCTGGGTTTGGGGGGCACGGGGCACCACAGCCCGGGGTCCTGCTCGGCTGTGTCCCCGGGCAGCGAGACGCTGTCAGCATCGTCATCGGAGCAGGAGGAGTAGGGCAGCTCCGCCAGCCTGGACACCTGCATGGACAGGGGAGCCACTCACAGCCCCCCAGACACATCCCCTTGTACCCCCGTCCCACAGCCAGACTGTCACAGGCTTCTGGGGTCACCCCGCACCCCCTTGCTGAGCCCCCCAAGCAGGGTACCCCACCCCTGCTCTCACGGGGGGCTGGGCACCCCAGAGACCGTGCCCCGACAGGGACCCCCAGCTCCATCCCTGTGGAGGCTCCCAGGGATGCAGGATGCAGCACAGAGCAGCACGCAGGGGTTGGGGGATGTGGGGGACACGGGAAGGGGGTCCCGTAGGAGGGGACTGGGGGCTCTGGCGTTACCTGGGGCAGCAGCCGGGTGCTCTCCCCGTGGGGCTGGGACAGCCGAGCCCTGCTCAGCGCCATAGCCTCGTGCCCGGACCCCAGTCACACTCCCATCATGTGAGGGGCTGCGGGCGGGCTTAAATGGGACTGTGGGTACCGCCCCGCAGCTGGGCACGATCCCCACCCCAACAGCAGGACCCGATTCCCCCGCACCCCACAGCTGGACCCGATCCCCCCCCGCCTCACAGCACCGGGAGTGGGGGGACACACCCCCCCTCCGAGGGCACTGCTTGCGTGCGGAACCAAACAGCGGGCGGCGCGTCACGGGGGGGGACATCTGTGTGCGTAGCACCGAGGCGGCGTGGGGGACCGCTTTGGCGTAGACACCGAGGCGGCATGGGGGGACCCGCTGCGGTTGCACGCGGGGTAGGAACCTTAGTGCGGCGGAACGCGCGCGCCGCGGGCGCGGGGCCCGGGGGGGGCGGGCGCCGGGGCGGGCCGGTCCCGGGAGGCGGCGGGGCCGGGAAGGGCCGGGAGGAGCCGGGAAGGGCCGGGAAGGGCCGGGAAGGGCCGGGAAAGGCCGGGACGGGCCGGGACAGCCCGAGCGGGCCGGGCCGGGCCGTGCGTGAGCGGCTCGGCGAGCTCCGGCGCCCGCGGGGGCAGCGCCATGGCCGAGACGATCGTGAGTGCGGGCCGGGGGAGGGGCGATGAGGCAGCAGATTCCTGGCGGGGCCGGGACGGGGGCGCCGGGACGGGGCCGGCGGTGCCCGCGCCGGGCAGAGCCCGCGGAGCCGCGGGACGGTCCCCCGTGGTTTTCCCACCGTGGTTTCCCCCCCCGTGGTTCTCACCCCGCGGTTCGGGGCCGGGACCCCCCCGGTGTCTCTCAGCCCCGGGGGGCTCAGGGGGGGTGGAGAAGGGGCTGGTGGGGCCGGTGAAGGGCTCCCGGTCCCGTCCCAGCCCCGGGATGGAAGTTGGGAGAGCGGGAAGGGGTGACGGCGGGACACAGGCGGCTCCCCCGTGTCCGTCCCCCCCGTTCCCTCGTGTCCTCCCTTGTCCCCCGTGTCCCCTCCCCACACCCGCCGCCCCCTGCCAGTGTCCTCGTGTCCCCCCGGAGCGGTTGAACGGCCCCTTGAGAACAACTCTACCCCTTCCACTGCCCCTCCGCGCCCCGGGACAGCGGTGTTCACCTTTGCCCCTTCCCTGCCTGCACCCGAAGGACTCCCCTTGCCTTCCCCCCCTCCAAAATCTGCCGGTTTTCCCGTCCCTGAGCTCAGGTTTCCCGGGAGCAGCCCAAGCCTCTCCCCATCTCCTGATTACCAGGGCTCAGCCACAACCAGTGCAATGCCCAGTAACACCAGTTGAGCCGGTGCCTGCATGAATACCCCCCCGTTGGGAGCTCTGATCCGCCCTCCTGAGGGTTTAATTCCAGCTCTGAGCTCACAGAAGTGTTTTCCTTGGAGAAGCTCCCGCTGAGGGCTCGGGGCATTGGGGTGATTCCATCCCTGTGCTCACAGACACCACCCCACAACTGCCCCCCCTGGGTGTTCCCGGGCCCTTTGGAAGATGGGAACGGGGGGGAGGAGCAGTGGAACGTGGGGCTGGGGGCTCAGGGTGGGCTCTTTCCCCCTCTCTGACCCGCTGTCCCCTCTCCCCCCCCCAGATCATCCGCGTGCAGTCGCCGGAGGGAGTGAAGAGAATCACGGCCACCAAGAGAGAGACGGTGGCCACGTTCCTCAAAAAGGTACCCCAGGGCCCCCTGTGCCTCCCCACGGGGTGGGGCAGGGATCCCACTGCTGATCCCACGGGATACCCCTGTGTGACCTCACTGCCAGCAGCACCGGACAGCATTCCAGGGGGAAACCCACACTTCTGTTGGGGTAACTCCGGCTGTTCCAGAGGGAAAGTAACACATTTAAAGAAAATAAGCTCCCTCAGCTTCTCCACTGGGGTTCCCCGGGGTGGGAGCTTTCCCAGGAAGGAGATTTTTCGAGGTTCTCCCAAAGAAGTGGCAGCTGGGAAGCAGAGGGTGACACTGGCACAGGGGGAGCTGGGGGATGGTCAAACCAGGATCCAGGCTTGGCTCAGCTGCTGGGTTTGGGCTTGGGATGTCGTTTGGATGTGCTGTGTGCGCTGCTGGTTTTCCAGGATGGGTTTGGAGAGAGCAAGGGAGGGATTGAGGGAGATCTGGGCAGGATTTCCCCCCTGGCTGAGGGAACACACTGGGTGGGAGCTGTCGGGGGGGCTGGCTGTGGGGTGATGCAGCTGCTCTGTGGTCAGTTTGCTCTGTAGGAATGAGCAGCTCTCCATTTCATTCCCTCCTGGAATTCCTGTGGAGCCTGGAACCCTCGGATTGGGGTTTTTCTTTGTTCTCCTTGTGAGAGGGAAGGGAATGGGAGCAGCCCGAAACCTGCTCTCTGTGAGTCATTCGCTTTGTTTGAAGCCCAGAACCAACAGCATTCCCTGACAGCATCCCCACCTGGCCAGGAAAAATCCTGCTGGATTCCAGGGCTGGCTCAGGGACACCCACTGAAGCCTCTGAGCAGCCTCACCCAAGGGAAAAAAAGCTCTCAGGATCTCTGGAGCCTGTGCAGAACAAGCTGCTGCTTTCCAGGGCTCAGGTTACCCGAGGCAGTGTGGAACAATGGCTGCAAAACACTTCCTGCCAGGACAGAGGCACCTGGAATGGCCTGTTGGTCTGGGGAAGGTTCTGTTCTCCTGCTGAGCTGAACACAAGACCTGTGTGGGTTTATTTCCAGGGTTTGCTTGGAAAAGGGGCAAATTTTCCCACCTGAGATCCGTGGTTTATCTTAATCCAGGTCTCTCCTACCTGTGCCGTGGATTTTAACGCTGGAATGTTCACCCAGGGGGTGGGGTTGGTGTTTAGGGGGACAGCTGGAATTAGACAGGCATCAGATTGCTGCTTCCCTACAGGGAATTAACTTGGATCTGCTCCAGGGAAGCTCCAGAAGCGTGCAAGGAATAAGGGACCGGATAATCCTCCCTGTCTCTTGTACCACGTCCAGGGAAGAGTCCTAAAAAAGTGACTCTGGGTGTGCTTGGGGTAGAATCGAGTCAGGAATCAACTCAAACCTGTTGTTAATGTGCTGTGGGATTTGTCTGCCCCAAAAATGGAATTCTGTGGCCCGAGGAGCTGGAGCTGATCCCTGTGAAAGGGTCCCATTCACACGGATCACTCACTGCTGCAAATCACAGTGGAGCTGACAGGAAAAAAACCTGCTTTTCATGGCTCTGCTCATGTGACAGTTCTTTGTGGCTCATCACATTTGTCCTGGGGGCATTCCCTGTCCCCAAAGCCGCAGGGATTATTTTTAGTATTAAAAATAAAGGCCATTGACTTCAGAATTTGGGGCGAAACTTGTCAAGTAGAGGAAGTCTGAACACCATTTTTGAACTGATGATGTTTTAAAGTGGCCAAATGTGCCAATTATTGTTGCTGGGAAGAGGTGTTGGACTGATCCCAAGTAAATCAGTCTTAAACTGAGCAGGGAAAACCAGCCTTGGGGGCTGAGAGGTGGCTGTTGTGGGGGTGAATTCCATGGGAGAGAGGAGGAAAGTGGGGAAAAACAGGCAGAACAGCGGGAAGAGGTTGAGTGAAGCAACTGATCGGTGGGAGCAGAGCTGAGGGCAAAAGATTCACAGAGGTGGATTGAGGAATTCTGATCCCAGGAAGATGGGAATGACTTGCTGGTGTGGCTGGAGCAAGAAAACAGGGAGAACTGGGATAGTGGAGAAGTTTCTCCCTGCAGTCCTGCAGTGCTTGCCTGGATTTAGATCAAACTCTGCAGTTGTGTTGTGTGAGGGAGAGACACGTTCTGGTTGTTTAAATTCCTGTTTTATTCCATTGCTCTTGTTTCCAGGTGTTTCTTCCATGTCTCCCCGTTATCCTGAGCTCAGAACTGTGCTCAGTTCCTGCAGTAGGAGTTCCCTGGGATCAGCTCTGGCTCTGAGCCCCTTCCAGCCCTCAGACACCTCACCCCTTGTCCTTCTCCCCTGTGTTTCAGGTCGCCAAGGAATTTGGCTTCAGGAATAATGGCTTTTCCGTGTACACCAACAGGAACAGGACAGGGGAGATCACAGCAGCCCAGAACAAATCCCTCAACCTGCTCAAAATCAAGTGAGTCCCACGGGAAGGGTTTGTCCAGCGTGGGGGGCTCTGCTGGGAGCTTCCAAAATGGGCAGCAGTGGGAAAAATCACATCCCATGTGCAGCATGTCCCTGGAATGTGCCAGCTGGCAGCTGCCTTGGGAAGGCTGTGCCTTGATCCACGCAGGATCTGCACTAGTTCTTTTCCCTCCTGGAGCTGTTGCCTCTCTCCATAGGCTCCTTTTGCCTTTTTCTCCATTTTTTCCCCTCAGTTGTGTCTCCTGATGGGAGGGTTTTGCATTTATTGTGGCAAATGATCAGAGCAGCAGGAAGAGGTGGCTGATGGAGCAGGTTCCAACCACCATCTGAACTGATCTGATTATAGTTTGGGACACATTCCATGCTCTCCCATGTTCCAGGAGATTAACTGCCTGTTGGGAAGCAGCTCCAGCTTCCTGAGTGCTGTTTCCCACCGCTCCCACTACCTGTGTGCTCTCTCCCACCCCTGCAGGCACGGGGATATGCTGTTCCTGTACCCCCTGAGTCCAGCTGGCTCCTCCTCAGAGACCATGGACACCTCTGTCTCCCAAAATTCCCGGCCTGGGGGCGCCCCCCAGGTGGTGGAGGATGAGATCGACCAGTACCTGATCAAGCAGGACGGGAAGATTTACCGGAACCGAGACCAGCAGCTGTGAGTGGAGGGGAGGGGGGTTGTTGTGTGTGTTCCTGCTGTATCCAGAGTTTGGAATGTCATGTCTGAGCCCAGCAGCCAGGGAATGCCCCGAGCAGGAGCACTCTGAGCCTTCAGATCCAGCCTCTCCCCATAAAGGGGAGCACAGAAGCGAGGGGAATGAGTGGAAGTGTCCCATGACAGAGATGTGGAACTGAGACTTGGGTCTTTCCCTGCTTAGTTTTTTACTTCCCCTTCATCACGTGCCTTTCTGGCCTTTGTGAAACCAGGGAGTCCCTTTGGCTCACAAAAATGCACCAAAGTCCAACTTTCCAAAGCTCCTCTGTGCAAGAGGCTTCGGGAAACAAAGCAGCTTCTATTTGTGTAAAAATAATGCAACAGTGGGTTAAACCTACCCAAAATCTACACTGGTGCTGCTAAAACATCCTCTGGGTGGGTGATGGGGTTTTATTGCTCAGCATTAACCTCCCAGTTGGGTCCCAGTTGTGGCCTTGGGGCTGGAACCCTCTGGAAAGAGACTCCTGAAAGGGTTTGAGGGAAAATTTTAAAGGCAGCCAGGAATTCTTGCTGAAACAGAATCACCTGCCCTTCCCTGTGGTGTTGTCCCCCATATGGTTTATCCTCAGTGCTGCAGCAGCAGGGAAGTTTGTGGAAAATCCTCTCTGACCTTCCCAGGCTGACCATAAATGATGGGATGTCACATTATTGAAGCAGTAAAGGCAAAACCCACCACTCTGTGGTCAAAACATTGTCTTGAACTTGCTCACGCATTTCAAGGAATCAATGAAGTTGTTCCTAGCAGGGAGCCAAAGTCCAGGGGTGGGTATTGAGGATAAAAGGAGGTGTCTGGGCTTGTTCCTGGGTCTGGGAGGGTGAATCAATCTCAAGTGAAGGATGCTGAGTGCATTAGCAGCATTTAGGGCTCCTTTCTGTACATTATCTGCCACAAAACCTCCTTAAAATCAATCCTGCAACTGGATCCCATCTATTGTCTGCACACATCAACCTCCAGAGCCCTTCCTTTGGAAAGCAGCATTGACTGAGTGCTGGGGGGGATTTTATTGTTGGTTTAGGGTTTTTTTAAAAGCAGTCACCACAGAAGGAGATGTTTCCCCCTCTAACTCTAACCGGCAGGGTTTATCTGCCTGATAAACACACACTTGGTTGTTCCAGCCCCTCCTCCAGTGCCTGATAAAGGATGAATGTTTTGGGTGGCTTTTTGTTAAAACCTGCCCTGCCACATGGCCTGGAAATTCTTTGAATTCCAAGGGTTTGAATTCTTTGAACTTGAAGGGTTGTAAAAGCTGACCTGGCGTGGATTCAGGTGGGTTTTGGGACACCAGAGCCACTTTCCAGGGACATAATAAGGGTTTGATCTTGACCTGAGACTCTCAGGTTTAACTTCAACCTGGCCAAGATAATTCAAGTCCAATTCATCAGGCAATGGAGTGACAGGACAAGGAGGGATGGGTTCAAACTCAAAGAGGGGAAATTTAGATTATTAGGAAAAAATTCCTCCCTGTGAGGGAGGTGAGGCCCTGGCACAGGTTGCCCAGAGAAACTGTGGCTGTCCCATCCCTGGAAGTGTCCAAGGCCAGGTTGGATGGTGCTTGGAACAACCTGGGCTAGTGGAAGGTTCAGGGGTTGGAACAAGATGATCTTTAAGGTCTCTTCGCACCCAAAGCATTCCATGATTCTCTGACCCCTCTGTAATATTCCCTGGGGAGGTGGAGAGTTGCTGAGAGCTCCTGTAGGGAAGTCTTACAGTCTGATATTTCCATTATTAAATGAGATTTAACCCCCTTTCTCTCTATCTCTGCCCAGGTGTCGTCACGGCCCCCTGGGTAAATGCGTTCACTGTGTCCCGCTCGAGGTAAGAGCCCCAGGAGGGTGCTACAAACTCACACCAGTTTCTCCCAGTGTGAACACTTTTCCTAGGAGTGGAACACTTTTCCAGGCCCGAATCCTGCTGTGCACTGCTGGCTCTGGGATCACCAAAGCTCCAGGCCTTTGTGACCCCGGGTTTATCCTGGTTAATGATGGTTTTCTGCAATAATGAGTTTAACAGAAAGTGCTTTGAAAAGTGCTCCATTTTTCCCTCCTCTTCATTTTTTCCTGGATCTTCTTGTTTCATCCTCTGTCTCTATCCCAGCGCTTCCCAGTTGAGCCACCTGGCACAGGTTGCCCAGAGAAGCTGTGGCTGCCCCGTCCCTGGAAGTGTCCAAGGCCAGGTTGGACGGGGCTTGGAGCAACCTGGGCTAGTGGAAGGTGTCCCTGCCCATGGCAGGGGGTGGGACTGGATGAGCTTTAAGGTCCTTTCCAACCCCAACCATTCCATGATTTCATGATTATTCAGCTTGAAGCAGCTTTAGCCTCCAAACCTGCTGGGCTGTGTGATTTATGGCACGAGGCAGCAGCCACCCCTCCAAAGGGGATCCTGGCCGTTCCAGGACGGCTGTTCCCCACTGCTGGATGTGCTCTGGAAGCCCTTGGCCGTGCTGGAGCAGCTGGCTCCTTGTTTGTTGTTAGATATTGAAAGGAAAAGGCTTTTTGCCTTTGAGGCTCGTTCTGATTTGTGGAGTCAATCTGTTACCAGAGCGGGAGGCGACCATAAAACTCGCCGTTGTGAAGCTGCACTGTTTGCATCCCAGTAGTAGCTGCCTTGAAAATGAGCCTGAATTTCCTTGATTGCTTCCACATTGGTGGGGTTGACTCTGGAACATCCATTTGCTCAGTGATCAGGGTGTTATCAGACAGGTGCCTGACCTGCCTTTGCTCTGTGTGGTGTTTTTGGCAGCCGTTCGATGAGGATTATTTGAACCATCTGGAGCCTCCTGTGAAGCACATGTCATTCCATGCCTACATCAGGAAGCTGACCGGAGGGGCAGACAAGTAAGAAAAGCTCTGGCTTTAAGGGAATCTGGTTGTAGCTTCTTTTTTCTTTTTAAAACACAAACGAAAGTACAGACAGATCTCAGTGTGGGATACGAGGATCGAATGGCAAACTGAGGAGGAAACAACGTGTTGAAAAATAAAAGAAAAAAAGGAAAAGGCAGGGGAAAAAAAATAAATCTGGCTTTTTATTTTAGGGGGTTTATTCTTTCTAGTTTTCCATTTTTCTGTGGCAGTGTACTTACTTCCAGGAAACACTCCTGGTGGGGGGAGAAGGCCAGATGGAAGGAAAGAGGTTCCCTAGTTACACCAAGCTCCAAGCCAGGTTCTCAAATTCCATGGGCATAAGTTACACAGAGGTGTAATCTCCATGCTGTTCCTAAATACCACTGGGATTTTTAAAATCTCTCTGGGAGATGCAGCCCAAGTCTGTGATACTTCCATTTGAAGGGAACTTCCCTTTCCAGGAAGCCTCATGAACATGAA
Organism: Platyrinchus mystaceus; assembly: GCA_035041135.1. NCBI lineage: Eukaryota > Metazoa > Chordata > Aves > Passeriformes > Tyrannidae > Platyrinchus > Platyrinchus mystaceus. Next base: position 1,122,263 of record JAWWLV010000046.1, on the reverse strand, counting down.
AGGAGCTCTGATTTGCCCAAGTGCTACAACCTCTTACTTCTCACATGCCCCATAAATTACTGCTCCAAAAGTATTTGCTGTGGTAACAGCAACCTCTTCTTCCCCCATTTCCCTGCTCTTCCTTGCCTTTTCTCTTCCCCCCTCTCTCTTTCCCCCCTCTCCCAGGGGGAAGTTTGTAGCCCTGGAGAACATCAGCTGTAAGATCAAGTCGGGGTGTGAGGGACACCCTCCTTGGCCAGAGGGGATCTGCACCAAGTGCCAGCCCAGCGCCATCACCCTCAACAGACAGGTGAGACGGAGCTCGTGGCACCTCTCAGGGGCCTTGGCTTCCCTTTTGGGAGAGGTGACTTCCAGAACAGGCAGCCTGGAGCACGAAGCCTCCAGGTGTCAGGGAAATCCTGTCCAGCTTCTTCAGGCCTTGCGAAAAGGGGTTCCAAAATGTTCTGGGTCGGCAGTTTCCTCCCAGCATGGAGGGACTGAGCTGGCAGCACTAGTCATGAATCCTGCTGTTTTTCCTCAGGGGATCCAAAAGGCCACTCAGCTTCTTGTTTCCTCTGGAATTTCAGTGTCATTTTACCTGCAAAGGCTCTTGGGGTGAAGGTCCCAGTAGAGACCCCGAGGTGCCGGGGGTGCTCAGCACGTCCCACGCTCCAGCCCGTGGTGGGACCTGCTGGGCAGGGAGCGGTGCTGAGGGGTGGGGGCTGAGCAGAGGGGAGAGGGAGGGAGCCCCCAGCGTCCCCCACACCTGCTGTGGCAGGATCCTGCTCCGGAGGGGTGGTGTGAGTCCTGGGAAGGCACCGGAGCCAGCGGAGGACGGCCTGACGCTTGAACTTTGTCAAACAGAAATACAGGCATGTTGACAACATCATGTTTGAGAACCACACAATTGCAGATCGCTTCCTAGACTTCTGGAGGAAGACAGGGAACCAGCATCTGGGCTATCTGTACGGCCGGTACACGGAGCACAAAGACATCCCGCTGGGCATCCGGGCGGAGGTGGCGGCCATCTATGAACCCCCCCAGGTGAGCCCCGCCTGCTCCCGGGGTCCCCTCATGGCTGGGGGGCACAGAAACACCTGCAGAGTGTGGGAAGCTTCACTCATTGTTTCCAACCGCAGCTCCACAAGGAAAACTGCCCTGAGCAGAAGACGATGGGATTTGTGTCCTTAATGTCACCATCAGCTATTGCCACTGAAAGATTTTTAAATCCAGATTTGCTTTTTGTTGGTCCCCCCCTTTTTTTCATATTATTCTTATTTTTATTATATATTTATAATATATTATTGTTATGCTTATTTCCTATTATTTATATATTACTTACATATTTTATATGTTTATTAATATGCTCTTTGAAATATCTGTTTATATTTACGTTATATGTTTTACGTTGCTCTGTGTTCAAATTATTTAAATCCAGGGGGACTGGAAAAGTGGATTTTGCTTTTCGTCTTCCCTTGTTTCCTGGATTTCCAGAAAATTTTCCAAGAAAACTCTGTGCTAGGAAAAAACAGTCGCAGCCCTTGCTTCAATTCCTTCCCAGCTCTGTGGGAAAATTTAAGCAGCTTAATTAGACAGAATGAAATCCAAATGATTTGAAGGCAGAACGGTGGAGAGGCTGAGGATGAGTTGGGCTGGAGTCCCCACTAGATGGGGCACTGCACCGCTTGGCTTCACACGGTCTGAGCCCTCCTCCTGTGCTTCCTTCATCCTGATGCCTCCTGCAGCACTGCCAGAGTGAGATCCAACAGATTGCCAGTGGAGGAGGAACAAATGGATCCTTGGGAATGTGTGTGTGTGAGAGCAGAGTTGCAAGGGGATGTCTCTGGGGTGGCACCAGACTCTGCTGCCATGCTCTGCCTCGCTCCCCACAGTGGTTGTACTGGGGTTATTTTTCCTGTTGTCTCTCACTAACAAGTGTCTCTCTGCTGCAGATCGGGACACAGAACAGCCTGGAGATCCTGGAGGATCCAAAAGCCGAGGTCGTGGATGAGATCGCGGCAAAGCTGGGCCTGAGGAAGGTCAGGATGTGTTGGATCTTGTGTGTCTGTGTGTGGCAGGGAAGGAAGTCAGCAGACCAAGACCTTTTGGGTTACCCAAATCTCACTTAACTGTCAGCAGCTTTGTTGGGTATAAAATACGCATCTTTAGGTATATAAACCCCAGACCAGAGGGTTTTCCTGAGCACAGGCCCCTCACAGGGCAGTGCAGCTGCAGTTGGAGTCATGAGGGACATCAAAGGCTGGAGCAAAGCAGCAGAAACACCATTTTCCCTTCCTTTCCGCTCAGACAGGAGCCGCTCCTGGGAGCATCTCCCAGGAAAGTGCTAATTTGGCACAGATGGAGCTGGAGTTGCCTCCATGCTCCGTTTCCAGGAGCAGGGGCTCCCCTTGGATTTTGTTCCCCTCTGTGGGGTCTCTTGGTGCTCTAGGGAGTCAACTGTGTGTTGGTTTAGGGGTGCAGGTCCCCCTCACTTCCATCCTGCCACTCATCCCATCGGGATCCACTGGTTTCCTGACATCCCCCAAACCTGCACCGATGTTTTCCGGTTTGGGAGCGCTGTTGGTATGGTGGGAATGCCAGGAATGGGATGTACACAAACAAGATTTGACTTGCTAAAGAAAACACGACTGGGAGAAGGCTCAGTGCAGACTGTAAACATCTGTGGGGAGGGCTTTGTTCTCCCAGATAAGATCTCACCCCTCGCCAGAGGCTGGAGCAAGACTTCTGTGTGTTTTATTTATTACCATGTTTTCCCTCCGCTTCTCCCATCAGATATTTTTAATCCACAGGATTTAACACGTCACTGAGTGCTGGCTGCAGGGTTTGGTCTGTCTGGGCTCTGCAGGGAGCTCTGCCTCGGGAGGGTTAATGCTGTGGGGGCTGGGATTGGCACACGGGTGGAGAGGGTTCATCCCGAGGTGTGTGTACACATGGCACACGTGTGTGGAAGGGATGCACGCTCCAGGGGTTAGTGGTGTGTACATGCACACACCAGTGTGCAACCACAGAAAGCAGGAATGTGTTTTTTGGGTTGGGACAGACTCCAGTTTGGAATGAATCACGCTCCAGTATGAGCTTCCTCCTAAGCAGAGCCTGTGAGGTTCAAACTGGGATCATGTGAGAGGTTCAAACCGGGACCACGTGAGCTGCTCCGGGCGCTCCGTAGGAATTGCTTTCTGCTGGGGGGGTGGGAGGCACAGAGGCCTCTAGCAGCCTCCAGATCTTTCCATGAAAAATATTCCATAGTGAAACATAACACTGCAGGTGCCCTGGCCAGCCAGCTGGCATGCTGCTGCTCCTGGAAATGGGATTCCAAGAGCCCGGCACAGCTGGGAGAGCCATTCCCTGCAGGCAGCGTGCACAGGGCCGAGGGGAGCCAAGAACATCGTGTCCTGTGAGCTGAAAATGTATAAGCTTTTCTGGTTTCCTTCTTGTTTCTTTTTTTTTTGTCCTTTTTTTCCTTAAAGCAACGTTCTCCATCACCCTTTGTAGGTCGGCTGGATATTCACTGACCTGGTCTCTGAGGACACACGGAAAGGCACCGTTCGATACAGCAGGAACAAGGTGAGATCCGGGTGTGACCCAGCTCATTCCAGCTGCTCAGCCAGGGCAGGGCAGGGGCGCAGGTGACACTGGAATTCTTGTGAAATCGGGTTTTTCAGACACTTCTGAAGGAAAGGGAGCGCGAACCCTTGAAACTGTTTGGGACTGAGCTGTTTGAAGAGCAGGGAGAGCTGCCTGCAGCCCCTCACCCTTCTGCTGTAGTGAAATGATGCTCATGGAATCATGGAATGGTTTGGGTTGGAAGGGATTTTAAAGCACATCCGGTTCCACCCCCTGCCATGGGCAGGGACACCTTCCACTAGCCCAGGTTGCTCCAAGCCCCGTCCAACCTGGCCTTGGACACTTTCAGGGGTGGGGCAGCCACAGCTTCTCTGGGCAACCTGTGCCAGGGCCTCCCCACCCTCACAGGGAAGGATTTCCTCCCATCTAACCCTGCCCTTTTTAGGATTAATAAAACTCCATGGAGTGGGGGAAGTGGGGGGGGGGGGGTGAGGTGCAAACCCAGTGAGCCAGAGTGACTCAGAGGATGTTCCCATGGGCTGGGCTTTGTGACACATCCGTGGCTCAAACTTCGACCTCCTCAGCTTCCAGTGGTTGTAAACCCAGTGATATCCATATTTGGAAAGTGAAACTTCAGTTTAAAAAAAAAGGTGTGTACATGTGGGTGGGACCCTCCGAGGGACAGTCCTGAGCCAGCTCAGGGCTGGGGGAGCTGACAGGTCACATTCTTGTCCCAGGCTCTGCAGCAGCTTTCCACGAAAGCGTGTTTTCCTGGGGTGTGGGTCGTTTCCCTTGGCTGCAGCCCAGGGGAATAGGTGTGGGCCACGTCAGGCTGTCCTTTCACTGACTGGAACTGGTGCTCTCCCCTCAGGACACATATTACCTGAGTGCAGAGGAGTGCATCACAGCTGGCAACTTCCAGAACCAGCAGCCCAACATCTGTCGCCTCTCCCCAGACGGGCACTTTGGATCCAAGTTTGTCACGGTTGTGGCTACAGGTATAAACTGGCCCCAGCTCTCTGGGTTACACCTGAATTACCTCTTGTTAGCAGAAGAATATGCCAAAAATCACACGCCCTGCTCCCCATCTGTCCTATTTAACAAGGGGCTTACTCTATGTACTAAAATACTTTTTCGTTCTTTGTTCTATCCTGTCTACAATTATTTACTCGTTATTTATTTACCTTTTTTTTTTACTTTACAACTATGTAAAGAAAATTTATGAGGCTCAGACCCACCTCTCTGATCCAGAAATCCTTCTCTGCCTGCAGTCAGGGCAATACCTGGGTCTCACTTCTCTGTTTCACATCTTTAAGCTCCACATTCTGTTGCCTGGAAGCAGCAGTGCAGAACCACAACAATCCAGATCCTTAAAGTTGTGGATTAAGTCCTCCTTCAGGAGGTTCAGGAGGGACCTTTATCTCCCTTGTGTCGCTGTCAGGGAAACCCTGACGTGGGGTTTGAAAACATACTTTTTTGGCTGAATGGAACTGAAGCGCCTGCAAAGTGCTTATGCTTAAAACCTCTGGATTTAGCCATTTTCAGGGAGTCTCCAGAGGCACCGTGGATGGGCTGGGCTGGGAGGGGGGACACTGGCATGTGCTGGGAGGGCTGGAGTGTTCCCAGTTCACTCTGCTCTTCTCCACGGGATGACACATGTCTTCATTTAAACCTTCCCCGGAGCAGAATCGCTGAGTTCTGGGTCTGTTTAACACAATGAAAAACCCTCATGACTTCCAAATAACATCCAGTGTGAAAAGTGAAAGTGGGATGGGATATTGCCTGCCCTGAGCCCGGCTTTGTAAGGCTTCCCGGGGCCCTTTTTCAGTGAAAAAGCTCTTTTTCAGTCAACAGGCCCATTCCTGTACATTCCAGACTGCTAAACACATCCACCTCTCATTAAAGATAGATCTGTGTCTCTCTCTTTTTTTATATATATATTTATTTCAGGGGTTTTTTTTTTAAACAAGGTGTTTTACTGAGCAAACACACTTTGTTCAGGCCTTCCCCCTGTCCTGGTCTATGTTTAATTTCTAGGAGTGTTTGTTCTGGAGCAGTGAGTGATTGAGGTTACAGATCAAAGGGTAGAAAAGGAATATTTCCTCTTTGCTGTTCCAGCTAATTTCATTCTCCTCTGTTCAATCAGCCCAGCAGGTTTCTATTTAAACACTTGAGTCCTTCCTTTTGTGCCACAGAAATGTATTTGGATAGTTTGCCTCAACTTTGCCTTTAATCCTCTCCGTGGATTAATTCCTATCCCCTCCTGAATTCCTAGCTTTGGAAATAGTAATGTTTTCCTACCATCTGCCTCTATCCTCTCTTTCCAGTTGTATTCCAGTGACACATGACCTGGTGTTGCTTACATTATCCAAAGGAAATCGCCAAGCATGTGATCCCTCTGCGAGCCAGGCTCTTAATTCCCACTTTCCATGTCAGATTTCCACCAAACCATCCAGGACAGGCTGAGAAAACACTGTTTAGTCCTGACAGGACCAGGGGATCTGCAGCTCAGGGTTCCTTGGGAACGCTCTGCCTGGGTTTTGTTTGGAAAAGGAGGAGACACCTGCAGGGTAGTGGGAGGGTGATGCTGTCAGAGCCTCCGAAAGGGCAACTTCCCCTCCTTGGAGCTCCCGGCAGAGCATTCCTGCTGTCCTGAGATCTGTGCTCTTGGGATAGCTCTGGAACTGTGTGTGACTAAAGAAATGTGGAGCTTAGAGGGAATTCTTGCTTAAACTTCTTCCTGTGCAGCAGCACCAGCAGCTTCATCTCGGTGTTTCTCATTGTTAGCAAGACCCTCGAGTCTAATTCATGGAGTCTTGGAATGGTTAAGGCTGGAAAAGAGCTCCAAACTCAAAAGAGTCCAACTTTAATGCTGCACTCGGAGTTACACTGGGGAAATCACCCCCATGCAGGATTTTCAGGAAGAATTTCTTCATGAAAAGGGTTGTGACATGGAGTCCCCATCCCTGGAGGTGTTCAGGGAATGACTGGATGTGGCACTCGGTGCTCCGGGCTGGGTGACAAGGTGGGGATCGGGCACAGTCGGACTCGGATGATCTGGGAGCTCTTTTCCAACCCCAGGGATTCTGGGATTTGTGACCACTCTCTCCTTTTCCAGGCGGTCCTGACAACCAGGTGCACTTTGAGGGGTACCAGGTGTCGAACCAGTGCATGGCCCTGGTGCGGGACGAGTGCCTGCTGCCCTGCCGGGACGCGCCGGAGCTGGGCTATGCCAAGGAGTCCAGCAGCGAGCAGTACGTGCCTGATGTGTTCTACAAGGTAAGGGCTGAGGGCCTGGGCAGCACTGGGATGTGCCCCTGGATCCAACTCTGGTCCTGAGGAGCATCAGGGAACATGTGCACAATCGGAGTGGATCTGAAATACTCTCACTTCATAGAATCATGGAATGGTTTGGGTTGGAAGGGACATTAAAGCTCATCTCATTCCACCCCCTGCCATGGGCAGGGACACCTTCCACTGGCCCAGGTTGCTCCAAGCCCTATCCAACCTGGCCTTGGACACTTCCAGGGATGGGGCAGCCACAGCTTCTCTGCCCAACCTGTGCCAGGGCCTCCCCACCCTCATAGCTAAGAATTCCTTTCTGATATCCCATCTAACCCTGCCCTCTGGCAGTGGGAGGCCATTCCGCCTTGTCCTGTCTCTCCATCCCTTGTCCCAGGTCCCTTTCCAGCTCTCTTGGAGCCTGTTTAGGCACTGGAAGGGGCTCTCAGGTCTCCCTGGAGCCTCCTCTTCTCCAAGAGAGCACTCCCAGCTCTCCCAGCCTGGCTCCAGAGCAGAGGGGCTCCAGCCCTCGCTGCATCTCCATAACCTCCTCTGGACTCACTCCAGCAGCTCCACATCCTTCCTGTGTTGAGGACTCTGGAGGTGGAGGGGGGTCCCAGGACTATTTGGGGTGTCACTGCTGGTCCCTGCCTGCCGCCCTTGGGGTCTGTTGGTGATGGATGGAATGTCATTACTCCCTTGGCACTTGTTTCTGGAGACCCTCACCCCTCATGTACCTGCAGGGCCGAGTCAGGAGCTCGGGATGAGGCTCCCTGCAGACACTGATAGCACTGCTGTGGGGCTGGTGCTGCCCCGTGAGCAGGGACAGAGGAATTAATTAATGGCACTGCTCGCCAGCTAATTAGCCATCCATCACCCGTTAGTTATCTCCTCCTTGTCGCTGCTGCCTGTGTTAAAGCTGTCCCTTAAGGAGCACGGGATAAGGAAAGCTGCCTTCGTTTGGGATGAATGGAATGAGTGGATTGTGCACCAGCAACAGGAACGGAGCTGGTCAGGCTGTTCCTGCATGTCCTGAAACTGGGATTGGGAAGTGCTGTTTTCCCTGAGAGACCCCATCATCCACCCTTTAATGCCGAATTGTTGGCTTGGCTCGGCCCCACCTGGAAACAAGGAACACCCCTGGGATGAATCCAGTGCTGGAGAGGGAGGGTAGATGGAATCCCTGCCTCTCTTCCTTCTCGGAGCTGATAAACCGGGGCCGATTAAGATCCAGCAGCACTGGGGTGTGCAAAGGTTGGCCCCGAATGTGAGGGAGATGAGATCATCTCCTGGCGTGCCCTGATCCCACTCCGGAGGAGCCCGGGCTGTGCCACACTCGGGCGCATTGCAGGAGGTCCCACAGGTCTGTGTCCCACATGTGGGCCACCCGGGGTGCTGGGAGCAGCAGGAAGCCGGTGGGTGTTCCCAGCAGGGCTTCACTCCCCTCTGTAATCTGAAGCAGGGAGATAAACAGAATGGGAACGGATGGCTCCAGCCTTCCGTGGAAATTTCCATGAACCACTGATTCACCGGATCGGGCTGCAGCTGATTTCAGGTTTTAGAACTTCTCTCCCCAGTTGCCCTTTTTAAGGAGTGCTCAAGGATGGCTCTGCCAGGTGGGATTATCCCTCAGCCTTAAACGGGTTTGGCTCTAGGACCCCTTGATTTTTTCCTAATGTTCTTAAATCTATGTAAAGCTTAGTCACCCCTGGCTTGGGAAACCTTTGGTGTCCCATTAAATGGGCAAGGTTTGGGATCAGAGACACGACCTCATCTGTCTTGGACTGGTGACAACAGCCTTGTCCAAGGCTTGCTGAACTCCAGGAGGAGGAAGAATCCAGCAGCACAGGATGGACTCTTTGGGGTCCAGTGCCCTGCTCCCCCTTTGTCCCCAGTCCATGATGGTTCCCCTCTGCCCACCCCTCAGCCAGTTCTGGGGAGAAAGCTGCACTTTGGAGTAGTTGTTTTCCCTCTACTGTGCAGCCATCGCTGGTCCAGGGAAAAATCCATGTGTATTCCCATACAATATCCATCTGAAAAGCCCTTTAGGATGAAAGGAGCTCTACAAATTAATTCTAATTGAATGAGGACCAGGAGGCTGATATCTGTAAGTGTGGATGTATTTATAGAACAGCCAGATGTGAGGCAGGATCCAGGGAACTCGGATCCACAGCACGGCCAGTGGATTCACCTCTGGCTTCCGAATGGGAAAAGGTGCTGCTTTTCTTCCATGAAAATGGGAAAGCTGTTGGCACTGGCGTTGTCCTGCAGTTTTCCTGAGTCTCCAGCTGTGTGATTGCTGTATTTCTTTACCATTCTCTTTATGTTGGCCCCTCTCCTGCTGCTCCAAGGAGCCACCCCCGTGGAATTGGCTTTGGACACCCGGCTGTTGCTCTCCTGGCTCGGGAAGGGGAGAGCTCTGCTCCAGCGTGGGAGTTGAGGGTTTTGGGGACTGTGAGTACAAGTTACCGTGCTCTGAAGTGCCTCCCCAGGTAAAATCAGCCAGGAGGAAGGGCACATCCCCCCCCAGCCTCCCGGAGTGCCTGGGAAGCATCACAGAGCGGCGTTTCCAGCTGGAACGTCTCACAGCCGGCACGTGCTGCTTGGAGAGCTCAACACGCGGGACTCGTGAGGGACTCGGTGTTGTCAAGACACAGACACAGCTCGGGGTAAAGACTCTGTGAGTGAAGATGATGATGTTGCAACGGCCACTTCACTCAGGTTCTCAGCTGGGTGAGGGCAAGCCTGTCTGAATGTTCCATACAAGCGTTTTCTGTCCTGTCTTCTGCCCTCGAGCAGCCTCCGCTGTCCATCTGGTTCTGGAAAACAGCTGGATTGATTTGGAGTTCCCTAAGAACGTACCTTGGGTTGATTATTCAGCACTGTGCCCCAGCTGGAGGGATCCCTCCCTGCCTGCACCCTGTCATCCCTGCTGTCCCCTCCTCCCAGTCCTCTGGCCCAGAAACTCTGGCACTGCTGAATGGCTCCACCACTGGGGAAAGAGATTCCTGAGTTTTACAGACCCTTTAAAACCTTTGGATAATTGGATCTGGGGGCTGGCTGGCTTTGTCTCTTATCACTGGTATTTGTGGTAGCTCAAACATGACGATGTCATCGTCATCCTCACAGTGAATTGCATTTTACAGCTGCCTTAATGTCCTGCAGAGTTTCTTTGGGATGGTTTCATATTCCCCCAGAGTTTCTTTGGGATGGTTTAATATCCCCCCAGAGTTTCTTTGGGATGGTTTAATATTCTCCCCCGAGTTTCTTGGGGATGCTGTAAGACAAAAGCCCTTTACAAGTATTGTGCAAGAGCCCTTTGCCCTCGAGTCCCACACGTGCTCTGAGCCCTGGCCTGGCACCAGTGACACGTGTCCCATCCCGCCCTGGGACAACCCCAAGCCAGGGCCCTGCTTTTATGAGAGCCCAGTGGGACCTCTGAGCCAGGCTATCCTTCCATGGCACTGGAAATTCTCTTCCCAGGGAGAGCCAGGCTGCAGGGAGTGTTCACTAGCAGGGAAGGACTTCCCTGGCTGCCCTCCCACCACGAGCTGCCTTAGCCTTAAATGTCCTGGCTGCTCGGGGGAGGAGGATGCTGGATTAGCTCACCAGGAGTCTCTTGGGAAGGGTTTCAACTCTCCCTGACCTGTCACTTGCTCTTGGAGAAGTCGCTTTGTCTCTGTGGCTCCGCCGCGCTCTCCGTGCGAGGGGCAGGATCCCCCGGCAAGGCGCTGGGAAGTGGCAGAGGGAAGAGCAAGGCTGGGATTTATTCCCAGCCAGGGAGGACAGACGGCTGCTGAGCTCCACCGTGCCTTCAGCGAGGGAGCGGGTCGGGAATGCCGGCGTGGGATGTGGGATGCTCGCAGCCTGGGATGCTGACGGCGTGGGATGCTCGCGGCTGTCGAGCCCTGGGACACGGATCCGGAGCCTCCCTCCTGGCTGACACCCGCCCAGGCTCCTCACTTGGCTGCTCCCCTCACCTTCTGTGGATAGCCCTGAGGCCACCCAGAAGCCTTTCCATCCCAACAAGGTGTGTGACACCAGCTGTGCTCCCACCCTTTTCCCTGTTCATCCCCATCCCTGTGCAGCTCCTGCCTCCAAACAGTGGTTCGGAAGGCTCTAATCCAGCCCTGATGCAATCTCCACCAGGATAACTCATTGTCCAGGCCTTGCTGATGGATTTTTGTCCAGGAGCCAAATACTTGTGGCTCCATTAACCCCTTCCTTGGCTCCCTCTGGAACGAGTGCCACGGGGCTTTGTGGGGCTCAGGCTGCAGCAATAACAGGGTGCCGGTGGGGTCCTGGTGATGCCAAGTTCAGGATAAGGATCTTTCTCCCACCTTGATGTTCGTTAAGGCCTTTAAAACATAGTTAAAGGATCCATGGGGGTGGGAGAGGAATGTCAGTGTTTGGGGGAGCTGTTCTGTCAGGACTGGGACACGTCCTCGGCTCAGGGGGAGTGAGGTCCCAGTCTGTGGATGTCTTGGAGGCCTCAGCAGCTTGCCATGAAAAAGCAGGCATTTAACATGGAAATCCCCAGAGGGGGAGATTAAAGCCAACAGGTGCTGGAAAAATGTTTCTGCATATTAGAACTTAATTAGATTGGAAAATGAATTCCAGATGGGCTAATTATGCGTGAGTTGTTGCAGGTCCCTTCTTGCAGGGGCAGGATTGTGTTTGGGAAGCTGATTGGATCTGATTCCTGCCTCTTGTGGTATCACTGAGATCTAGAAGCAGGTTGGCTCTGGGGTCCTGTGATCTCCCAAAAAAAGGCTCCACAGCTCCTCCTGCTCCTGTCAGAGCAAGAGAGATCTGAGGCCAGGAGCTCCCAACAACCTGTCATGTGTGAGGAGCAAAGATCCTTATCAGAACTGCTTTTCAAAGGAGCTTCAAAGACTGGAAGGGAGATTTTTTTTTACAGAGGGAACAGTTCCTGGGGACAGGGGGTGCTTGGGGAGGGGGTCAGGAAGCGGGGCTGTGCCTGGAGGGGAGCAGCATGCTGGAGCCTGCTGGGGCGAGGTCTGACTGGGAGTACTGGGAGAGCGGGATGGTGCTGGCTGCTGCTCCGCATAGTTGTGCTGTGTAAACAGCAGGGAGAGTGGGGGAGTGGTGTTCTCCAGGAGAAAAACGGCTGGGAGAAAGGGGAGGGAGAAAGGAGGGAGGCAGCAGCTTGTCCCTGCATGGTGCTCCCTGGCTCAGCCCAAGGAATGCTGCTCCCATCCTACGGGAGATCCGCTGGAAGAATGGGACTCACAGCCTTCTGGGGTGACACCTCTGGTCTGGCTCCAGCCACTGAGTCCGTGGAAACTCCAATACAGAGTCCCTGGCTGGGAATTATGGGCATATGATTTATGTGGGGCTCAATGAATGATTTATACCACGTTAAGTGATGATTTAGGTAGAGAACACAACCCCCTCGTACGGAATCTTTAATGAAAAGTGTCAGTTCTCCGGGATTTATTTCCGAAGCGCCGTTTGAACCCGGCATGTTTGACATCAATCACGTCTAATTGTCAGGTTATGATTAATGAACATATGCTGGCCGTTTGTCTCCCTAATTAAACTTATGTTCCCTTCGTCTGGCAAAGCAAAACAAGTTTACGCCGTGGGATGTGCTTGGTTCTAAGGGTCTGGGCATGAGAAAGTGCCTGGATTCCCAATTCCCAGGTGAAGAGTTGGATGAGGGACTCCTGGATTTGCAGAAAGGCAGGTTTGCGTCAGCCAAGGAGGCAGATGTGGCCTGTCCCTCCTTTTTTAGACAGAGCTGCTGCTTAAATGGCATTTAGAATCATGGAATCATAGGATATCTGGAGTTGGAAGGGCCCACAAGGATCATCAAGTCCAAGAAGCCCAAGAATCACACCTTGATTTACACTCCTTAGGTAACTGCAGGTCCCTCTCCAGTGGGAGACAAGCCCAGTGTGGTTTGTGACCACGCACTCCCTTGGCTCACAAGGAAACAGCGATCCTGTTTCCTGATTCCAGAGATCCTGGAATTCCAGAGGTCTTCAGCCCCCAGGGAGCTGCAGGGAGTTGGGCGGCCCTGCACCACCCAGCTGGGTTCTTTTCCACCCTCAGTGATCTGCCAGAGCTCAGGATCCTGGGTGGGCATCTCCAGGGCATGATCCCTTGGGCTTCACACCACTTCCATGCTCAGGAATAATCCCACTCTTCCTCTTTCAGGACATAGACAAGTTTGGGAACGAGATCACCCAGCTGGCTCGCCCGCTGCCGGTCGAGTACCTCATCATAGACGTGAGTATTCCATAGTGTTTGCTTCCCGTGGGAGAGGGTCAGGGCACAGCAAACCCTTCACCCACCTCTAAAATTCCCATTGGAGGTGGTTCCTGAGACATCCTCCTCTTTCCATTGCTGCCAGGCATTCCGAGCAGGGAAGTGGTTGCCCCGCTCCGAGGGGCCGGTGTGGTGCAAGGGAACACTCTTGCTTCCCAGGAAGGAATTCCTGGTGCTTCCCAGGAAGGCACTGCCTGGTGCCTTATCACTGCTTCGCCCTGGCACGGAGCCACACGGCCAGGGAGCAGCTGCCCCACAGATCCGTGTGCAGGGCGCTGCCTAAGGAAGGGACTCCAGCTGCCTGTCTCAGAGCAGCAATTAGGGATCCATCTCCTTCAAGTGACTCAGCAGGTTGTCCAGAAATGCCTTTTCTTGGAAGAGGGAATTCGCTCTCTGGCACGGTTTGGCCAGAGCAGAGCTGCTGCCAGGCACGGCATGGCTCAGCCCTGGGGCTGGGAAGCAAACTTATGGCATGGAAGGCAGGAAAGCAAATAATTGGGATGACAGATGATATTGCTGGAGCTGGAGGTGGTGCCAACAACGATTAAATCCACCCAGAGCAACTGCTCTGCTCCAGCTGCCCCTGGCACAGGCAGCGCCAGAGCTCAGGGATTCCTGCAGTAGCAAAGGCACCTGTTCCTGGGATACCTGGGCTGTCACTGGCATGAAAACAGAGGGATAGAACATGCATTAGGATGCCCTCAGGATCCCCCCCAGCACAGCTGGGCTGTGCCAGGATCACTGTATCCCAGTAACCTGTGCAGGGAGGGATGGTCTCCATGGCATCTGTCAGGACCAAGCTCCCTCTATGTCCCTCCAGCTTCCTTAGGAACAAGGCTGCTTGGGAGCCAAGGGGATGTGCTGATGGGAAATCACTTTAAATGGAATTAAAAGCCATCAGATCCCTGCAGGATCCCTCGCTGTTTGGCTGAGCTGGGATCATGGCCACGGCTGCTCCTGGCTATCCCGAGCCTTGTTTCCCATATCCCACTGGCCTCTGATCATCCTTCCTTGGATTTTTTTTCTTTTCTTTAGATTACTACAACTTTCCCCAAGGATCCAGTCTACACTTTTTCTATTTCTCAAAATCCATTCCCCATCGAGAACCGCGATGTGCTGGGAGAAACTCAGGTGAGCATTGATTCCTGACGGAGCCACTTCCACAGGGACGGGCTCTGCCTCCCTTTTGCTCACTGACATCTGCAGAGGGACAGCTGTGCCCTCAAGTCACCCCTTCCCGGTGCAGCTGCCAAACTCCTTCCTGCACAGAGCACTGTCTGCATGCCAATGCTGATTGCCAGCCGTGTTCCCGACGGCTCCGTGACAGGATCAGGGCTCCCTGAGCCTCCCAGGCAGCACCAGAGGGGCTGAGGGGCTCCAGCCCCACAGAGACACCACAGCCCCGCTTTTCCCTGCAGACAGGAGAGGGTCTGGGGTCTGTTCTGCTCCCAGAGCGCTGCCTTCTCTTCCTGGTTGGAATTTTAAAGCACAGGGCGCTGTTCCTGCAAGAAGCCAGGGCAAAGGATGGGGAGGAAGGGGCTGCTCCATCCCCCTCTGCCCTTTTTCCATAGGGACAGGGCTGGAATTGGCTGGCCCCACTCAGCACCTCTTGGATCTGAGATCAGCTCTGTGTTCATTGGGGTTGGTCAGGAAAAGCTGGTGTGGGTACAGAGGTCCTTTTCCCTGGAAGTTGTTAGCTGGAATTCAATCAGCCAGCCTGGGATCTGATTTTGGGATCATCCCTGCACATTGCAGCCAATGTCAGGAGGCGCCAGAAATGTCTGGTAGCAGATCCGAACAGGGAGTGACTTCTCTTCATTACTGTCCCCTCTCTCCAGGACTTCCACAGCTTGGCCACGTACCTGTCCCAAAACACATCCTCCATTTTTCTAGACATCATTTCTGATTTCCATCTGCTCCTCTTCCTGGTCACAAATGAGGTCATGCCTCTGCGGGTATGTAATGGGGCGGAGAGGGTCCTGTTCCTATCCATCCTCCCCATCCCAGCTCCCTCAGGTGGGTGGGGGTGACCATTCCTGCCATCCTCTGTCCCTGGGCAGGTCCCATTGCTGTCTTTTCCCAGCTGAACGGGTGGGAGAAGGTTAAAAAAGTTTTTAAAACCCTTTTAAAGCCCCCGAGCTGTTGGGAGCACTGAGGGGGGTTGGTTGTCCACATGATTCCAGAGCCAACTTGGCTGCAGCTCCCAGAGCTGGAAACGAATTAAAAATTATCTCAGAATGAGGAATTCTGTGGGAACAACAACGAGAGCAGAGCCCCCAGCCCTCGGTGGGGCCAGGGGTGTCCTGGCAGTGCAGCTCTGCTGCCCTTGGCCGGGCACTGCAGGCCTGGCAGCTGCCCCGGCACCGCCGGAGCTTCCCAGTGGGATCCAGCTGTGTTGGCCGGAGGCTGCGCATGTGTGAGGCAGCCGGGATGACCCTGGGCAGCTGGAGATCGGGATGGGGACAGGGATGGGGGCTGGAGTACTCTGGCAGGGAGGATTTGCCCCTCTGGAGGTCAGGATTGCTGTGCAGCACCGGCACACTATCCCAAAGCAGTAGGTGATACATCCTGGAAGCAGAGGAACGGAATCTTCTGGGATGTGGGGGTCTGTCTGACTGCTAGGGGGAGCAGAGGGATAAACTGGGGCACCCCAAGGATGTCAAGAGAGGGGGAACAGCTCAGGCTCAGGGTTCTGCCTTGCTGTGCTAGGGAAGGAGGGCCCATCCCTGATTACAGCTCCTGGTGGGACACTGGAGGGGTCACAATGCTCATTTCCCTCCTGTGGCTTCCAGGACAGCATCAGCTTGTTGCTGGAAGCCGTGAGGACCAAAAATGAGGAGCTTGCACAGACCTGGAAAAAATCCGAGCAGTGGGCGACCATCGAGCAGCTCTGCAGTAAGAGGGGGTCCCTGGGGCAGGGGGTCTCTTGTCCCCTGACACAGCTGGCTGGGGTCTGTGTGGTGCTGTTCCCAAGCCCCTAAAGAGGCTGCTGGAAGTTCAGGGGGAGGAAAGCGGTTGCTCGGTCATGGAATCGTGGAATGGTTTGGGTGGGAAGGGACCTTAAAGCACATCCCATCCCACCCCCTGCCATGGGCAGGGACACCTTCCACTAGACCAGGTTGCTCCAAGCCCCCTGGAACACTCCCAGGGCTGGGAGCGGGGGGCGCTGCTGGGGCCGGGGTGGGCTGTGCGGGATCCCAGCGCTCCCCCCGGGCTCTCTCCGCAGGCACGGTGGGTGTCCCGCTCTCGGGAATGCAGGAATACGGCGCCATGGGGGGCTCGTCGCACGCCGTGGCCGCAGCCATGTGGCCCTGCCAGCACTGCACCTTCATGAACCAGCCGGGCACGGACCACTGCGAGATGTGCAGCCTGCCCCGTTCCTAGCCCCGCTCCCGCCCCGAGCCTCCCCGGAGCAGCCGGCGTGGCGCTTGTCCCTCCCCTTCCTCCCTTCAGCTTCCAGCTCCGGCTGCGGAGCCGGGCACGGGGTGGCTCCAGCCCCCCAGTTACTCCTCGCTCCCTTTCGGGGGCCATCCCAGAGCTGCTTGGTGCTCCCAGCCCGGAGAACTGACGCTTCTCCTCAGCCCGTGCCCCGGGCTGGCCCCCCACCATCCCCACTGCTGCCAGGCGGACCCAGGAGGCTCAGGGGGGTGTCCGTGCCCACTTCCCTCCTGAGGGGATGGGGAGGCTTTGGCATCTCCCTGCCTGCAGCTTTGCTCCCATTCCCTGCCCACGTAGGTGCCCGGATCCCAAGAGCTCCGGCATCGACTTGCCCCGGCGGGGTGGGCAGGTGGCTTTGATGTTCCCGGAGCAGGATGGAACACCGGGCACGGGGTGGGCACCTGCCAGCTCTCAGCTTGGCACCCGGTGGGGACTGCAGGAGGGGTGTCCCCTCCAGGTGCTTGTCACCCCACAGAGCACGGGTGGGCTCCCGGGGAGGGGGTGACGGGACAGCCACGTAACCTGGGCACCCACCTCACCTCCAGCGTGTCCCGGGAGCTGGTGCCTTCCTTCCCCCATGCCCTCATCCCTCCGGAGCGTGTCCTGGCCGGAGTTGGGACTTGGGGCTCTTGCCCCCCACCCTCCCTTTAGTCCCTGGCTGGAGCTGCTCCAGGCACAGGTGGATGATGGAGGTGCCTGTCCTGGAGCCCCCATGCCCAGTCTCTGCGGCTCTGGTTCAATCCCGGGGGCACTGGGATTGTGGCCCACCATGGGAGGGGGGTTGGAGGCCCCATCCTGCTCCAGGACAGGGTGTCCCAGTGTCCAGCGGGGCAGGGACCCTCTGGCCCCCCCGCCCCTCGCTGGGGCTCTCCGAAGGCTTCATCCCAAGGCCCAGCTCTGGGCTGCGGTTGCTTTTCCCTGGGTGTGCTGGGGTTTGGGGGTGCAGTGTTGGAGGGGGCCCGGGGGCTGCGAGTAACGTGGAATAAAAGCACCTCAAACCAGAGCCTCCTGCTCTCTGTCACCTGTCCCGGGATGCTCCACATTCCCAACGGGAAAGGGGGGATGTGCACCCCAGTGCCTCTGTGCTCCCTCCTGTGGGATGGGGCTGGAACGTTCCTTGTTCCCATTGGGAATGAGGGGATGCTGTGCCCCAGCACTGCGTCACCTGCACTCCGTCACCTCTGCTGGGATGGAGCTCCATGGATGCTCCATATTCCCATCCAGGATGAGGGACACATCACTCACAGGGCTGGGATACTTCCCATTCCCAGCAGGAACTGGTGGGGGGCCCTGCTGTGCCACCTGCACCCCATCACCGCTCGGCATTCCCGACGGGACTCGTGTGTCCGGGCCGTGTCCGGGTCTGTTTGCAATCAGCCCTGGAGCCGCGAGCGGCCGGGCCTCGCGCCAGCCCGGCCTGGAACAGGGGGAGCGGGAGCTGCCGGAGCCAGAGCTGGGGAGCACAGCCCGCAGAGCGGGAGCAGGAGCAGGAGCAGGGCAGGAGCAGCGGGGTGGCACATGCCCAGCTCGGCCCTCGGGGACACGACAGCCCAGGAGACACCCTTGGGGACGCCACGGGGACACGGCCCCGCCATGGCCCGGCTGCTGCTCCCCCTCCTGCTGCTCGCGGCCCTGGGGAGCACAGCCAAGCTGAAGCGGCGCCCGGCGGCGTGGGACGATGGAGGAGAGGGTAATTCCCACCCCCTGGGGCCCCCTTCCCACTTGTCCCCCTTCTCACTGCAGCACGGGCACAGGCAGGGGCCTGACGGCGGGGCCTGCCCTGGGTGTGGGGCTGAAGGGGGGTCTCAGTGAGGGTCCTGCTCTGGGGGGGCTGCCCGTGGTCCCACTGCGGCCCCTCCAGCCCAGAGGCCGCTGAGCAGAGGCTGCGCCAACCTGACGCTGGTCCTGGACAACTGGAAATTCGCCATCACCTCCCAGCTCCGGAACCTGCTGCTGGCCGACCACCAGACTGTGCTGCCTGACTACGGCAGGTGAGGGGCCAGGGGTCTCCTTGGGAGGGCTTGGGGGGACCCCGAGGGGTGCTCGGGGGGGGTCCCCGCCCTGACCCCACCGCCCCTGCAGGATCCCGGCGCTGTCAGGAGCCCTGGACGAGCTGTACCGGGATTTCCACGCCCTCAAGGAGCAGCTGGGGGGGCTCTCGGACAGATTCGCCCACCTCGAAGCCTCCGTGGAGCAGCTGAGCCGGGCCCGGGGGGCTGCGGCTGCTCCCCCGCGCCGGGGGGGGTTCCCACTGAGCCCCCGAAGGGCGCCTGGGACCCCCCAGTGAGGGACCCCCGGCATGGGAGGGGAGGCATCACTTGGGGGGCTCAGACAGACCGGGGGGCTCCCTTGGTGGGGTTCTCAGATGGGGGGGCATCACTTGGGGGGACCAGCAGTCTCGGGAGGGTCGGTCAGGGGCATCGCTTGGGGGGCTCAGACAGACCGGGAGGCATCACTTGGGGGGGCGACACTTGGGGGGGGCTCAGGCTGGTGGGAGGGGGCAAGGGCAGCACCTAGAGGGGCTTCATTTGGGGGGTTTCAAATGGGGGGGCATCACTTAGGGAGCTCAGCCAGCCCTTGGGGTGGGTCAGGGGCATCATTTGGGGGGCCCAGCCAGACTCGGGAGGTCCATCCCCGTGGGTCAAGGTCAGGGTCAGGGTCAGCCTTGGGGGGGGGGTCGGGGGTCTCTGCCCCCCCCGGGGGTCTCACGCGGCCCCTCTCACTGTCAATAAAGCCGCTGCCGCCAGCACCGCCTCGCTGCTCTCTGCAGGCGCCCCCGGGCTGGGTGGGGGGTCCCCATGGTGGCGGGGGGGTCCCCATGGTGGCGGGGGGGTCACCCCGGGGTTTGGGGGGGTCGGGGGAGGGGGGGGGACTCGAACCCGCGGGTGCCGCCCCTCCGCCCATCGCAGCTTTACGGCTCGTCGCAACCCGGCCCCCCCCCCGCCCATTGCGGCGGCCGCCGTGCAGCCGTAAAGCGGAGCGGCCCGCGCCCCCCGCCCGGTACCGGAGCGGCACCTCCGGGAGGGGAGAGGGGGGGGCGGGACGGGGGGAGCGGGGATGGGTTTGGGGTACGGGGATAGTGGGGAGAGGGGATGGGGGGGTGCTTGTTGGGCCGGGCTTGGGGGCGTCTGGGGGACTCAGTCGGGAGTGGGGGGGGGCTGGAGGACGGGGGCTGGGGGACAAGGACTGGGGTGTGGGGGGCCCTGTGGCCGGTCTGGGGGCTGTGGGGGCGGGTCTGGGGGCGCTGGGATGGGGAGTGGCGGGG
>JAWWLV010000046.1:1082549-1102316 GCA_035041135.1 Platyrinchus mystaceus | reverse complement strand
GGGGGCTCGGCCGTGGGGGGGACTGTGGGTCTGGAGGGGTCTGGGGGTCTGAGCCTGCAGTACAAGGGGCTGTGGAGCCCCCGGGGGTGCGGGGCTGGGCATCTAGACTTGTGCTGGGGAGGGTGGGGGGCTCTGGCAGGAGTGTGGGGTCCACAGGGCCGTGTCACTCCCGGCTCCGGGGGTCTGGGCTCAGCTGGCAGAGGGGCCCCATCCTCTCCCCCTGACACCCCCCGCTCCTCGGTGTGCCCCCCCAGGCCAGCGCCATGGCTCAGGTGGGGCACAGGGTGGATTACCTGGCCGGGTTCTGCTGCCCGGTGGGGGGGCTGGCGGCGGGCAAGCCCCGAGTGCTGTGCCATGAGAACGAGATCTACCTCTCCAACGGCTCCGAGTTCGTCTACGTGTACGACCAGGAGGGCAAAGTGCTCAAGGTGAGGGGGCTGGGGGGGGGGTGGGGGGCTCCACACTGGGACCCCCATCTCATAGGAACACCACTCATGGCCGAGCCCCTCGGGATCCCCCAGCAATCCAACCCCACCAGCCCCCCCTGCCCCTCCCTGTGGAGCTCTGGGGGTGCTGCCAGCTTTCCCCTCTCCCAATCCCATGGGACACACGTTGGATCAGACCCCCCCGGGCTCGTTCCACCCCAGCGCAGGGGCTCCTGTTCCCTCTCCCCCAGGCCTGGCAGTTGTCCCCACTGTCACTAGTGACTGACATGCCGCTGCCTTTGTTAATTGGCTCTGATTATCATTTCTAAGAGCTGCACCGCTGTAGGAGCGGGCTCTGCCTCCCACACTGCGCTCCCGCTCTGCAAAGTGGAGCAGTAGCAGCTCCCTGATCCCTTCTTTCCTTCCCTCCGGGGAGCAGGAATGACAGGCTGCCACAGCCCCCCTCCCGACCCCAGGAAAACCCAGCTGGCTGCTGCCCAGGGATCCCTTTATCCCTGGGAATCGCTTTGGATCCCCCCTGCAGGAAGGCCCCCCGTCGCTGCCACCGCTCCAGGTGCCGTGGGAGGTGCCGTGGGAGGTGACATTCTGTTCTGTGCCCCCTCCCCAGGCTGTGTTCCGCTGCCCTGACCAGGTGTGGCACGTGGAGCTGCTGCCCCAGCCCCGGCAGCTCTACATCCTGTGCGCCCACAGCGGGATCTACTGCGTGTCCCTGGAGCAGCAGAGCAGGTGAGGTGTCTGTCACCCTCGGGATCAGCACTGTGTCCTCATCCCTGGGCTCCTGGGGCTGCCCCTTCCCACCACGGAGAGAGGCTTCCCTCTCTGTGTGAGGCTCCAGCTCTCTCCAGATCCTCCTTCCGACTCCGGGGCTGCAAACCCTCCATGCTGGAGCACTCCAGCCCCTATCCCTGTCCCCATCCTGATCTCCAGCTGCCCGGGGTCATCCTGGCTGACTCACACATGAGCAGCCTCTGGCAAACACTGGATCCCACCGGGAAGGCCCCTGATGCCCAGCCAAGGGCAGCAGAGCTGCACAGCCAGGACCGCCCTGGCCCCGCCGAGGGCTGGGGGCTCATGATCGTTCCCACAGAATTCCTGTCTCTGCCTGGTGCTAAAAGCTCTGCTGCAGGAGCTCCTTTCCCAGGGCCAGGCGAGGAGGCGGCCAAGGGACACGCTGGCCTCTCCCCACGCCTTGGCTCAGAGCTCTTCCCTCTTTTCCCGAAGGTTAATGGAGCAGACGGACGGCGACGGCCAAGAAAGCAACGGCCCTTCCGGCGTGTTCCCGGTGGATGCCGATTCCTGCATCTTCCCCGACGCCAGCCTGAGCATGTTCACCCTGCTCAGCACCTTCGTCATCACGCTGTCCCAGGCCGAGGGCAAGTGGTGGATGCGGCTGCACGAGCTGCCGCGCCCGGAGCAGGACGGGCCCCCGTACCGGCAGGTCAGCCAGGTGGAATTCTGTCCCGGCTCCCCACCGGGGGAAGGGGAGGACGCGCCCCCCTCCTGCTTCCTGCCCGTGCTGTGCTGCGCCGCCGCGCCCGGCGCCGAGGGGCTCTGGTGCTCGGGGGGCTTCGTGCTGGAGGAGCCCCTCTTCAGCCTCCTCTTCGGCATCGACGCGGCCATGCTGGAGTCGCCCATGATCCTGTGCGGGTTCCCGGACGGGCAGCTCTGCTCCGTGCCCCTCAAAGCCCTCAGCTCCTCGCCCGCCGCCGCCGACGGCGGCTGCCGGGACGTGTCCATGCCGGACCCGCCGGTGAAGATCCTGCACCACCTGGAGGAGCCCATCGTGTTCATCGGGGCCCTGCGCACGGAGCGGCGCGCGGCCGACGACGCCGAGGAGGACGAGCCGCCGCCGCCGCCGCCGGGCGAGCCTGGCTGTGACTGCGTGGTGGCCGTGGGCCACTACGGCAAGATGGTGGCGGTGAAGGCGGATCAGCGGGAGGAGACGACGGTGCCGGAGCTCAGGGAGTACTCCCTGCGCGGGCCCATCCTGTGCGCGGCCTGCGGCAGCGGCAGCCGCATGTACTACAGCACGCACTCCGACATCTCCGCCGTGGACCTGGACCGCGCGGGGGACGCCTCGGACCCCGAGGACCCCGAGAGCAGCACCGGCGTCCTGCCCCCCGTCCTGTCCCCGGCCAGCTTGAGTATCTGCAGTGTCGTGGCTCTTTCCTTGTCCTCTCGGGCCTCAGAAGGTACTGGGGCAGTGGGATCCCACCTGTCCCCTCCCCGGGGCTCTGTGCGGGGTTGGACCGCTATCCAGATTCCTTGCCCACAGAGCTGCCTGTGCCACCGGCAGGGACGTTGTGTGGCAGCTGTGACCCTCCCTGGGTGCTGCTGGCCTTGGCTGGGGGGTGGTGGGGACAGGGCAGGTGT
The DNA here is from genome assembly GCA_035041135.1 of Platyrinchus mystaceus. Classification (NCBI taxonomy): domain Eukaryota; kingdom Metazoa; phylum Chordata; class Aves; order Passeriformes; family Tyrannidae; genus Platyrinchus; species Platyrinchus mystaceus. The sequence goes on along the minus strand of JAWWLV010000046.1, from coordinate 1,099,497 downwards.
CCCTTCTGGGGGGGACTGCGTGTGAGCTGGGTGTGCTGTGGTGGTCTGTGTCCTGTCTCCATCGTGTCCCGCTGCAGACAGAACGATGCCTCCACTCCTGTTGTATTGGGGCAGGCAGTGCCGTCCTGCTCCATGTCCCCCCTGCATCCCTCCCTGAGCCATCCGGGAAGCTCCTGCTCCCCTCCCTGGCCCCCAGCCCTGACCAGCCCCATCTGTGCCCCAGGTGAGTCGGAGCTGTTGGCTCTGTCGGCCAAGGGCAGCCTCGTGTCCTGTGGGTTGTGCAGCCCCGAGGAGCCGGACGTGGAGCTGACGCCTGCCGAGATCGGCCGGAGGATCAAGGAGCTGCTGTCTGGGATAGGGAACACCTCGGAGAGGTACAGGGGTGCACGGGCACTGAGCTGGGGCTGTGCAGGTCTCTGTCAGTAACTAATCGTGGAATCATGGAATGGTTTGTGTGGGAAGAGATCACCCAGTTCCACCCCCTGCCATGGGCAGGGACACCTTCCACTGTCCCAGTTTGCTCCAAGCCTCATCCAGCCTGGCCTTGAACACTTCCAGGGATCCAGGGGCAGCCACAGCTTCTGTGGCTCCAGCTCTCTTGGAGCTTCTTTAGGGACTGGAAGGGGCTCTAAGGTCTCCCTGGAGCCTTCTCTTCTCCAGGCTGAATGACCCCAGCTCTCTCAGTGATTTTCTCTTCGAGAACTACTCCAACATTTTGCCTTCCCAGGCTGGGAAGCTTCCCCCAAACTCAATAACATAAAAACAGTGTTTGAGGGCAGCCCCCTCTCCATGGCACAGCCATCCCCAGCACTGTGGGCGGGCTGGCAGCAGCAGCCATGGCAGCAGAAGGTGGCACAGGCAGGGTGCCAGGCGCCTGTCACACATGCCAAGCTGGCACTAACAGGCAGGGCAGGCACGTGCCTCCATCTCCATGGCTGTCTGTGCATGGGGAAGGGGTGTGGGTGAGGCCACCCCTCCCTCTACAGGGGGATTCCCAGGGTCTGGCTATCCAGAGCTGCTCCACAGGGTCAGCTCTGGTGGGGACATGGATCTGGTACTGCCGAGGGGAAGGAGCTGGGAGGTTCCTGTGGTGGCTCTGGTCACTGGGATCGTGCCAGTGGCTGCTTGGCTCCGCAGTGGCAGCACAGAGCCTTTGGCACCACGCTCCCGGCACTGTTCCATCCCTGTCATGTTGTCCTTACAGAGTGTCCTTCCTGAAGAAGGCCGTGGACCAGAGGAACCGAGCCCTGGCCAGCCTGAACCAGGTGATGAACGTGAGTGCAGCGCTGCTCTCCAGCCACGAGGGCCCCAAGCCCATCGCCTGCACCGTCACTGCCAACTGGAGCTGCCTCCTGCTCCAGGACACCGTCACCATCTCCTGCTTGCTGGAAAACTGCAGCGAGTACAGCCTGGAGGAGGGCTGGACCCTCTGTGTCCAGCTCATGGCCAGCCCCTGTGCCTTAGAGGAGGAATCTGTGGATTCGGCCACCACCTTCACGTTCCCCATCGACCAGCTGCTCCCCGGGAACAAGCGGGAGCTGACGCTGCCCCTCGGCCCCACCGCGGACACCAAGCTGGACCTGCCTCTGACCATCTCCTGTGCCCTCTACTACAGTTTGCGGGATATTTTGGGCAGCGGCTCCGACTCCTCCGAGGACCTGGATGACTTCCTGCCCGACGACTCGCCCCTGCTGTCCCCGGACAGGGAGGGGATCTGCCTGCCCCTCAGCCAATGCACCATTGACATGCTCCAGTGCCTCCGTTTTGAGAGCAGCCCCCCTGGGCCAGACGCACCCCCTGCCCCCCCAGACCCCGTGGAGACCTTCCTCAAAGTGTCCCAGGAACAGACTGAGCCCGAGGAGGGGAAAACCCCGGGAGAGGGGAACTTGCCCCCCTCGGCAGCGTCCATCCGGGTGTCCTCGGAGCTGCTGAAAAGCGCCCTGAAAACCTCGGGAACAGGTGGGTCCCTGGGCAGGAGCATCCTGGGAGCAGCAGGGAGCTGTCCTGGGGCAGGGTGACACTGTCACAGCCCCTCCCTTGGGCAAGGAGGGCGGTGTGACCCCCCCTATCCCCAGCACTGCGTGTGGGCTGGCACACATGGGTGCAGTCACTGTGCTGTGACTGAGCTCAGAGCGTCCCAGCAGGGAGGGGACCAGCCCCTGTGTCACCCTTGGCCGCTCAGGGGCTGCCCCGGGCACACCCTGTCAGCGGTGTCACATCTCTGCCCTGTCCTTTGGTCCCCAGATGTGCCCCTGAGCTGTGCCACGCTGCGCTGGCTGCTGGCAGAGAACCCCGGGGCTGAGGCGCTGAGCAGCGCGGAGGTGGCATCGGTGTGTGGCACAGCACCCGACGGCGGCCACGTCCAGCTGCTCGTCCGAGAGGCAAGGAATGGGTTAGCCCTGAGCCAAGGAATGGGTCAGCCTGCAGGGAAGCTCCCTGTCCCACAAAGCCATCTCCTTCCCGGCGCTGGGGAGCGGGGTGATGCACGGCCACGCCGTCCTGACCCCCATCTGCTGGGCTGGATGGGGCAGCATTCCCAGTCCCTTCTCCCAACCCTGGGCTTCCCAAAGGCCGTGGTCACTTCCCTCCTGCTCCATGTGGGTGTTCCCCCTCTGTTCCCATTTCCCTACCAGGTAGGGCAGTGGGGTGCTGCTGCTGTATCCTTGTGGTTGCCTCAGACACTTACTGTGCCCCAGCCTCACATGGGGCTGGGCTGTGGGAAGAAATGGCCTTTCCCTGCTGACTCTGGAAAACAAAGGACAAACACAGCTGGATTTGGGGTGTAAATCCAATCTCCTATACCTCGTCCCCGTTTCATGAAAATTTTCCCTCTAAAGGCACAGGAAAACAGGGATTTCTGCCCAGCTCTGCTGGCTGACCCCGCCGAGGGGCCCCCCGGTACCTGGCACGGGTGGATTCCCCCCTGAGAGCTCAGATGTCCCCGGGGTGATTAATGACTGTGTTAATTCTGCTGGAGCTGAGCCTGCTGGGCTCAATCCTGGGAGGGCTCACCGAGGATTCTGTGGGCACTGGGCTGGTGGGCAGCTGGCCCTGGGAAGGGTGGGCAGGGGTCTGTGCCCAGCAGGAGGGTTTGGGGGTGCAGGGAGCCTCCTTGGGAGCCCGGTGCCCGTGGGGAGGGGTCCTGGCCCCCCCAGCTGCCAGTGACACTGCTCTCCCTGTCCAGGTGGCCATGAATGACCTGAGCCCAGCGGGTCCTATCCAGGCCGTGGAGATCCTGATGGAGAGCCCGTCCCTGGCCCACATGTGCAGGACACACCATGCCGTCATCCGGCGCATCCAGGTATGCTCAGGCACTGCCCTGGGGGACAGGGGGGCCCCAAGGAACCCAACATCCCCCAGGATGGAGCCTGGGGGTGCAGCAGGGGGATTCTGTGGCACCATCATGTTACAGACCAGCTCAGCATGGCCTGGGGATGGTAGGATCAGGGCATGGAGCCCAGGGCAGTGTTGGCTACATACTCCAGGCTCAGATTCCCAGGTTTTGGGGATCCTCAGGGTTGGGGTCACTGGGGCTGGGACTCCTGGGGTTGAGACTCCCAGGGTTGGGAGTCCCTGGGGCGGGGGCTCATGGGACTGGGGTCCCTGGGGCTGGGTGGTGCCAGCTCCCCCAGCACGCTCCCTCCTGGCAGGCGCTGGTGCTGGAACAGGCGGCGCAGGGCTCGGGACCCCCCGACCTCCGCATGCAGTACCTGCGCCAGATCCAGGCCAACCACGAGGTGAGTACCCCCTGATCCCCTCCCCGTGGGGTGCACACGGTGCTACCCCCCCACACCACATCCCCCCCCGTGCCCCTCCCGCAGATGCTGCTGAAGGAGGCACAGACCCTCCGGGACCAGCCGCCCCCGGGTGAGGAGGGGGCTGAGGGCGCTGCCACGGCCGAGAAGCTCCTGAACATCTACCGGCAGCTGCGGAACCCCAGCCTGGTCCTGCTGTGAGCAGGGGGGCGGCCAGCGCGCCCCAAACCCCGCCGGCCGGGGCGGGTGCCCACGGGAGAGCCCCCCATCCCAGCCCACCCGCCAGAGCAGGGGCAGGGCGGGCAGCGGTCGGGGCGGGGGGTGTGTCTGTGCGTGTTTCGTGGTCGTGTTGTCGGCAGCACCGGGGGGGTCTCGGTGGCGGAGCGGGGGCTCCTGGGCTGGCCCAGCCCTGCCCTGCCGCCCCCCAGCCCGGCCAGGCCGGGGCAGCCCCCCCGGGGCCGCGTGTCTTGTGGATCCGTGGTAGTGTAGTGGCCGTGCCGAGCCGGGCCGGCCGCGGGCTGAGCCCCCCGAGCCGCCTTGCCTTCAGGATCAGGACAAACAGGGTGCTGTGCCCGGGGGAGCCCCGTTTTCTGCTGGGCAGGGGAGGGGGTCTCCGCTCCCCCGTTGTTTCTATAAATGATCCCGTATTTCCGTGCTGGTGCGGCGTGTTTGGGCCCCGCCCTGCCCACACCGCTCCACTGTCTGTAACTCTGTCGTCTGCCATGAAAACGATCCTGTCGCTCACCCCGTGCCCGTCTCTGTTCCTTTCCTTCTTCCTGGAGGGTCCTGACACAGCTGGGGCGGGGGGCTGACACTGCCACCCCCAGCCTGGCAGAGGGGCCATGGGTTCCCCAACCCCTCTGTGCTCCAGCTCCCTGTGCAGCCCCTGGGGGTCTCTGCATCCCACTGCCCCCCCAAGATCAGCCCTTTCCATGAGGTGCGGGGGCTCCCGGGAGGCAGATCGGGTGGATCCTGATGGGGAAGGAGGACACAGCGCTGCCCTGGTGTGATCCAGGTGACTTTATTGCCGTGAGGGGCCGGGGGCACGGCTGCCATGGGCGGTGCCACTGCTGCCACCACCCCCCTTTGCTGGGGGACAGGCTGGTGCCTGTGGGCGGGGGGCTGCCCGGGGAGAGGGGTCAGTACTCCCAGAGCGTGGCCCGCAGCACAGACTCGCTGTCGGCACGGAGGGTCCCCGCTGGGTCCCCGCGCAGGTACCGCCCGTTCTTCGCCTTGATGGCCACACGGCCGCGCTCCCGGAACTCGAAGAAGAAATCCTCGGAGAGGTCCCCGTCGCTGCACACCGACCCGCTGCTCGCCACGTACCAGAACTTGCCCCCCTGGCCTGCGGGGAGTGCCCGGGGGGTGCTGTCAGTGTGAGCTGGACAGACCCCCAGCCCCCCCCTCCACCCTGTAACCCACACCCACCTCGGATCTGGTAGGCGCCGTCGCTGAAGCTGATGTGGAAGACGTCGTAGACGGAGCGGTTGGAGTCGAGCAGGTTGGAGCCGCGGTGGTAACAGACGAAGCCGTGCTCGCCCCGCAGCACCAGCATCGGGCGGTTGATCAGCTTCAGGGTGAACTCCTCGTCCTCCCCTGCGCAGCACCTGGCACTCAGCACCCCCGGCGGCCCCCCCTGGGTGCCCCAGTTCCCTCCAGCACTTACCCACGGTGTCGCTGACGGCTGCCAGCTGCCCGTTCCTCTTGGTGCAGACGTAGCGGCCGTTGCTGGCACGCAGGGCCACGCGCCGCCCGCGCCACTCGATGTCAAACATGGTATTGGCAGCACTGGGGACACGGGGACAGTGTGAGCCGGGGGGGGGGCTGTGAACCCCCAGGCCCCCTTCCCCACCCTGCCCCGCTCACATTTCGGTGGCCACGGCCTGGATGCCCCCGTGGGCCACCAGGGTCCAGTAGCTGCCGGTGTTGGTATGGAGGCTGCACTTGTTGGTGTCGCGGTCGATCTGCAGCTGGAAGGTCTCGTGGTTCAGCTCCTCATCCTGGTTTGCCGAGACGTTGACACCTGGGGGTGGGAGTGGATGTTGGTGCTGGTCCCGTTCCAGCCGTGGACACTGAGTGCTCTCTGGCCATCGGCACCCATCCTGCTCCAGGTGCTGCTCTTGCTCCAGCCATGGACACCGATCCCGCTCCGCCCCTTGGCACTGATCCCACTTCAGCCATCGGCTCCAGTCCCACTCTGGCCACCAGCACCAATCCCAGTCCAGCCATGAACACCAGTCCTGTTCCATCCATGGTCACCAATTCCACTCCAGCCACCAGCACCAATCCCAGTCCAGTCACTGTCACCAATCCCACTCCAGCCATGTCACTGATTCCACTCCATCCGTCCCTCCCACTCCAGCTATTGTCACCACTCCGACCATCACCCCCACAACCCCACAGCCACCTTCTTCCTCCCCCACCTCCTTCCAAATCCTCCTGCAAACAATTGTGCTAATTGGGCTGGTTAATCAGCTTGTCACCACCGTGTCCATCTGGTCACAAACCCCTATTTATAGCTGGTCCCCCCTGTCACCCGGCTCTAAGCTGCTTGGCACGGGGGTGGCACTGTCCCCGGGGGGCACCTGGGGGCGAGCGGGGTCCTTGAAGGGCTCCACTTCCTATGGTCACATCCAATGGCTCTACACACGTGTGTGTGCACGCGGGGCATCACGTGTGGGGCGCACACACAAATGGTGGACCCAGAGGTGCAGCACAGAGCCCTGCACACCTGTGTGTGTGTGCACACGTACACACCTGAGCACACCTGTGCGTGCCCACAGCCCTGCACGTGCACACGCGTGTGCACGCACACATGGAGACCTGTACACGCGTGTGTGTTCACACACAGAGCCCTGTGCACACATGGAGACCTGCACACGCGTGTGCGTGCACACACAGAGCCCTGTGCACACGTGGGGACCTGCACACCCACGTGTGTACACACACACCCCCACACCCTTCTGTGCACACCCACAGAGCCCTTCCCGTGCACACACGTGTACGGACACATGTGCACACATCTGTGCACACCCACCTGTGCACACCCAGAGCCCTGCACGTGCACACACACACGTGTGTACACACACCCACGCACCCCCAAACACCCCTCTGAGCCCCTGCACACACACACACGTGTGTACACACACACCCACGCACCCCTAAACACCCCCCCAGAGCCCTTCCCACCTCCATGGCTGCTCCCACTCCAGCCCCACTGACCTCCCCGCCCCGGCCCTGAGCAGGCAGGACCCCTGTACCCCCTCCAGCAGCTGGGCTGGGGTACCCCATGTCCCCAGGGATGTGGCTGTAGGGAGCCCCCCAGGCAGGGGCGGCACTGTGGGGTTGTTACTATGGGGTGTCCCCCCCAGGCTGAGGGTCCCAGGGGTGCTCCCACAAAGCTGTGGGAGCATGGGGGTCCCAGGGATGGGCAGGGAACAGGCAGAAGGGGTGCAGGGAGAGGACAGTGGAGTGCAGGGGGGGACAGTGGGGTACAGTAGGTGGGCAGTGGGGACCCCGGTGTGGGCAGCAGGGTGCAGGGAGGGAGTTGGGGTGCAGAGGGCAGGCAGAGGGGTGCAGGATGGCCAGCAGGGTGCAGAGGGCAGGCAGAGGCGTGCAGGCAGGGGGCAGCAGGGGGCAGGGGGATGCAGGGGGTGGGCAGCCCTTACCCTGCCGGATGGAGACGTATCTGCCGTTGGCTGCCGTGAACACCACCTGGGGGTGACTCTCCTCCAGGTCAAAGAGTTCATCCTTGCCCGGCTTGGAGCTGCGGCCGGATTTGAGGGTGCCGGTGGGTCCGGTGGGCGCCAGGTACTTCCCGTCGCAGTCCTTGAACGCCAGCTTGCCGGCCTTGAACTCGAGGGTGTAGCCGGTGCCGACGCCGGGCTCGGGCACCAGGGTGCCGTCGCAGCGCAGGTACCGCTCGTCGGCCGTGCGCAGGCTGTACTTCTTGTCCTGGAAGCAGAGGGTGATGAGCGCGTCCACCCCCCAGGGCAGGTTGCTGTCGGTGGCGATCTCGTCCTCGTGGGCGCTCAGGTGGGCGTAGCGGCGGCGGCTCACGCTCAGCAGGTTGGCCTGGGGGTGCATGGCCAGGTGCACCGTCCACAGCTCGCCCTCCGTCACGCTGGGGGCGAAGCAGGACAGCCGGTCCTCGCGCCCCCCGAAGAAGCGCCGGTGCGGGGCCGACTGCAGCGCCCAGCGCCCGTCTGACTGCGTGATGATGCTGAAGCCTTCGTCCCGGCCCGGCTGCTCCGCCTCGCAGCGCACCTTCCCGTCCTTGTCGGCGCCCAGGTACCGGCCCAGGTGGCTCTTGAGGAAGACGATGGAGCTGTCGGCTTCATCCTGCTCCAGCGTCCAGATCTGCTTGCGCTTGAGGCTGAGCGCCGAGGCGTTCACCTTGTAGCCGAAGCTCTCTGCCGTCAGGTACCGGCTCTCGCAGTTGATCAGCCCAAACTGGATCTTCAGCACCTGGTGGATCCCATTCGTTGGCATCTTCCGCCGAGGCGGGGTGGCCCCCGGGGGGCCGGCGGGGGCTCCCCGGCGCGGCCGAGCCTGGGCGTCGCGGCAGGGCCGAACCGAGCGCCCGCGGCGGGGGCGGCTGCGCTGCCCCGGACCCACGGAGCGGGACGGGGCCCAGGGGACGGCGACCCGCCTGGGTACCCTCAGGTGGGATCAGAGACCGGCTGGGTCGCGGTGGGCACCGGGGATGCCCGGGCGAGGGGGCACCGCGGCAGCCCCCGGCCACGCCACCGTCCCTCGCCGCGGCCCCGTCCGGCTGTGGCGGAGCCGCAGGTGGAAAACTTGGGTGGGAACCCGATCCGGGCCGGCGTATCCGTTCCGATGCCGGCGGGTTAAGGTTACCGGTCCCTCTGATTCAGCAGCGGGTCACCTCCAGCCGCGCCGCCTCCCGGCCAGCCCCTAAGCGCCTTTTCCAATTAGCCAGGCATTTTGATTAGTGTAAACCTTTTATCCTGCTTTGGGGCCCTTGGCCTCCATCTGTCCTGTGGCCCCAAATCCCTTCTGCAGCTGTGGATCAGGGTCATGGACACCCCCAGCCCCCCCTGGAGCCATCCCGGGGCGTGGGGTCCATAGAGGCTGAGAGCACCTGGAACTCATGACAGCGATGAGGGTCCGGCCCTGTGGTGGGGGCAGGAGGTGCAGGGGACTGGGGGGGACAGGGGTGCAGGAGACAGGCCTCACTCCCAGGCACTGAACTGCAGGCACTGAACCCCAGCCCAACTGGGACCCCCCAAACAGGGCAGACGCAGCCACCTTGGCCACGATCCACCTGGGCCCAGCAGGGACGGGCTGTGCCGCCGCCTGGGCCCCCCAAAGCGCTCGGACCCCCCGTGCCGGGCTCTGGCCGCGTCCTGGCGATGCCGCCCTGGTTCCTGCCACCATCTCCCCGGCCCAGCGGCTCCGGTGTCAGCCCCGTGCCTGGTTATTGTTCCCACAAACAACCCCAGCTTTGGTTGCTCATGACTTTTTCATGCCAGGCTGGCTCTGCCCGAGCCAGGGGGTGCCGTGGCCCCCCGAGCCGCGACACCCGAGCCGCTGTAACTGACCCCCGAAACGGAGCCGGCTCGGCTTTCAGGCCCTGGCGGTGGGGGATAAGTGGGTCAGGGTCCTGGGGAGCTCTGGGGGGGGTGGTGGGCAGCAGGGGGGACAACGTGGCTCTCAGTGGGTGCCTGCCGGCACCTGCCTGGCTGAGCAGCCGGGAGCGGCATTTATACCCCATGGCCCCCTCCCGGCCCCCCGGCGGAGTCAGGTTCCCTCGGGGGGGCCCCCCGGGCTCTGCCCCACAGCCACAGCGTGTCCCTGTGTCCCCCCGGGCTCTGCCCCACAGCCACAGCGTGTCCCTGTGTCCCCCCAGCCTGGCGACAGCCGGACCCTTCCCCACTGGGGGCTGCTGAGACCCAACACGCTCGTGACAGGCCAGGGCATCGCAGGGGGCTGGGGTGGGTGCCCCCCCCCGGGTGGGTGCCCTCCCTGGTTTCCATCTAACACCCTTCCCAGGAGGGATATGGGGGTGCTGGGCTGCCCGGGGGGTCCCCAGCCCCCAGCCCTGATGGGGGCTGGCAGAAGAGAGGTGAAGCGGGCTCAGGGCAGGGGTTTGGGGTGGGGGGTCGCGGTGGGGGTCAGGAGGGATATCCGGGTACTGGTGGTGGGACCCCTTCCTGGTTTCCATCCAACAGCCTTGCCGGGAGGGATTTGGGGGTGCTGACTTGCCCCCCTCGTGGGGGGCTGGCAGAGGAATGGGGGGGGCTCAGCGGTGGGGGGGCTCACCAGCCCGGGGTTTCGGGGGCTCTGGAGTGTTACTGGGGTATGGGTGGTGGGACTCCCCCATCATCACCCCTCACGTGCGCACAGGCAGCGCGGACGGACGGACGGACGGAAGGACGAACAACGACCAGCGGGGCGGGGCGGGGGTGGTGCCTTCCTCCTTCTCCTCCTCCTCCTCCTCCTCCTCCTCCTCCTCCTCTTCCTCCCGGCCCTGCCCCTCCCTGCCCGGCCCTGCCCGCCCTGAGTCACGGGGAGGGGCGGCCCCCTCGGGCAGCACCGGGGCCGGGCAGGGGCCGGGTTTGGGCGGGGGGTACGGCTGGGGTGTCCCCCGGACCCGCAGGGTGCGGTGTCACCTGCGCAGCCCCCCCCGGCCAGACCCCCTGGTGCCCCCCTGGTCCCGCCACGGCCCGGCGGGACGCGGCACTGGCACGGGGGACACGAGACCCCTCGGGCTGTGCCGGGACCCCCCAGAACCCCCACCGCCCACCCAGGGCCACACCGAACTCGCCGCTGCTGCTGCTCTGCCCCGACACCCCCCGTGCCACCCATCCCGGTGGCACCGGGAGCTGCTGGGAGGGGCCGGGCAGGCAGTGGGAATTCCGTGGGTCACAGGGATGCCTGAGTGGCACCGAGGGGCCAGGAGCTGACGTGGGTGGCTGGTGCATGAGCCTGTGGCACGGCCTGTGGCTACCTGGCATGGTGCCTGGCTACCTGATACGGTGCATGGCTACCTGGTATAGTGTGTGTCTACCTGACATGACATGTGGCTGTTTGATGTGGTACATGGCTACCTGATGGGATGCATAGGCCTCAGACACTGCGTGTGGCCACCTGGCATAGCACCTGGCTAGCTGAGATGGTGCATGGCTACCTGACACAGTCCCTGGCCACCTGACACAGTCCATGGCCACCTGACACAGTGCATGGCTACCTTACACAGTCCATGGCTACCTGACACAGTGCATGGCTACCTGACACAGTCCATGGCTACCTGGCACGAGGTGTGCCCACCTGGCCTGCACAGGGACCCCCCCACACCTGACACTGCACAGGTGGAGCCATGGCTGTGACACCCCATGGCAGGGGGGGCTCAGGGCCCACGGCACCCCTCACTCGGTGTGAGGAGCCCCCCCAGGTTGACAGGGCTGGAGAGGGGCCAGATTTGGGGCTGGGGGGGCTCCAACTGGGGCGTCACTGGGGTCACTGGGATGGCAGCACTGACTGGGGGTGTGTGCACTGTCTGTGGGGTGCAGGGGCAGCACAGCTGGGCCTGTAGGTGCTGGGGGAGGCATTGGGGGGCCGGGGGGTGCCTGTAGCCCTGGGGGGCACCCCCCGATGTGAGGTGTCCCCTGTGGGGGTGCAGTGGGCACGGGGGTGTGCAGGGCAGGGTCTGGGGTGCAGTGGGGGGCGAGTTGGGGGGCACCAGGGACGCCCAGCCCGGTGCTGTGGGCAGGGTGCTGGTGCTGGTGCTTGGGGGTCCCAGGTGCCGCGGGTGGGGTGTGAAGGACCTGTGGGTGCGGGGTGCTGGTGCTGTGGGGGTGCAGGTGGGTGTGGGGGGTCCCAGTGCCAAGGTGGGGGTGCAGGTGCCGTGAGTAGGGGTGGTGCGTGTCCGATGCCTGGCCGTGGGTGTCCCGGTGCCCGGGTGGGGTGCACGTGCTGCCCGGGGCGGGGGGCGCGGTCCCACCTTCGGGGTGCGGGACCAGGCCCGGCCCGGCCATAGCCCGCGGGGGCCCGGCCGCCCCGGAGGCGCTGCCGGGGGGGTGCCCCGCGCTGCCCGGGGGTGCCCGAGCCGGGGGGTCCCGCCGGGATCGGGGGGTCCCGGCGGGACCGGGGGTCGCCCCCCCCCACCGCCCCCCCCAACCCATGCAGGTTCCGGGGTGCCGGGAGGGCGGGGCCCGCCCGGCAGCCGCCCCACGTGGCCTAGGCCGCGCCGACCAATGGGAGCGCGTGTTTCTGAAAGATCTCCATATATGGCGATGTTCTCGGCCGGGGGGGCGGGGCCGCCGCCCTCCGGGTATAAAAGCTCGGGGCTGGCAGCCGGGCGGTCTCACTCAGCCGGCGGCACCGGACCAGGCGGCACCGTCACCGCATCGCCCACAGCAGCGACCCCCGCGCAGCAGGTACCGCACGGCCCCGCGCCGCGCCCGCGCCGCCCCTTCCCCCGCGTTCCCCGTGGGCTGCAGGGAGGGTTTCGCGGCGTCGGTCCCGCCCGGCCCCGCGGTGGGCTGCGGCTGTGTGGGGTGCCCCCACCCCCCCCCCCCCCCCCCCCCCGTGCCGCGCTGGGATGGTCTCGCCCGTGGGTTCGGGCAGGTGGGGGTGTGAATGGGGGGCGCGCCGCGATTGGTGGAGGCGGCGGGTGACGTCAGCGCGCGGGAGATTCAAACGCGGGGCGGGAGGGGCCGGGCATGGCCCGCAGCCAGCGGCTCCTCCCGGCACCCCCTGACCGGCCCTTCCCTCCTTCCCTTCCCTTCCCTCCCTCCCGGCGCAGCCTCCGCCATGGAAGAGGAAATCGCCGCTCTCGTCATCGACAACGGCTCCGGCATGTGCAAGGCCGGGTTCGCCGGGGACGACGCGCCCCGCGCCGTGTTCCCCTCGATCGTCGGCCGCCCCCGGCACCAGGTGAGGCGGGCGGGGGGCGCGGGGCGCGGGCCGGGCCGGGCCCGGGGCGGGGGCGGCGCTGACTCATCCGCTCGGCTCCGCAGGGCGTCATGGTGGGCATGGGGCAGAAGGACAGCTACGTCGGGGACGAGGCGCAGAGCAAGAGGGGCATCCTGACCCTCAAGTACCCCATCGAGCATGGCATCGTCACCAACTGGGACGACATGGAGAAGATCTGGCACCACACCTTCTACAACGAGCTGCGCGTGGCCCCCGAGGAGCACCCGGTGCTGCTGACAGAGGCCCCCCTGAACCCCAAGGCCAACAGAGAAAAGATGACGCAGGTACCGTGTTCCCCCGCCCGCCGGCCCCCCTCTTTCGTTTTCACGAACCTTCTTCATTACATCTGAAACCTGAATTTTTTTTTTGTTCTTTTTTTGTTTGTTTGTTTCTCCCGACATTTTCAGGGTTCTGTTCTCCTGGCATTTCTCCCCTGACGCCTCAGGTTCTTTCATTTGTGTTTCTGCCTGCATCCTTTTTGGCTTTCCCTTCACACACCGGGTTGCTCTGCATGCCAAGCATGTGTGTTCTAACACTGAGTGCGCACGCCCAGCTGGGGACCTGCTGCTAATTGATTCTTCTCCTCCTTCCAGATCATGTTTGAGACCTTCAACACCCCGGCCATGTACGTGGCCATCCAGGCCGTGCTGTCCCTCTACGCCTCTGGCCGCACCACGGGCATTGTAATGGACTCTGGGGACGGTGTGACCCACACCGTGCCCATCTACGAGGGCTACGCTCTGCCCCACGCCATCCTGCGCCTGGACCTGGCCGGCCGCGACCTCACCGACTACCTCATGAAGATCCTGACAGAGAGGGGCTACAGCTTCACCACCACGGCCGAGCGGGAGATCGTGCGGGACATCAAGGAGAAGCTCTGCTACGTGGCCCTGGACTTCGAGCAGGAGATGGCGACGGCCGCCTCCTCCTCCTCGCTGGAGAAGAGCTACGAGCTGCCCGACGGGCAGGTCATCACCATTGGCAACGAGAGGTTCCGGTGTCCTGAGGCCCTTTTCCAGCCTTCTTTCCTGGGTATGTGTGGGGCAGGCTCAGCTCCGGGTGGGGTGGGGTTGAGGTGGGGGGGGGGGGTGGGTCCAGGATGTGTCACCGAGAGATCCCGAGTGGTACAAACAAGGCCCTGTGTGACACTAAGAAGGTGGTGGGTGAGCACTGAGGGGTCCTGGGTTAGTACTAACAAGCTTCTTTGTGGCAGTAAAGGGGGCTGGGTGGCACTGCTGAGGTGTGGTGGGTGTGGGCGTACTTGGGGGTCGTGGGGGGGGGAACTAACAGGATCCTGGGTGGCACTAACAAACCTGCCCCTCTCTCCTCCCCACCCAGGCATGGAATCCTGTGGCATCCACGAGACCACTTTCAACTCCATCATGAAGTGTGACGTGGACATCAGGAAGGACCTGTACGCCAACACGGTGCTGTCCGGAGGCACCACCATGTACCCCGGCATCGCCGACAGGATGCAGAAGGAGATCACAGCGCTGGCCCCCAGCACCATGAAGATCAAGGTGGGACAGGCTCCGGGGAGGGGTGAGGGGTGAAGGGAAGGCTCTGGCTGTGCCCTGACCGCTGTTCTCTCCTCTCCCGCAGATCATCGCCCCGCCGGAGCGCAAATACTCCGTGTGGATCGGCGGCTCCATCCTGGCGTCCCTCTCCACCTTCCAGCAGATGTGGATCAGCAAGCAGGAGTACGACGAGTCCGGCCCCTCCATCGTGCACCGTAAATGCTTCTAAACGGACTGCGGGCCCCGCTGCCACGCCCGGGAGCTGTGCCCAGGCATCCATACACCTCATGCCAGCCTCCTGCAACTGGAATAAGCCTTTCTTCCAAAAGAAATCCTGCCCTTGGGAAGTCTGTACCTGATGTTAGACACGTGGATGGGCGCGCTTGTCACTTGATTTGACCTTGTTGTAGCCGAGTTAGCCGCTCCCCGAGCTCATACCCTGTACGGATCGGCTCCCTGGGGCTCCCCAATCCCGGGATCTCCCCATCCCAGGGCCCCCCCACACTGACAGCAGCCCCGGGACCGCTCTGTACAGGGTATTTGGAGCCAGACTTTGCCGTACATCCCGTGTGGAATATTCCAGGTTTCCTGTAGAGGCTGGTAGGAGTCCATCGAGAATTCTTTTTTTTTTTTCACCGTTTCTAGCAAGGTTGGGAAAAAAAAAACAAACATATCGCATCCGAGCCTTACACCCTCCTCATCCTCCTCTTCATCCCCCTCCTCCCCCTGGTCCCACTGCAGGGCTCGAGTCCTCAGCTCCAAGTTGCTGAAACTCCACATTTACACCTGTAAATTTTTGCATTTTAATTTATGTCAGATTTTTTTCTTTTTTTTTTTTTTGTTTTTTTTGTGTTTTTTTTTTTTTTTTTTTTTTCTTTTTTTTCTTTTTTTTTTTTTTTTTTTTTTTTTTGTACGTTGCCTTAATGTTCTCACGTGACGGTAGAAAAAAAACCAAAATTTAAGAATCATCTGAAAAAAAGTTAAGAAATTGTAATGCCCAACAAACACTTCATTGTGTAAGGAAAATAAAATGGAAAAAAAGCTGCAGTAACTCCAGCTGGGATTGTGTGTGGTGAGGTGGGTGGGGGGAGGGGGGATTGGGTGGGAGCTTCCCCAGGAAACTAGGGTGGGGTTTTGGGGTTAAAAATAGGTGTTTAGAGGCCAAGAAGCTGGATTTTCTTACACAGGCTCCTGGCTACTCTTGCCCCTGTCGGTGGAATTGCAGGGGTGCTGAGGGTCCCTGCCTGGGCTTGGGTCTCCAGCCCTTCATCCCCACTCTCCTCCATCACTTTGGGACTGAGATGCCCCATGTGCAGGGGTTGGGGTGAGTGGAATTCACGCCAGGGATGCCCTCAGGGTTGGTGTCTCCAGGACTAGACAGGTTGGGTGGCTGAGGGGGACATGACACAGCACCAGGGCTGGGGGTCCCTGTGCTGTGAAGACCCTGCAGTTGCTGTTCCCATTGATTTGGGGGTGCAGGTCCCTCTGGATGGGTGTGGGGTGTCCTGTATGCCTCATGGGGCCCCACAGCACCTGCGCTCAATCACTGCCCAGCACCTGCAGCTCCCCACCTGTCTGTCCATCCTATCCTGCACCTGTCCCTCTGTCTGTCCATCCCTGTCTGTCCACCCTGCCAGCTCTGTTCCCACCCTTCAGCACCTCTGCATCCGTCTGTCCATCCCTCCAGCCTCCTTGTGTCCATCTGTCCATCCAGCTGTCCATTCCTCCCCGTGTCCATCTGTCCATCCCCCCATGTCCATCCGTCTGTCCACCCTGCCAGCTCCTCACCCGCTGCCCATCCCTTCCTGCCCCCGTCTGTTGGTCCAGCTGTCCATCCCTTCCTGTTTCTCCGTGCCCGTCTGCCTGTCCATCTGTCCCTCCTCGTGCCCGTCCGTCTGTCCGACCACCCTCCCGTCCCTGCGCCAATCTGTCCGGCCTCCTCCCAGCCACCTGTCTGTCCGTCTGTCTGTCCCTCCCCCCCAGCACCCGGCTGTCTGTCCTGCTGCTTGCCCACCTGCCCATCCGTCCGCCCGTCTGTCCTGCCGGCCTCGTGTCCGTCTGTCCATCCCCACCCCTTCCCTGCCCCAAATACCCCCCCCAGTCCCCCTGTCCCCCATGTCCGTCTGTCCCCTCCCATCGCTCGCTGTGTCCCGTCCCGGCCGCCAGGGGGCAGCACGTCCCCGTGCGCGCGCCCGGCGCTGCGCTCAGCGCCCCCTTGTGGCCGGGTTTGGCAACGGCGGCGCGTGGGCCCGGAGAACAAAAGGGAGCCGCAACAGCCAATGGGAGCCCGGCTCGGCGGTTCGACTCCCGCTGATTGGCGGAGCCGCGGCCAATGGAGAGGCAGCGCTGCCTGTCCGTCTGTCCCCACGTGGGGGTGGAGCGACCGGGGGGGGAACGCGAGCCCTCCTTGATCCCACCCTGCATCCCTGATCCATCCCTGCATCCTTGATCCATCCCTGCATCCCTGATCCATCTCTGCATCCCTGATCCATCCCTGCATCCCTGATCTATCCCCTGCATCCCTGATCCCATCCTGCATCCCTGATCCATCCCTGCATCCCTGATCCCATCCCTGCATCCCTGATCCATCCCTGCATCCCTGATCCATCCCTGCATCCCTGATCCGTCCCCTGCATCCCTGATCCATCCCTGATCCCATCCTGCATCCCTGATCCATCCCTGCATCCCTGATCCCATCCCTGCATCCCTGATCCATCCCTGCATCCCTGATCCATC
>JAWWLV010000046.1:1059715-1081466 GCA_035041135.1 Platyrinchus mystaceus | reverse complement strand
TTTTTTTTTTAACCCATTTTTTGTCTTTTTTTTTTCTTTTTTTTTTTTTTTTTATCTGTCCTTTCTTGGTTTTCCATAAAACTTCCCAGAAGAAATACAATATTTACAGGCAAAATAAATAGAACAACACACCTGATTTCTGCTTCACCTGCTGGCAAACAGTCAGAGGTACTAGGGAAAGTTATGGCTTGTAGGGGAGCCCCCCCGCCCCGTCCCCCTTGGGCCCCCCCAGCGCGCCCCCCAATGTCACCACGGGCTTTGCATAAGAGCCGGGCAGGACCCGCAGAGGGGGGTCCCCGTCCCCATCCCTGGGGGGTCAGCAGAGGGTGGGCACCCCCGGGGGGGCCGGCAGAGGACGGGCACCCCCAGGGGCGTCAGCAGAGGATGGGCACCCCGTCGGCGGTCACCAGGCGGCCCGTGGTGGGGTCGTAGGTGCCCGCCAGGTAATAGAGGTCCTGGCGGTCCTGGTACCTCCGGCCCCGCGTGAGCTGCTCGTAGTGCTCCCGCCCCACCACCTGGCACTTGTGCGAGATGGTCTGCACGTCGTTCTCGTCCTCGTGGCACGACTGGTACAGCGCGTTCTGCGGGGACAAGGCACCGTCACGGCCATGGCACGGCCGCCCGCTGTGGCTACCCGAGGTGGAACGTGGCTACCTGATGTGGAACGTGGCTGCCTGGCATGGGACACGGCTGGTGCGCGGTGCGTGGCCACACGACGTGGTAGGTACATGGCTACCTGAGATGGGACATGGCTACCCGACATGGCACGTGGTACCTGGCATGGTACCTGATGTGGTCTGTGTCTACCTGGCCTGGTGTGTGGCTACATGTCATGTGGCTACCTGGCACAGCGTGGGGCTACCTGACACAACTCAGGGCTACCTTACATGACGGGTGGCCACATAACACGTGGTACATGGTACATGGCTACCCGGCCTGGCACATGGCTGCCTGACACGATGTGTGCCGACCTGGCACAGCGTGGGGCTGCCTGGCACGGCTCATGGCTACCTCACGCGGTGTGTGGCCACGCGACACGGCACACGGCCACTTGGCACGAGGTGTGGCCACCTGACACCACAGAGGGCCGCCCGGCAGAGCTGCCCCCGCCCCGCCCTCACCTTGCCGTCGCTCTGGCGCTTGCCCAGCTTGGTCTCCTCGGGGTGGTAGAACCACTTGACCTTGACCACCATGTTGCTGGCCCAGGACTCCCACATGCTCTCGATGCGGCCGATGTAGGGCAGGTTGGGCCTCCCGGCCGACAGGAACACGGCGCAGTCGCCCACGCGCAGCGTCTCCTTGCCCCGCACGATGGCCTTGTAGAACAGCTTCCGTGCCTTGCCCTTCATGCCGCGCCGCTGGGGGGGACACGGGGCTCAGGGGGGGCACAGGGACCCCCAAACCCACCACGGCGGGGAGGGAGGGAGAGCAGCACCCAGGGCGGGTGCACCCACGGCACCACGGCTGGTGTCACCAGCGCCCAGGGGACACAGCCGGTGTCACCAGCACCCCTGCATCGGTGTGGCACAGTTGGTGTCACCAGCACCGGGTGCTGGGCGACCCACGTGCTGCAACTGCTGTCCCCAAACGCCACGAGCACCTTTAGCTGGGCACCTGAGTGCCAGCATGGGCATCCACATGTCACAGCCGAGGTCCCCAGCACCCCGAGCACCCCACACCGTGCCAGGCACCCCTGTGCCCCACACCCCCACACCCCCAGGCACCTTGCTCTGTGCACCCGTATGTCCTGTCAGGCACCTCCACCCCTCTGCCTGTGCCCCCTGCCCTGAGTCCCCAGGAGCTATGCCTGCTCCCCCCCTCCCAAACTGTGCCCAGCAGTGAGTGCCCGTGGCTGTGCCGAGCTCTGGGCGCCCACAGAGGGTGGCAGGGTGGGCGCCCGCCTTACCTGCGTGGGGTTCCCCGACCACCTCCAGAGCTGGCGCGCGGGCAGGAAGGCGGAGATCTTTGGCCGGTTTTCCACCGAGGGCAGGCGCTGCCGCCGGGAGAACTCTTTGGCTTTGGCGAAGCTGAGGGCCTCCTTGCGCTTGAGCTTGGCCTTGGGGCCGGCGGCGGCCGCCTTGGACAGGAAGCAGCGCTGTGGCGCGGCGCCCTTGGGCCGCAGCGCGTCCGGCTGCGCCAGCAGCGCCGGCACCGGGTGCGACAGGCAGGTCTGGAGCAGCAGCGCCGAGTCCTCGTCCTCCGAGCTGTAGGAGGAATCCTCATTGTCCGAGGAGCAGAGGCTGGACGTGGAGATGGAGCCGGAGCTGGAGGAGGTGGAGGAGCCCGAGGAAGAGGAGGACACCGAGAGGCGCGTCATGAAGCGCGAGGGGACGTCGGAGCCCAGCCCTGCCGCGTCCTCGTCCTCGTCCATGTCCGAGTAGGAGCTGTGGCAGTCGCTGTCGCAGTTCAGGGTGAAGTCCCCGTGCCCCGAGTACTTGCGCAGCGCCAGCCCCACGGGCAGCGGGTGCGCGGCTGTGCGGCCCCTCCGCTCCCGGCCACCCAGCCCGGCGTGTCCGTAGCCGTGGCTGCCCAGCGGCCGCTCCAGCCTGGCCCCGAAGTCCTTCTCGGCCAAGAGCAGCGCCTTGCACGTCTTGTTCTTGGGGGACGTCACCCCTTCGTGGTCCAGCTTGACCAGGAACTCGCCGCCCGCCGCCTTCCTGCGCCCACTCCTGCCCACCTCCGCCTCCAGCCGCTCGGCCTTCTTGGAGCGCAGGAGCTTCTGTGCCGCGGGCAGCACCAGCCCAGCGCCGGCACCGAAGGAGCCGTAGGAGCTGGCGATGCGGCCGAAGGAGTCGGCACCGAAGGCATTGCCGAAGACGGGGGCGGCGAGGTGATGGTGGTGGTGGTGCAGCGGGAAGAGGGTCTCCTTGGCCCGCAGCTTCTTGGCGCTGCCGTTGACCTGGAAGAGGTTCTGGAGCACGGCCGAGCCCTTGTTTGCCGCCTTCCGCTTGGTCTGTGCCACGGCTGCCCAGCTGAGCAGGGACCCCCCGCGCCTCCCGGCTGTGGCGTCGCTCAGTGCTGGCCCCCGGCCCCCCGACAGCCCCTCCATGGCTTTGCCTGCGGGAGAAGGGGATCAGGGGGGCCAGAGGATGGATGGATGGAGGGAGCATCCCAGCAGCCTTCCCCGCATCCCAGCAACCTCTTCCTCATCCCAACACCCTTCCACCCATCCCAGTACTCCTCCCCATCCTTTCCTGCATCCCAGCACTTTTCCCTGCATCCCAGCACCTTTTCCCCGTCCCAAAACTCTTCCCCACACCCCCGCATCCTTTCTTGTATCCCATCACCTTTCCCTGTATTCCAGCCCCCTTTTCCCCATTCCAATGCCACTCCTTGCATCCCATCCAGGCAGGTAGTCCATGGGTGCTCCCTGCCCCCCCGTACCGCTTTTCTCCTTGCCAGATGCCTTCCTGCCGGAATTCCGGGAGGCCTGGGGGCCGTGATCCGGGCACAGCGTGGGGGGCAGCACTCCAGGGGTGCCCACGTCGCCGCACGCCCGCTTCGCCCGCCGGCAGGAGCTGGACACCAGCAGTGCTGGGGAGGGCTCAGTGCCTGCGGGGAGCAGGGGGGTCAGGGCGGCCCTGCACCCCACACCTGCCCCCCCCAATCCCGTGATCCCACCCTGGCCCCTCACACTGGATCTTGAAGTCGGGGGGCAGCAGGCGGATGTTGGACACGGCGATGTGTCCGGTGTCGCCGTCGTCGAACTCCACCAGCACGGCCTCGGCGTCCTCCTCCTCCTCGTCGCTGGAGGAGCCTGCGGCACGGGAGGGCTGTAGGGATGGGCAGGGACCCCCGGACACCCCCCACCCCACAGACTGCTCCCTGCCCAGCCTCACCTCGCACCACGTTCCCTGGGTACAGGCACCGGGATTTCTGGCTCCAGTAGGCGCAGACGCGGGTGCCGGGCGGGAGGCTGCGGCGCGACTGCGGCCGCACGTCCAGGACCTGCAGGGAGCACCGTGCTGGGCTCTCCCCAGGGTGGGGACACCCAGCTTGACACCCTCACCCTGACACCCCCCCCACAAGTCCCCCACTCACCGCCTCCTGCAGCAGCTGCTCCTGTGAGTAGATGCGCTGCCGGTTCCCCCGCTCGCCCTCGATGATGATGCTGTAGCTGGGGAGGGGGCACAGAGGGGGCTCAGCGCCCACCTCGATATCCCCCTGCAAGGCTGGGACACGCCCCAGGGCTGGGATCCCCCGGAGCCCACACTCACATGTCTGGGGGCTGGATGGTGCGGACGCTGCCGGCGTAGAGCAGACTGTCCTCCTTGGGAATCAGGATGTGCAGCCCGTCCCTCAGATCCTCCTTCTGGATGGCACAGGCGTGGGGGACTTCCCCACGTGTCCCCCCCGCCAGGCAGCCCCCCAGCTCCTCCTCCTCCTCCGAGAAGCTGCTGTTGTCGTCGAAGTCGAAGTCGTCCTCCACGGTGAAGCTCTCCAGCAGTTTGCTAACTGCCCGGCCCTTGCACTGCAGGAGGGGGCAGGGGTGAGTAGGGGGCACGGGGAGGCCGTGTCGGTTGGGGGAGGCCCCTCGGGTCTCACCTGCTTGGTGGCCACTTTGCTCTTGACCTTGGCCAGCTTCTTGCCCTTGCTCAGGATGGTCTTGGCGCTCCGGGGGGAGAGGGTCAACGAGAGAGCCCCGTTCTTGCGCTGCAAGAGAGGGGGTCAGGACCAGCTGATGGACCCCCAATGTGACCCCCGCCCCTCCCCAGGGTGCCTCCCAGCTCCACCAGCACCCACAGCCTGTGCAAAACCTGCACTCACCCCTTGGCACTCCATGGTCCCATCAGTGCTCCCAGCACCCCAACCATCACAGCACCCTCAGCCCCGGCTCCCAGCTCTGCACCCCATAGTCCCTGTGGTGCCCATCCCAGCCACCCCAGCACCCCCAGTCCATCCAAACCCCACATCCCACCCTCTGCACGCCGTGGTCCCATCACCAACCCCCAACTACCCTAGTACCCCAAGCACCTGCACCATCTCATTGGAAACCCCAATGATGGCAGTACCCTCAGCCCCTGCACGCCCCGGTCCCACTGGTGCCCCCCAGCCCCTCCAAATCCCACACCCCACGCCCTGCTCACCCTGAGGGCTGCCTGCAGCCCCTTGCTCTTGCGGGTGCCCTTCTTGCCCCTCTCTCCCAGTCGAGCCCCATCGTCCCGTGGCCCCAGGAGCCGGGGGTCGGTGCCCCCGAAGAGGCTGCTGGGGGGTCCCGTGGGGCTGGGGCCGCTGGGGGCTGGGGGCCGCAGGCTCTCCTTGCTCTTGGCCTTCAGCTTCTTCTTGCTGCCCTCGGGGCAGCCCCCGGCCTTCCGCCGCCCCGGCACCTTCTCCAGCTTCCCGGCACTCCCCGGCTTCACCGGCCGCCGCTTGATCTTCACCTCCCCCTCGGGGCTGCCCAGGCGGCAGGGACCTGGGGGGGACAGGGGTCAGGGCACCCCACAGGGACCGGGGCACCCCATGAGGATCAGGGCATCCCATGGAGGCACAGCGATCAGGACACCCCAAGGACACAGAGGGACCGGGGCACCCCATGGGGGCCTGGTGACCAGGCACCATACAGAGGGGACAGGGCTCAGGGCACCCCACAAAAGTGACGGGGTTTGAGATACCCCACAGTTGCCCACCCAGCCCTGGGGCATGTCCCACAGGGTCCTCACCCCTGTGCCCCCCGGCATTCCCAGGGTGATCCCATTACCTAGCAGCCCCTGCCTTTCCTTCTTCTTCTTGGCCTTCTCGTTGGCCTCCATCTTCACCACGGAGGACGGGGAGGGTCCCAGCACAGCCACCGGCCCCGTGGGCAGGGACAGCCCCGGCTCCTCATCCTCGCTGTCTGTGTCCCCCTCAGGCTCATCTGCAAGGGCAGGGGACAGCAGTGAGGGACCTCTGCGCACCCAGGGGTGGCCCCTGTGCCCCCAGCACAGCATGGGGTGAGCTGGGGTCACGTGTGACCCCCACTCCCGTCATGAACCTTCTGTAGCCCCGTGCTGGACACTGAACCCCCATCCCCGTGCTGAATCCTGCACCCCCAGCCCCATGGTTGGATCCTGCATCCTCATCCTTGTGCTGCACCTGGCATGCCCAGCCCAGACTCTGAACCCCCATTCCCATGCCAGACCCCAACCCCAACTTCACACCCCCATCCCAACCAGATCCTCATCCTGACCATGCACCCCATCCTAATCTTGCCCCGCCATCCCCATCCCAGACCCCGCACCCCCAACCCAACCCCACACCCCCATTCCTGTGCCCCCCTTGCCTCTGAAGTGGGGGGGCTGCCGGGGGCCGGGGTCCTGTCCCTGGTACTTGGAGCCCTTGGGTCGGTTCAGCTTCTTCTGGATGCGGGCGCCAGGGTTGGGATCCCTCCGGCGGAAGGGGCTGAGGCCGGGGGGCAGCCCCTTGCCCTTCACCTTCTGCTTCAGCTGCAACACTCCATCAGCCACCACACAGGGCAGGGGACCCCACTCTGGGGGGGCTCGAGGGGCGTCAGGGGGGGAGCAGGACTTCCCAGATCCCATGGGACTCACCGGAGAGCCCTGGAGGCTGCCAAAGGTCCCCCCTGACAGTTTGCTCCTCTTCTTCTGGGGCTCAGGGTCCCCCCTCAGCTCGGCACACAGCAGGGACAGGCTGGTCTTCACTGCCCTGGGTTGGGGGCACAGCGTGGGCACTGTGTCTGCAGACCCCTCAGAGGGATCCTGCACCCCATCCCAAATGGATCCTGTTCCCAACCCTGGCTGGCTCCTGCACCCCCACAGCTGCCATCTCCCCACTCTGCCCCCCATCCTACCAACAGTTTGTGACACAGAACCTGGAGATTAATTTTTTCCCCCTTTTCCATCTCAATTGTGGCCCCATTTGGCAGCAATTTAACAAGGGGTGGCTGGGACCCCCCAACACTCCCACACGCCTTCCCAACGCTTGGCTGAGCAAACAGGAATTACGGAGAAGGATAACGATGGGAATGGGGAATGGGATGCACCAGGCAGGAAAAGGGGAGTGGGAAGGGGGATCACCCTGTGTTCCCACCCAGACCCAAGTCCCATCTTCCATGGGAATGAGTGGATGAACCCTCCCAAACGTGGCAGGGGGTCGGCGTGCGATGGAGGCGGGATGGGGGGGTGCAATAGGGATGTAATGGGGACGGGGGGTCCCCGAGCACACCAGGAGGGTCAGACCCCCCGGCCCAGGGGGTCCCGTGCCACCGGTCACTCACTTGACCTTGCGGCTCTCGGCCCTGCCCAGAGTGCTGGAGTGTTTCCTCTTCCTCGGCCGCCCCGGCCCGCGCCTCGCCGGGCTCCGGGAGCTCTCATCACGCCTGGAAAACCGGGGGCACGGTGAGCAGAGCCCCCTCCCCACCAGGCTGAGGACAGGCCCTACCTCATCACACGGATTAACTGCCAACGCTGCCCCTGCCCCGCCCCAGCCTCAGGAAGGGGACGGAACAGACGTACTCGTGGTCGTGGCGCCGCTGGAGCCTCACCAGCTCCCGCTGCTTCTCCTTGTAGCGGCGCTGGAGCTCGGCCAGGCGCATCCGCACCTCCACCTCCTGCGTGTTCAGCTGCTCCATCGCCGCCTTCAGCGGGCACACCTGGGAGGCCAGGGCGGGTCTGGAGGCTGCTGGCACCGCCAGCAGTGCCAACAGCCTCGGCCGCAGGGCTGAGGCCGGGCACAACTCATCCCACCTCCCGCTCCCCCCCCGGGAGACACTCACGGCCTTGGTTTTGGGGGTCCAGGTGTACTTGCGGCGGGGGACGCGGGCGCGGGGCGGGGGCGAGGCGGGCAGGGGGCTGAGCGTGGGGGGGCTGCCCTCCCGCCCCGCCGCCTCCACCAGCGACCAGGCGGCTGCCACCGTGGCCAGGTTCTGCAGGTTGAAGGCCAGCAGCTCCTCATCCTCACCTGTGGGGATGGGACAGGGTCAGCAGGGACAGAGAGCCCAGACCACGCTGGGAGCAGACCCTCGGCTGCGGCCAGGAAGGACACGATGTGCCCCACCTGGCCACCCCATCCGTGGGGAGTGGGATTCCATGGCCACCCCCCCTGCCCCATCCTACCGACCCCTCTGTGGGGAGTGGGATGCCACAGCCAACCCCTCACCCCCCGGTGTTCCTGTTCCGCACCCAGTATGGGATCCCCCCTCCACACTCCCACACACCCGCTGGAATGAGGACGCGCCAGGACAGTGTGCGGCCATCCCTGCTGGGGCCCCCGGGATTCCCTGGGGAAGCCGGGCCGGGAGGGAATCCCGGCGCCTGCCTGGAGCCAGCGCTGGAGCAGAGCCCCGGCTTCGAACGGGGCATGGCACGGCAGCATGGCACGGAATGCAGTCCGCCATGCCCACGGAACAGGGTGCACTGGGGGGCACTGGGGTGTACTGGGGACTGCTGGGGGTAGTGGGGTGCACTGGGGGCACTCAGAGCCATTGGGCAACACAGCGGGGTACTGAGGGGTACAAGGGATGACTGGGGTCACCAGAGAGTACCCGGGGTCACCGCGGATGCCAGTACCAGCAGGCACCAGGGCCACCAAGAGGTGATGGGGGCACTGGGGGTCACTCACCTTCCCTGGCCAGGTCACAGCGGCGCCGGCGCAGCTCCAGGTCGGCGAGTTCACTGAGCAGGGCAATGCCGGGGATCCCTGAGGGGTGGGGGGCGGGCGAAGGGGCTGCAGGGGGAGGCTCCTCAGGGTCATCCAGTGCTGGCAGCTCCCCCAGGTCAATGCCGGCGGCAATCAGAGCCTCCAGCCCACCCGGGCAGCCCTGGTGCCCAACAGGGACATCACCATCCTCCTCCTCATCGCAGCTGCCCTCCGGCTCCAAGCCATCGCTGTCGCCTTCCTCCTCCTCCTCCTCCTCCTCCTCCTCTTCTTCCTCTTCCTCCTCCTCCTCCACAGTGGGGGGCAGCTGGGAGTCCCCCACCCCGGGCACGGGGTGCTGCTGCTCCAGTTGTTCCGGCGCTCCCTGAGCCACCTCCTGGTGCCCCCCGAAGGGCTCCTCGGTGTCCCCCGCGGCCGGCGCTGCCCCCCGCTCCCCGCAGAGGGGGCCCGGGGAGAGCAGCAGGTGGTGGCGGTGCAGCAGCACCCCGGGACCCTCGGCTGGGGGGTCCCGCGGGGGGCCCGGCTCCCGCAGCGCCTCGGCAGTGGGGCTGAAGGTCCGGGACTGCTCGGGCTCGGCGGGAGGGGACCCGGCGTGCACTGGGTCGGGGTCCGCCGGCTCGGCCGAGTGTGCCGCGGGGTAGCCCATGGCGGCGGCGGGGTAGCCATACCCGGGGGGCAGGTCTGCAGGCAGGGGGCGATGATCAGCGGGGACCCCCCGGTACCCCCCGACCTCCCTCCTCTTCCTCGATGCCATGGACTCACCTGGCTCCAGGGGTTTGGGGTAGCGGCGCGGGGGTTGCCCCTCACCCCGCGCGTCCTCGCCCTCGCTGCCCTTGCTGGGGGTGGGCAGGGGGCTGGCGGAGGGCGAGCGGGGGGCCACGGCCGGGCTGGCGGTGGGGCAGGCGGGTAAAGTGCAGGGGGCCGTGGGCAGGGTCACCGGGCACTTGGCCGGGTGCCGCAGGGCCGGCGAGTGGCAGCAGGGGGACAGCTTGGGGGGCGCGGGGGCCGCCGAGGTCAGGCCCTTGGCCGGGGGGTTTAAGGCAACTGCTTTGTGGGAGGGTTTGAGGGGCTTCTCAGGACCCCCCTCCTCCAGCTCCAGGGGCTGCTCCTCCGGCTTCCGCTGTGGGAGACAACGAGGGGACACAGGTTAGTCCCTGCTCCACAGCCTGGTTCCTGCCCCACAGCCTGGCATCCCACAGCCCAGCCCTGCATCCTACAGCCCAGTCCTGCACCCCACAGCCTCGTCCAGCCCCACATAGCCCAGATCAGTTGCCCAGACTTCTGCCTCACCACCCAGTCCAGCACCCTACAACCTCACCCCACATCCCAGTCCCACATCCCTGCCCAGCCCCTGCTCCTCTGCCTGTCCTCAGCCTCCCAGCCCTCCCTACATCTCCCCCCCAACCTCCACATCCAGCCCCATGTCCCCACCCTCCCCCCCAACCTCCATCCCGTCCTGCATCCTCCAGCCAGCCCCACATCCCATTCCACCGCCAGCCCTCCAACATTCCCCAGCCCCCTGGCACCTGGCCGTGTGCCTGGCGCTGGATCTCGAGGGCCTGGGCTGCCCGTTGCTGCTGCTGCTGCTGCTGCTGCTGCTGCTGGAGGGCGTAGAGCTCCTGCTGCCGCAGGAACTGCGACCGTGGGTACACGGGCAGCTGCCCCGTGTGCTGCAGGTGGGCACTGGGACCCCGGCCCGGGTACATGGGGGGCCACAGCGACGCCTGGTCCATCACGTCAGCTGCAGAGGGCAGGGGGTCAATTGGGGACCCACTTCGGGGTCACCCCGCAGACCCCAGTGGTGCCCAACCCCAGCCCTGCAACGTGGCAGCACCTGAAGGGACCTGCATCTCCCACCCCTAGACTCCCCAAAGTACCTAAAAGGACCCCAATCTCTCCCACCCTTGTACCTCAAGAAGCACCTGCAGCTACCCTGCACCCCCAACAATACCCCCAGAAAACCCACTACCGACCCCCAAACCCCCAAAAGTAACTCTAGTGACCTCCATCTCCCACCCTCCACCTTCTCCTCTCCCCCAGCCCCACCCAGCCCCCAGGACCCCCCTCCCCAGGTCCCAGCCTCACCCAGCGTGTGGGGGGTGCCGTGGGCAGGGGGCTCTGTGGGGAGGATGACGAGCTGGGCGGGGGGGTCCTGGGCGAGGGGGAACACGGGCTGCATGGCACTGGGCATGGAGGTGGGGAAGGCAGGGGGCAGGTTCTGGTGCAGCGCCGGGTGCCCGATGCCTGCAGGGATGGAGGGGGGAGTCTGTCACCACCCCACTGCGGGGGGTCAGCACCCACCCAGCCCCCCCCCAGAGCCCCCCACTGACCGTAGGAGTGCCCCCCCATCCAGATGGAGGGGCTGCGGGTGCGGGGCAGCCAGTGCGTGTGTGCAGGGTGGGTGTGGGTGGCGGGGTCCCCCCCCAGCTGCCCCGCCGGCAGTGACGAGCCCCCCGCCATCATCAAGTGGGGGGTCAGCTCCCCGGGACACCCCCCCGACGGGTGCATCCGGGCAAACTCCACCAGGTCCTTGTTGTCCCTGCGGGAAGAAGGGGATACACACAGTGTGGGGGCAGCACTGGCATCACCCTCCCCTGCACCCCCAAAAGGGACCCATGTCCCATATCTGCATGACCACCAACACCCACATGGACCACCAGGTCCCACCATGCACCCCCAAATGCACAGGAACCCCAGCACCCTCCCCCATAGCCCCAAAAACACCCAAAGGGACCTCCCTCTCCCAACCCCACATTCCCAAAAAGAATGTCCAGGGTCCCTCATGTCCCTCCCCGCACCCCAGGGACCCCCACCATCCAACCCCTTCTGCACCTCCAGAGACCATCTCCCCCTCTGCACCCCAGGGACCCCCATCTCCCCCCTGCCCCCAGCAGCCCCCCTGATTCCCCCTCACTCACTGGAGCAGGATGTCCCTCCCGGGCAGCCCCAGGCGCTCCTCGCACAGCCGGCCCCGCTCCTCCTCGGCCTCCAGCTCCATCAGGTGCACAGGGCGCGCGGTGCCCGCTGCCAATGGGGACACCACGGTGGCATCAGCATGGCACTGCCAGCCCCCTGCCGCCCCCAGCCCCCTCCCCAGCCCTTACCTTTGACTCCGGCGGCCGCCCGCTGCCGTCCAGCGCCCCCGGTGCTGCTGTTGCCGTAGGGCTCGTGGCGGCCCAGCGTGTCCTTCTGCCGCGCCACGGCCACGGCGATGCCCACGGGCGGCTGCCGCACCTCGCCCTCGGTGCCGCCGGGGCCCAGCGCCTCGTGCTCCCGGCCGCGGGCACAGTCCGGCCGCTCCAGCTCCAGCTGCCCTTTCCCCGACGGGAATTTGGCGTCCTGGTGGGCGCAGCTGCCCTTGGCGCCTGCCAGCCCCACGAAGGGGGGGCCCTTCTGCCCCCCCAGCAGGGCCCCGTTGCTGTACTTGAGCAGGTTCTTCATGGCCGAGACCTCGTCGGGGGCGTTGGGCACCTCCTGCGTCCGCACCAACCCCGCGCCGAAGGGGTCCAGGTAGGGCCCCCCCTTCCTCTCCTCTGCCACGGCCAGGGGGGGTCCCTGGCCCTGCACCCCCCAAGGGGGCAGGGGGTGCCCGCTGTAGCCCAGGGTACCCAGCTCCAGGGGCTTGCGCTTGCCCTCAGCCACCTCAGCCTCGGGGTGCTGCTGGTGCCGGATCCGAGCCACCTTCTGGGCCGGGGGGTCCTTGGGGGGGCCCTTCTCTAAAGTGCAGCAGGAGGGGCCGACACGGACACCCAGGGGGTCAGGGCGGGGGGCGCGGGAGCAGTCAGGGGCTGGTGGCACCTCGAAGTAGCCCTTCTCCAGCCCCCCCTTGGGCGCCGGGCACCGGCCGGAGAAGGGGGGTCCCTCGGCTGCACCACCCCCCAGGTACTCCAGCCCCTTCAGCCGGGTGCCAGGAGCCCCCCAGTCCAGCCGCCGCTCTGCCGGCCCCTCGGCCTTCAGCGGGTGGTGGAAGGGGGCACCGTAGGGCTCGGTGCCCGCCTCGGTGTGCCGCTCCTTGCCGTCCCCACGCTCCATCCCACCGGATTCCGCCTGGAACGAGCGGCTCTTGTCCGTCGGGGGTCCCACCGAGGGCACCAGCGTGGCCCCGCTCAGCTTCAGCTCGCGGGCGGGGGGCTCGGGCAGCGGGCACAGCACCTCGGGGCCGGCGTGGAGTGGGAGGCAGGGGAAGGAGCCGGCGGCGGGCACGGCGTAGGACACGGCGTGGTGCAGCATCTGCCGCCGCTCCACGGCCTCGCCGTAGGGCTGGGGCGCCTCGGGGACCCCCGGCTCCCGCTCCTTGGGGGCGCAGCGGGCGGCGCGGGGCAGGGCATTCCCGGCACAGCTGGGCAGCGCTGCGCGGGCACCATCACCGTCCAGCCCCTTGGCACCCAGCAGGCACGAGGCCAAGGGCTTGGGGCGCCCATCGCCAGAGCCCCGCGGCAGCACCCCCTCCTTGCAGTGCCCCTCGGGCGGCACCGGCAGCACCGCCTTGTGCCGCTCCTTGGGGTCGTCCTCGGGCAGCCGCTCCTTGGGGTCCCCCTTGCCCCCCTTCTCCTTGCCCACCA
Organism: Platyrinchus mystaceus; assembly: GCA_035041135.1. Classification (NCBI taxonomy): domain Eukaryota; kingdom Metazoa; phylum Chordata; class Aves; order Passeriformes; family Tyrannidae; genus Platyrinchus; species Platyrinchus mystaceus. Next base: position 1,068,312 of record JAWWLV010000046.1, on the reverse strand, counting down.
GGAAGCGCTCGTAGTCCTTGGGGGTCTTGGGCAGTGGGCCAGTGTCCCGCTCCCGGCTGCAGGAGCCAGCGGGGGGCCCTGGGGCGGCGCGGGCGATGCCGGGGAAGCCGTGGCTGGTGGGGAGCAGGGGGGGCTGTGCCGGAAGGTTCCGCAGGTAGAAGTTATCTGGAGGGGAGGGTAACGGGTGAGACCCCCACAGACCCCCCACCCAACCGGTGGCCGTGCCAACGAGAGGAGGAGTGGGATGAAGGGACAGAGGCCCACCACCCCACCTGCTGCCCAAGCACTGGGCACCTGCTCTGATACCAGCACTCGGACAGGCACTGAGCCCCCCACCCCTGCCCGGCTGTGGACACGCACCCCCACAAGGGACCCTGGTACCCTGGTGGCCCCGGTACCTGCCTTTCTGGCTCTCGTAGAAGCGGTGCTGGCCATAGAGCACGCTGCCGTTGCCGTGGTGGTCCAAGTGGCCCATGGGCAGGAAGGTGGAGGCCAAGCTCCCGGAGAAGCGGGGGTACCCTGGGGCTGGGGGCACAGGGTCAGGGGGGCTGGAGCGGCACCTCACCCAGCACCCCAACCCACACCGCTCCAGCTGGGAATGCCCTGCGGAGCCTGTGATCCCCTCCATGCTGGGACCCCCCACGCCCTCCGGGAGCCACCGGGGAAGGGGCTGAGGCCCCCCCAGACTCGTGTCAGCAGCGGCCGTGCTTGGCTCGGCTCGGCACGGCCAGGCGGGCTGTCCGTCGGCCGCGTGCGCTGCCCGTCCCCGTCCCCCCCGTGCCCCCCCGCACGCCGGGAGCCAGCTGGCAGCCGGTCAAACTACCAGCCGGGCCGGCTGCCAGGGCCCCGCGCCAGCACCACCGCCCCGCTCCCGCTCCTCCGGCACGGTGGGGACGCCAGCAGGATGGGGGGGGGCAAGGGGAGTCAGCTGAACCGGGGCTGCCCCGGGGGTCCCCACGCTGTCACCTGCCCCATCATCACCAGTGACACAAGCTGGCCCGGCCTCAGCCCAGCTCCCAGGGTGGGGGGTCTGCAGCCCCGCATGAGCCTCTCCAGCCACCCCAAATCCCAACTGTGGGGGCTGAGCCTGGTTCCTGTGGATGCCCAGGGTGGGATTTAGGGCATAGTGCTGCTTGTACCCACATCATCACCCCGAAGCAGTTGCCCAGGGGACCTGGATGCCATCCACACAGGCACCTGTGGGACATGGCCCACTGGCACTGGGCAGAGCCCTGGCCACATCTTGGCCACCCACAGGGACCCCCTGACCCACCCCCGTCCCGGTGCCCACTCACCTTCGTGGGAGTGGGAGAACCAGATCTGGGAGGTGCCGGAGTGGGGCCCGCAGAAGGCTGGCTCTGGGGGGGAGGCAGCGGGGCCAGCGGGGTGGCTGGGCCCCCCCGAGCCCAGGCTGCTGCTCAGGAAGCCCCCCATGAAGGAGGAAGGGGGGGCACTCCCCATCAGGCTGCTGCCAGCTGTGGGGAAAGGACACAGTCAGGGGGGCCAAGGACACTGTTGAGGGGGTTGAAGACACAGTTGGGGGTGGGGGGTCGAGGACGCAGCTGGGAGGGGTTGAGGATGCAGCTGAGGGGCTGCGCAGGCTCTGCTCACACACGTGACCCGCCATGCCCCCTCATGCACACACGCGTGCACATGGTTCCCAGGGGGCTGTGCAGCCCACCCGGCACTGGTGCATCCCCTGTGCACACACACACAACCCTCCTGAGCACGCATGTCCCTCGTGTCATCGCGTCCCTCGTGCACGCACGGCCCGCGAGCACACACGTCCCTTCCGTGATCACCTCCCTCGTGCTCACACGTCCCTCGTGCATGGATGGCCCTTGAGCACCCACCACATCCCTTGTGCACACGTGACCTGCGCGCCACACACCCCTCGTGATCACGTCCCTCGTGATCACAGCTCTCGTGTCATCATGGCCCTCGTGCACGCAGATCCCCCGTGAGCAAACACGGCCCTTGTGCCATCACAGCCCTCGTGCCCCTCACGCCCCCCAGCCCCGCGGTGCCCACGCGTGCACCAGGGCGTGAGAGAGGCAGCAGAGCCGTGCAAGGGGCTCTGGTGCCCTGCCCTGTGCGTGCCCTGAGAGCACACACGTGTGCTGGCACACGGGAGGCTTTGCACACGTGTGTGGCCTCCCACGCAGGTGCTCCCAGTGCTGGGACAATCCCGAGGTCCAGGGGCCCAAGGCTGTGCCACGCAATGTGTGCACACATGTAAGGGTGTATGTATGTGCATCCACATGTATGTGCACACATGTGCAGGGAGGGGCAAAGGCAGCTCCCATCCTGACCCCGCCGCCTCCCCCACAGCCCGGGGGGGGCCCCAGCACCCCTGGGGAGGCCCATGGCCGGCGCTCCCCATCCCGCCCCCCATCCTGCTCCCATCCCGGCCAAGCCGTGAGATCATGGTGGAAACTTTGGAGCTGGTGGCCAGCGGCCGGGAGGGGGGAGCCAGGATGGGGGGAGCCAGGATAGGGGAAACCAGGATGGGGGAGAAGCTGCCCCTCACTGCACGGCCCCGCTCCCCGTGTCCCCGTGTGCCAGCGTGGCCGTGGCACGGCTCGGCACGCGTGGCGTGGCGCGGAGCGTGGGTTGGCCGCCCGCCCGGCCGGGGCAGGAAGCGATGCTTTGCTCTCTAAGCCGGCCCACGCTCCCCGGCTAATCCCGCCGGGATGCCTCTGGGATGAGTGTCGGGATGTGGTTTCAGGCAGCTTCGCTCCTTCCTCCACGGAGAGGCCGAGCTGGGCAGGGCCGCGTGGGCCGGGGGCACGGCCGCAGCCCTGGGAACCGGACACGCACCAGGATGGGTGGGCACATCCCACCGTGCCAGTGCATCCGGGGGGATCCCTGTCCGGTGCTGCCTGCAGCCAGCCCACCCTGCACCCCCGCCACGCCGGGGGGACCCCGTGCAGGCGCGGAGCCGGCAGCGTGCCGGGTGGCTGTGCCGGGCGGGAAGCCGAGGTTTCCAGAACAAGACTTTTCTGGAAGCCGTGGAAAGGGCTGGAAAAAATAACCCCCCACCCCACCCCGATGGTAGCGGGGCCAAGGTGTCTTGGGGGGCCACGGGGCCGCCGCTCCCCACCGCCCACCCGCTGACTCACGGGTCCCCCGGCGCGCTCAGCCAGCACTGCCATTCCCACATTCCCACCCACCTCGCACGCCTGCTCGCCACGGCCCCTGGCACACTTGTGCTCTGCCACGGCTCGCCACAGAGCACGGGCAGGGAGAAGCCCCCATCCTGCTCCCTCCAGCTACAGTGACAGTGAGAACAGGGACAGGTCCCAAGACCGTGCACAACTCGTGTCACCGATGAGCCCACAGCATTGGAGCAGCCCTGTGCCACAGGCTCCTGAGACCATGCACAACTCACGGCAATGATGAGCCACCAGCGGTGGAGGAGCCATGTGCCACGGGGCCTGAGACCGTGCACAACTCATGTCACCGATGAGCTGGCAGCTTTGGAGGAGCCCCGTGCCAGGATGGGCACAGCAGCGCGGGGCTGGTTGCCAGCAGGGGACAGATGGGCTGTGGGGTCCCACCCCAGCCCCCCCTGCCGCCCCCCGGCAGCGTCACCCTGGGAACTCCCTGGCCGGGCTCCCCGAGGCCAGCGCCGTGACTCAGCCCCGCCGGCATCGCTCCCGGCTCCGGCATGAAACTTCCCTTGGCCCCAAATCCACAGAGAGTCACACATGTGACAAGTGTGCCAGGTTCTCAGCACGGCCGCGACAACAGCGCCAGGGGGACGCGGGCAAGTCACTGGGGGAGCCCTTGGGGGGCTACAAGAGGTGCTCCCTCCCTCCAGCTGCTCCTCGCCCCCGCTCCAAGTGCGGCACAGATGGGAATGTTCCGGGAAGGCAGAAAGTTTCAGGGCCGGGGTGTGTGGGAGGGGCTGTGGCCCCAGGGGGGTTGACCCCATGGCTGCTTCGGGGTCCCCAAGGCGATGACAGCCTCCGGGTCCCCGCAGTAGCGGCAGGGGGGACGTGCAGAGGGTTGGGTTTCTCCCTCAGCTATTTCAGGGCTGGAACATTCCTAACAGAGCTGGGGCTGCAGGAGGAGGGCTGGGAGCTGGCAGGGACCCTCATGCCATAGCCGGGCACCCCGGGGTTCCCCAAGCCAGGCAGGGGGTGGGGTGCAGCCCCCAGCTTCCACCCCCCCATGATTCACAACCCACACATCCCCTTTCAGAATCTGGCAAATGGAATAACCAGGCTCTGGCTCCCTCGGTGCTGTAATTCCAGCTGAATCCATATTGTTACGGCACTAAATGAACGCCGTGATGGTGAAACGCTGCCGGAACGTGCCCGACAGAGCCAGGGGGGCAATCCCAGCGTTATCTGATGGGTTATCTGCTCCAGAGGGCCACGAGCAGCTGTCCTGGCCGGAGCTGCTGCACACTCAGCGCTTGCATGCTCACCAGGGCTGTGTGTGCACAGCAATCACGAGGGTGGTGCACACTCCTGACATGGCTGGCACACACTCCTGGCACGGCTGGCACACACGTGTGCTCAGAGCACGCTGCCTGCACACACCATTTGCACACCATTTGCACAACCCGATGCACACTTGCCGTGCAAAACCATTTCTGGAGCACAGGGAAGCCAGGGAGGGTCCAGCCCTGGGGGTCCTGATGTCCCACCCCATTCCTGGTGTCACACAGATGCCAAGCATGTGGACCACCCGCCTGGGGAAACCCCCAAAAGGTGGGGACCATGGTGACCCCATGTCACTGAATGTCACACGTGCAGGGTCCCAGGAGGGAGTGACACCAAGGGGCTACCAGGACTTGGCCCCCCCTGCTCCCTCCAGAAGAGACCCCAGCACCCAGCAGGGTCAGACCCTGCCCTGGGGTGATGCTGTGAGGCAAGTGGGGTGCAGGCAGGGCCAAGGGAGTTCTGAGGAGCTGGGGGTGCCCCAAGGGGCCCCCAGATTCCCTGTGGAGCCCACCCCCACCCCCAGTGTCCCCTGGGCAGCAACAAGGGCTGGCAGCAGCTGCCTGTCCCCCCGGGGCCTGGCACACGGTAGCGTCTCCGCGTGGATCCAGCTCATGACTAAGGAACAGTGGAACCACTCGGGAATGATTCTGCAAGGCCCGGGATGATCAGCAGGATCTGGGGATCTGCACATCCTGCTGCTCCCACCGGCCACACATGTCCCCCTGCCCGTCGTGGCTACCGAGGAGCAGCCCAGTTAATCTCCAAATCTGGTTTAACTTTGACACTCACTTTGGAAATGCACCGTACGCGGCGGCACGGCCAGGCTGGCTCAGGGGGCCGGGGGGAGTGAGGAGCCCCTGCAGCAGAACCGTGCCAGAGCCGTGCCAGAGCTGTGCCAGAGCTGTGCCGCAGCCTCCAGCCCCTCGTGAGACCTGTCTCCAGGGAAGCAGAGATGCAGAGCGGCTGCAGTGCTGGCACCCGGCCCCGTGTCACCACCCGGCCAGAGGCACTGTCCCCACCTGCCCCCCATCACCCCCCCATGCATCCCCCCCCAAAGCCACGTCAGGGAACCGCACAGCACCCGGCCTGCAGCGTAATCCAGGGAGGGGACAGGTGTGGGAGCACATCCCGCCACCGACTCACGGCCCTGGGATGCACACCGGGATGCAAACCCCGCACCGGGATGTGCACTGGGACCTGCACTGTCATGGCCAGGCTGCACGCCAGCACCAGGCTGCACACTGGCACCGGGATGCACACCGGCACTGCCGAGGCCAGGCTGCAGGCCAGCACTGGGATGCACACCGGGATGCACACCGGCACCCCCGGGGTCGAGCTGCCCGCCGGCACGGCCACGCTGCTCCCAGCAAAGCCGGCGCCACCGTTCCCCAAGGCCGTGTGCCGAGGGCTCGGCCACGGTGACAATCAGCCAGCGCAGTCACAACTCCCCACGAGCCCAGAAAAACATCCGAAGGACAAAAATCGCATCCAGGCCCCAGCGCTGCTCAGACGGAGTTTCCCACCCCCTGGTTGTGGCAGAGGCACCGGGACCCCCGCCCTGGTTGGTACAGGGTGTGCCGGGGTGGTGGGACCCACCACAATCGGGGTGTGGGGGCTGCACCCAGCCTGGGTGGGCTCAGGGAGCTCTGGGGGTCCCTGATCCCCCAGCACCAGGCAGTGCCACAGCCCCCAGCTTCCCTGCCATCATCCACCCAGTGCCGGTGCCAAACCTGATGCCGGCTGGAGCGTTCGGTTCCAGCAACGCGCGGCCCTGAGTTACGGCTTTAATAAAATCAAGGAAAACACTTTTATCTCCCATTCCCAGGGAGGCCGCCGGCCCTGGCAAAGGCTCCTGGGAGGTGTAGTCCAGCCCCACGCCGGGAGCCATTTGGGGCAGCGTGGCCAGAGCCCCCCAGCCTTGCTGTGCCCCCCGGGTGCCGCGTGCCGCGCCGGCATCGCCACGCCACGGCCAACCGCGGGCTGGCTCCATGTGCTGGGTGGGGTAATTATCAATCATCGGCGTTAATTACCAAGCCACGCCACCACGGTTGCCGGTACCGCGGCTGGGCCATGCCGGGGGGACGTGGGGTGCAAGGGACAGGGACCCCCCTCCCCTCAGCACCGCGCCGGCCACTAAATTATCTGGTTTATCCGCCCCAGCGGCGTTCCAGCCGTGCGGAGCCGCGGAGCACAGCTCGCTGGGAAGCGCTCCGGCTGCGCCGGCCCTGCCAAAGCCGGAATATTTTTAGCTCGTTCTGTTGTTGGGTTTGGCTTCTCTGTTTTTTTTTTTTTTTTCGGCGCGTTTCTGCCGGGGTATTTTTAGCCAGATCCATGTTATTTTAACAACCTCCGGTGCGTTCGGGCTCCCATGTGTCGCCCAGGCCCCGGCGGGTGTGAGGGTCCGGCACGGGGACACCGCCACGCTGGGAAGCCGGAGGGAAGCCGGAGGGAAGCCAGCAGCACCCAGCGCTGGTGTCCCCCCGGGATCCCCAGCACGGCCACCGTGAGCCAGAGAGCAGCCGAGCCTCCACCCCAACCCCCCCACCCTGGGGATGGGCTCCAAGCCCCCACCACGCTCCACAGCCCCCAAAAGCAGGGGGAAGCCAAGGTGGCCCCCTCAGCCCGGCGGTGGTCCCGGCAGTGAGGCCGCCAGCACAAAGCGAAACCGCCCCGGCCGCGGGCTCGATCCAGCACCACCTCCCCGGCACCCCCCGGTGCCCCCCGGTTTCTGCCTCCTTCCAGGAGCCCCTGCCACTGCCAACCCCCCGTGCGCCGGCCCGGCCGTGCCCCCCGCCCTAATCCACGCACTAATTGTAATCCCATTAAAGCAGATATAATTTTATTAGTATTCACAGCTCATCAAGGCGGCGACAATAACCGGTGCTGCCGCCGTGCCGCGGCCAGACAACCGCCCGCGCTGGCGGGAAGCGGGAGGCCCCGGTGCTGCACCGCGCCGAGCCGGCAACCCTGCACCCGCTCCAGCCCTGCTCCCGCTCTGGCTCCATCCTGGAGCTCAGCAGGGGCAGCAGGGGCCCCGCTGGCTGCACACTCAAAGCCCTCCACGCAGCGAACCCCAGTTTAGGTGCTGTGCACCCCAGCTCAGCCCTGGCCGGCCACAGCCGAGCACATGACGCAGACAAAGCCGCGGGGGCAGCTGGCCGTGGCCGCCGGATGCGGTGACCCCTCGGCGGTGCCGGTTGGCCGTGCGGCGCTCGGCCGTGTGCCACGCTTTGTCCGGCCCCGGCGGTCGCGGCAGCAAACACACGCCGCGAACCCCTTCGCACCCTGACACTTCGGCGCCCAACATCGGGCCGGGGCTCGGTGACCTTCCACCGCCGCCCCACGGCCCCGCGCATAACGGCCTCCTTGTTCCCCCGAGCGCGCCTGCTCGTCCAGGCACCGGGATCTCGCCGGAGCGGCCGGGTGGGGGAACATCCCCCGCGTGTGTGCGAGTCCTCACCCCAAACCACCGGGCGCGGTGACAGCGGGATCGGCACAAAGGGAGGCCGAGATCCCGGTGCTGTGCCGAGCCCCCACACCCCTCCCGGCCCCCCGCACCGTGGCCGCATCGACCCCTCTGACCTGTGTGCGTGGCCATGGAGATGGGCGCCGGGAAGTACTTGGTGGGCTGGAAGTGTCCGGGGGGCTGCACGGCCCCGTGTGCCGACCCCGCCACGCGCCCGGAGCCGTGCCGGTGGCCCAGGCTGCCCCGCTCCGACAGCAGCCGCGGTGGGGGCGCGAAGTCACGGCCGTCCATGCCGGGGGCACCCACCCGCGGGGGGCTCGGCGGGACCCCGACACGGCTGGTGGGCGATGCTCAGCGCCGCGCCGGGCCGGCTCGGCGGGCGTCCTGCCGCGCTCCGCGCCGGGGCTGCCGGCTCATCCTCCGCTCCTGGCACAGGGTAGAGAAAGGAGAGAGAGTGAGAGCACAGCCAGACTGGGGGTACGGACCCCCCCCACGCCCCCAAACCCGCTCGCCCAGCACCCCACTCCCAGTTTGCCCAGTGCACACCTCCCTTTCTCTCCAGCTCGCAGGGCCGCGGCTTCCCCGGCACTGCCAGTGCACGGTCCCCGTTTCCCAGCCATCCCCAGAGCACGGTCCCCCCTTCCCCGGTACCCCTGGTTTGCAGCCCCCAGCTTCCC
>JAWWLV010000046.1:1024938-1056772 GCA_035041135.1 Platyrinchus mystaceus | reverse complement strand
GTGTGGGGGCCGTCTAGAGCAGGGTGGGGAGATGTGCACTGTTGGGGGGCTGTGCAATGGGGTGGTACGATGTGGGGGGGCTGTGCAACGTGGGGGGTGCAGTGGGGGGAGGACGTGCAGAGCAGGATGGAAGGATGTGAAACGTGTGGGGTTACAGTGTTGGGGGGATCACACAGTGCAGTGGTGGGGGGCTGTGCGATGTGGGGGGTCATGGAGAGCAAGGTGGGGGGTTGTGCAGGGAGGGTTGCAGTGTTGGGGCATCACGTAGTACGAGGCAGGGGGGCAGTGTGGGGGGGGCTGTGCAGTGTTGGGGGGTGCAAAGTGGGAGGAGGAGAGTAGAATGTGAGAGGGCCCTGTGGTGCAGGGTGGGGGGGGTCCAGTCTTAAATAACCCTGAAATGCTGTGGGGGGAGAGCGCAGTGTTGGGGGGCCCTGAGGTGCAAGGTGAGTGGGGCTGCAGTGTTGGGGGAGCTGAGAAATGCTGGGGGGGGCAGGGTGGGAGGGGGCACTGCAAACTGAGGGGCTGTGTGATGGGGGGGCTTCACAGGGTGAGGGACTGGGGACCACACAGTGGGAACAGGAGCAGGAGCAGTGGAGGGGGCCAGGGTTGGGAGGGGGGTCCAGCAGAGGCTCCCACCAGGGTCCCCACTGGGGCCCTGCAGGTGTTGTTTTTTTTTTTTTTTTTCCTTTTTTGCAATAAAATGCAGTAATTGATTGAAAAGGCCGAAATAAATCCCAATCACTCGTAACCACGATCAGATTACAGCGGGCGATCCATCACATGGGACGGCGATCGAGTCAGGAGGGAGCGGCCGGGGGCCCGTGGGGACAGAGCCGAGCACACCGGGATGCACGGACACGGCACGGGGACAGACAGATGGACAAGGACAGCCAGGAACAGGCGGCTACACCGCGGGGCAGGACCCGGCACAGGCACTGGTGCAGCGGGACGTGCAGCTGCAGCACAGAACCGGACCCAGGGACAAGCCGAGGGACACACGGAAGGACACGGGATCACACCGGCAGCTTGGAGGCACAACCTCCTTATCCTCCTCCACAGCCACCGTGTGAAGGCCGGTTGGATCCCTCTCCATGTGGGAAAGGCCAGGAAGAAGCCGTTTTGGATTATCCCAGTGCGTGGAGTCGGTGCCGGAGGGGAGCACGGTGCAGATCCCAGCGTTGGGTCCACGCGGTGTTTGGCTGCCGGGGGTCCTGGAGCGCTGGGGAAGAGTTCCTTGACTGAAAAAGAAAACCAAAAAAAGACAAAAAAAAAGCAGCTGTGAGGCTCTTCCTTCCCCGGTGACGCCGGCGGGAGGGGGAAGGGCCCGAGGGAACCTCCAGTGCTGGGTGTGGGAAGGGGCTGAGTCGGGGCTGTGGAGCACCAAGCCCGTGTCCCTGGGCACGGCGGGCAGACCCCCAGGGAAAACACTCTCCCCATGGCAAACCCCCTGGTGTGGGCAGCCCCCCTCCCTGGGCAGACCACCCTCCGTGGGTTGGCATCCCCTGTGGGCAGCCCTTCCCTCTGTGGGCAGAAGCCCCTCCAGATGGGCACCCCCCCCTCTGCCTGTGGGCAGACCCACTCCTGGGGGTACGTTCTCCCTGAGCAGCCCCCCCAGTGGGTAGGCAGACCCCCTGCTGTGGGTGTACATCCCCTGTGGGCAGCCCCCCACACACAAGCAGTCCCCCCACCCCAGGGGTACAACTCCACTGTGCCGAGGTTGATCAGTGAAGCGAGCCCAAATGAGTGCAATTAAAGTCAATTTAATGAGGGCCCCCCCACGTCCACCCCCCAGCCCTGCAGCTGCCTTTGTCCGCTGCTGCTGCTGCTGCTGCTGCACACACGGTGCCTGTCCCACCCCCCCCAGCCAGGCCTGTACCACTGCAGAGTCCCCTGAGCACGGTGTCACCCCTGGGGGGACAGGGGGAAAACCTGAGCATGGGGGATGGTGGCCAAGGGCAAGGCCTGTCCCTGCCCAGGGGACTGGCTGGGGTGTGTTTGGGGGTGCAGCGAGGAGGCTGCAGCCCTGGCAGTGTGCCCTCTCCTCAGCTGTTCTCCTGAGCTTCATCCTCCCGAGAGCTGCCAAGCCTCCTCAGAAGAGAGAGGAGGCTGGAGGGTCCCCCAACACTCCTTGGGTGGGAGCTGGAGCAACCCCTGGCTCTGCCTGGACCCCCAGCACTGCTGCAGCGGGACCCCCTGGCTGGTGTGACCCACTGCCGTCCTCCAAGGCTCATCCCAGGGCTCTGCATGGCACGGAACAGCAGGTATGGCTCCCAGGACAGGCAGTTTTCCAGCTGGCTGTGGCATTCCCGGCGCATCTCAAGGCCGTCTGCGTCCAAGGGTCGTGTTTGTGATGCAGAGGGACGAGGTGGCTCAGCACCCCTGTCCCCTCCGCTCCCAGCTCAGGGCCCTCGGCCCCAGCTCTCCCCAGGGCTGGGGGGCGGCGAGGGGCACAGCCGCTCGGGGTCTGAGGTAAAAGGAAGGAACTTAACTCCCATTAACCATCCCATTGTACCGGCCGTGGGAATAATCGGGTTTGCTAATGCAATTGCTGCTGCGATGCGAAAATCCGACTGGAAAATGTATTAGAGCAATTATCCGCCTCCCTCCGCAGCCGGCGGAGCATTAATATTCAATTTTGATGTGGAAGCCCTATTATGTTAATGACTTTGGTGACAAAAGTCGTTAATGTAAGACGTTCCCTTCATGGCAGCGGCATCAGCCGGGGCGAGCAGGGGCTGCTGCCGTGGGATGGGACGGGGCACGGCGCGAGGGCACAGGGTGGGGCTGCGGGGGGGGCCGGGAGGATCCCCCTCCCCAGCCTTACGAGGGTCCTGGTGCTTGGGCCGAGCAGCAGCTCCACGTTCCGGAGCTGCCGGGGCTGTGGGGCTGTGCCGGGGCGGATTAGCCGCGCTGCAGCGCACCCGGCAGCGCCGCTCCCTCCCCGCAGCTGCCCTCCTTTGTTCTCTGCCGGAGCCCGGGGAGATGCACCGGGGCTTCCCCGCCCGCCGGGGACCACTGCCCGGTGTCCCGGCCATCAGGTGACACCAGGACGGTGCTGCTGCCGCGGTTTTGGCATTGCCATGGGCAGGCCCGGATGGGTGGATGGATGGGTGGGCGGATCTGGAGCTGTGGGCTGGTGGTGGGAGACGGAGGGAGGGGGATGAGGAGCAAACCATCAGCAGAATCAGCACCCCCTGGCCTTGCCATCAGTGGCCACCACCACGGCTCCCATGTCAGTGCCATGGGCAGTGTGAGGCTGAGCTGCGCCATGACAGTGTCATGGAGCTGCTGGAAGGGACAGGAAGGGGCAAACATGGAACTGGGAGCTGCCTGTGACAGACAAAACGACCATGACCTTCACCTCTCCAGCAAAGGGCTCGTCCCCTGGGCTAGGAGTGAACGAAGGCCCCAGCTTTGCCGTGAGCATGGCTGGTGGAGGGTGGCCTTGTGGCACAAGAACCCAACTGGCCTGGCACTGGGACTGGTTGGGAAGGAGGAAATTTCTCAGGGCCAAGGAGAGCCCAGACACAACCCAGGCGTGGGCTGAGATTTCTGTTGGTCCTTTCCAGGCTCCCCCAGGAGGCTCCTGGCTGGTGCTGTCCACTCTGTGCAGTGTGTTCTGTGTCCCAGTACAGGGATTGGCACGTGGCTGTATCCCCGCCCCGGGGGTCCATGTATGGCACAGCTCCGCCTGCATGGGGGGCTGCAGCAGCTGGGATTTGCTGCCCAGAGCCCCCCAATATGATGCCACCCTCCCCCAGTCCTGGCTCTGATGGGTGTGTGGGCCACAGGCACCCCAGCACAGCATAACCCTGCTGCCACCTTGGGCACCCTGACCCACAACACACCCGGGATGACAGCCGAGAGACCCGTCCAGGGTGTCCCCCACGGTCTGCCGGGGCAGGAAGGTGCCGAGCTGATGCTGCCACGCGGGATCCGGCACTGACAGTGCCCAGGCAGGCTGGTGTCCTTGGGGCTGCTGGGGACGAGACACCCGCTGGGGACACGGGACCGCCCTGGGGACACACCCCGGTGGCCCGGGGCCGTTCCGGGGGCGGCAGGGCCGGGTCCCCTCGCTGTCCCCTCGCTGTCCCCTCGCTGTCCCCGCTCCCGGCTCCGCGCGCACGTGGCCGGGCCGGGCCGTGCCCCGGGCCCCGCCCCTCGCCCCCATTGGCCCAGCGCCCCTCGTCCCGCGCTCCCATTGGCCCCGGCGCCCTCCACAAACAAAGGCCGGCGCCCAGCGGGGGGCCCGGCGCGCCGCGCTGATTGGCGGGGCGGAGGGGGCGGGGCGGGCCCGGCCAGGCCCCGCCCCCCCGAGCCCCGCCACGCGCCCTTATAGGGAGCGGGGCGGGGCGCGCCCATTCATGCGCGCAGGGGAGGGGCGGGGCCAGCGCGGGGGCGGTGCTTCCCGCGCGCGGCGCGTTCCCACGGCGAGGGCGGGCGGATGAATGAATGGGCGCGCGCGGGGGTCCCGCGCGGCTCCGTACGGGCCCCCCACGCCTCGAGGCCGTTGCCACGCGTGGGGACGTGCGGGTGGGGAGCGTGTCCACTCGCGGACGGGCCTTACGGCACGGTGAGGCTCGGTACGACCCGGTAAGGCTCGGTACGACCCGGTAAGACTCGGTACAGCTCGGTGCCTGAGCCACGCGTGGGTGCGTGCGGGTGGGCAGGGTGTCCCCCCGCGGGTGTGACGGTGCCAGGGCGCGCGTCATGCGTGTCCTGCCTGCGCGTGTCCCTGTGTGTCCACGGTGCCGCCGCGTCCACACGTACCCCGCTCTGTGCCTTCCACACCCACGCATGTGTCCCTCTCCCCCCCCCGCGCGTTTGTTGTGCTGGGAGGTGAGGGGCGTTTCCCAGCGCCCCCCACGGTCGCGGCTCTGCATCTGCCCCAGCGCGGGCCTGCGGGGCCCACGGGTACCAGCGTCGTTCCCCACAGCCTGGGGACCCCCAACCCAAAACCCACCCCACGGCTGCCACTGGGGGGGGTCACCACGGCCTCTCACTTCCCCCCAAAACGGGTTGTGCTGCTATACCCCTCCCCATGGATCAGCCCCCTCACCTCCATCTCCCTCATCGTGCCCATAAATTGATTCCCAGTCCTGTTCCCACCCTGCCAGCCCCTCGTGGGACACGCGGCCTCTCCCAGCCCGCGCCAGAGACACGGACTGAACTTTGGTCCCCGAGCAATTAAGGTGCCTGAAACTGCACTTCATTAATGGTTGTTCCGCAATAAAACCCATCAAACTGCCCTTATTTGCAATATAAAACCGCAATTTGTTTTAATTTATGTTTTTCCATCCTTGCCGGATGATTCCTGGGATCTGCCAGGAGTCTGTCAGCAGAGCCGGCCGTGGGGAGCAAGGTGGGGGGTGCTGGTCCCCGTGGGGAGGGGGGACATGGGCTGGTGGGTGGGTGCAGACCCTCGGGGGCAGCATGGCATGGGTGGGCTCTGCCCCAAGTCTGGAGAGGAGGTTCCCATTCATTCCCATTCCCCCTGGATCATGTGCTGTGTCCCCCAGAAAAGGGAGGGCAGGGATGTTCCCAGGGCACTCGTGGTCCCAGGGAAGAGCATCCTTGTGGCATGGGAAGGTTCGTGGGAGCCCCCCCCCAACCCGGAGCTGCCACCGAGGTGAATTCCTGAAGAAAAATCTCCTTGAGCAAGGGTGAGATGGGGGTGGGAGCTGCCGTGCCTGCATCCCATCGAGCAGGGATGGGCCCAGCCTTTTTCCCGGGACAGCATCACCCGTGGGAGCTGGGAATCTGGCTCAGCTCAGGGTGGGGTGTGCAAGCACTTGTGTGCACACACATGGAGCTGCCACATCTGACACAGCAGCAGCCCCTGGAGCTCCCAAGGGATTTGTACTTCCATAAAGCAGCACGGAATCCCCACGGGATCAGCCAGCCCTGAGCCCCCATTTCTAATTACAGCAATTGTGACTCTGGCATCCTCTGGGGCCGGTTGTTCTCCAGGGCTCCAAATCCAGGCGGGAGGAATCTGGGCCATGGGGCAGGACTGGAAAGGGCTCTGAGCCGCCCGGGCTTCCCAGTGGATCTGTGGTGGGAATGCTGCCACCGACTGCCAAACCCAACAGGGCCCTTTGCCGCCTCGCAGTGTCCTGTGCTGGCACAGGGGGTCCCCATCCCAGCTGGCAGCTCCTCGTGCAGTTGCCTGGCCACGCAGGGGGTTGGGACTTCCCAGGGAATTCTCCCTTGTTCTCGGCAGGTCCGTGATGGGAATCTGCCCCGGCGCTGCTGGGGAGGGACACGGGCAGTGCTGGCACAGAGCCTGGCTCCTGCTGGAGGCAGGATTTGGCCCTGGTGTGTTTGGAGCTGCAGAAACCCCCCCAGCCCTCAGGATGGGCACGGAGAGCCCCGCGGAAGGTGGCAGAGTGTGGCCTGTTCCCCTGGTATCCCCATCCCACAGGAATTCCCAGCCGGCTCTGGATGCTTCCTGGGCTCCCACTCACACATGGAGAAGCCACCGAAGTCCTTTTCCTGGCAGTGCTGAGGCAGAACACGCCGGGGGCTCCCCCAAACCGACTGCATGACACCCCGAGGGGATCCCTCGTCCCAGCCCAAGGACACGCACGGACACGGCCCCTGCTCCGGCACAGGAGGCGGGAAAGCGCCGCCGAAGCTACTGATCCCACGCTGCACCTGGAGGGAATTAGGCCGCCCGTTCACCTCCCTGCAAACCTTTTGTAGAGCGAATTCCTGCGGTTTCCCGTCGCAATTGCTGCAAATTATACGAGCGCTGCGTGTTCCACTGCGACGGGAGCGCGTGTGCTGCGCTGACCTGCCACTGTGCGTGGCCTTGGGAGACCCTGCCAGAGCCCCCCGCAGCTTCCCTGCTATTCTCCTGGGCTTTTCTGCCTTGTCCTGCAGGATTCTGGGGGGTCCTGCCACGGTGGGCTTTGGGATTACTCCAGTTGGGATGAGGAGCAGATGCGTTGTGTGTGTGCACAGCTGGATGGTGCCCAGTTGTGCACCCAGGAGGGTGTTCTCGGGGTGCTGTGCTGCCCTCGGGGAGCTGTTGGGACCCCCCCATCACCCCGGGTGGACTCGTGCCCGAGTGCCAGTGCTGTGGCCGTGTGTGTGCACGCACACGCGTGCATGTGCAGCCATGCGCGCAGCCATGTGCTTCCCATGCGTGTGCGTGTGTGTCTGTGCGCTCCCGCACGGCCCTGGCCGCGCTCAGCTCCTCGGGGACGCCCCCCAACCGCGGGGACCCCCCGTTATCGCTCCCGGCCTCCCAGGACCAGCGAGAACGGTCCTCCAAGACTGCCGGAGCGTCCCCGCCCCGCGGCGCGGACCACGTGACTTCCGGGAGCGGCGGCGGAAGGCGGAAGTGCCGCTGTGGCCGGTGCCGGGTCGGGGCGGGCCCGGCGGGGCCATGGCGGGCACGGCCGGCTGAGGGGGCTGAGGGGGCTGAGGGGGCTGAGGGCACCGCAGGGCTCCGGGGGGACCAAAGGGCTCCGAGCCGGCCGGGGGGGCGCGGGGAGCGGCCACAAACCGGGCCCCCACCTCGCCACGGGGACCCCCCCCCCGTCGCGGACCATGGCGGCGGCGGCGGCGGCGGCAGCGGCGGGATCCAACTGGGGCTTGATCATGAACGTGGTGAACAGCATCGTGGGCGTGAGCGTGCTCACCGTGCCCTTCTGCTTCCGGCAGGTGAGCGCCCGCTCCTCGCCCCCCCCGGCGCTGGGGGGGCTCCCCGGGGCCGCCCGGGAGGGGAGGGGGGTCCCACCGGTGCCCCCCGGGCTGGGGCGGCCGTGCCGGGCCCTGCCTTGGTCAGCCCGAAGCCCCCGCGCGGGCGCTGCCCCGCTCCGGGGTACCCGGGCAGAGACCACGTTTGCCCCCCGGGTGCGACTTTGGGGGGCGATTCAGGGGTTGGCAGAGGAAAGTCAGCGAAGGAAACGCTGAGGACTCAGATCGGGCCTCTCTTGCACCAAACAAGGCGTTTTTTCTTTGTGGTGGGGTCTCCAGCTTGTAATTTCTGCACCAAACTCTTGTGTTTTCCCCTTCCCCGGGATCTCCAGCTGATCGTTCCTGCCCTTCTTGTGAGGAGAAGGGAAAACTAAATCAAAGGGTTTGTTCATGTGATAAACACGTGTCGAATTGGAGGCATTTGCAAATGCCTGCTGTGCCCCCAGACCCCCTCCCTGGGACCTGCCCCAGCCCCGGCCCACCCCCCCCCCCTCAAAACAGTGGGAAAAGGGCAGCTGGGATTGGGATTTGGGCCTGTTCCAAGTCACCTGCTTGAAAAGTGACCCGTGGTTCCTTCCCTGAGCAGACAGGGAGGCAGGAGAGGAGCTGTCTGAGGGGTTTGGAACACCAAGCAGTGGTTAATTTATTAAGCTACAGCAGGGGTGGCACCTTGGGGTCTGTCTGTGCTCCCTGGACCCGCTGGGGGATGAGCCAGGGGGGAAGTTCTGCTCCACAACCCGCTCCCAGTTCAATCCTGGGAGCTTGAGCTGGTGCAGCCGAGGGCTGTGGGAAACAGGAGTGTGTTCCCTGTGTCCTTGGGCTGTGGAGAGAGTGATATGGAGCTGGTACCTCCCTCCCAGCCGGTGGGGAAGGGAGGGGATTTTGTGGAACAGGGAAAAAGCGTGGCTGGAATGACCTGGAGGTGCTGAGGGAGGGTCTGACCCCCTCACCTCTTCCCCCCGTGCTCTGTTGCAGTGTGGGATCGTCCTGGGGGCCGTGCTGCTGATCTTCTGCTCGTGGATGACCCACCAGTCCTGCATGTTCCTGGTGAAGTCGGCCAACCTGAGCAAGCGCAGGACCTACCCCGGCCTGGGTGAGACCCCCGCCCCAGGGCTGCTCCCCAGCCCTCCCTGCTGGCTGGGACACCTGCAGCACAACCTGGACCTCCCAACTGCCATTTCCCCACTGGTGCTGCTGGAACAGCCGATGTTTTCCTGCTGCAGTTCCCGTTCTCCCCCCCGGGGCAGCGCCAGGGTCTGATCCTGCCCCCGACAGCCCAGCTAATGGTGCCGAGTTGTTTTGGCTCCCCAGGGCAGGGGAGGAGGTGCAGCACTGCCTGATCCAAACCCCAGCTCCCGGGAGGCATCTGGGATGAATTAATTGTGGGTCTGGGATGAATTAATTGTGGGTCTGGGCACGAGTTCCCCACCCGGC
Organism: Platyrinchus mystaceus; assembly: GCA_035041135.1. Taxonomy (NCBI): domain Eukaryota; kingdom Metazoa; phylum Chordata; class Aves; order Passeriformes; family Tyrannidae; genus Platyrinchus; species Platyrinchus mystaceus. Next base: position 1,047,631 of record JAWWLV010000046.1, on the reverse strand, counting down.
GCTGCCGGGACGGCGGGTGCTGCCAGCCTGGCACGGAGCTGGGCTGCCTGGGGCCGAGCTGGGAGCTCCTTCACGGCTCAGCAGAAGGGAAACAGCGCGAGCTTCCAAGGGGTCGGGAAAACAGAAACATCTGGAAGGTCCCTGGGTGGGTTTTGGCAGGGCCCGGCCACCCTCGGAGCGCGGTGCTGGCGCTGGGAGCCCGCGGCCTCTCTTGGAATCCTGACCGACCCGGGGGGCAGCAGGAGGAGGGGGGGGTTCCAGCGCTCTCCGTTGGCACGTGAAACAGCAGGAAAAGCCGCCTTTTCCCTGTTTTCCCTTCTTTTCCTGGCTGGTGCTGCCCCGGTACAAGGGCGCTGACAGGTGGGTTTGCTCCTCCCTCCGGGTGCCCGAGGTGCTGCTCCCTGGAAGCACATCCCGGATGCTGGGAACGGGAAAGCTGGAGCAGCTCCGTGGTCTGGGGGGTTGTTGTGATGCCCAGGGAAGGGGGAGCCCCCCGTTCCAGCTGCCCCCCTGACCCCCTCCACACGCCTTTGTGCGCTGCTTCCCACAGGACAGAGCGTCCCCTCCGCCTTGGAGCGCTTCCCGGGAAAAGGGATCCTCTGCACGCTCCCAAGCCAAAGGGCTGGAATACACAGAGGGCCAGTAATGCTTCCCAGCTTCCTCCTGGCACGAGGGGGGCTGGCAGCCGTGCTGTGCCTGCTCCCTGCGCCCCGGGAGAGGAGCCACGGGCAGGGACAGCCCCGGGAGCTCCCAGTGCTCTGGGGTCGGGCAGCTCCTCACAGACCCCCTTTGTCCCCGCGGGCACTGCTGGCAGCCCCAGGGCTGATGCCGTGGGAGGATTTGGCAGGGCTGAGCCAGGGAGGAGAGTTGTGCACATTCCCTTCGGGCAGGCACAGAGGAGGGGCTGGGCCCGGGCTGGGGCTGGGGGTGGGTCATCACTGCTGCAGGGAGGGGCCTCGGGCAGGTATGTGGGCGAGGAGGGGAGCAGGATGCAGTTCCCAGATGGATGTTAACCAGGAGATGGGTGAATCCCTCCCCTTTTGGCTGTGCCCCTTTGGCCCTGGGGCAGCTTGGCCCCACAGGGGAAGGGGCCAAAGCTCCATCCCAGGAACCACCCTGGGTTTAAAAGGCTTCTCTGATTCCTGAGCAGGCTCAGCTCTGCACAGCCTGGGCATCCAGAGGTCCCATTCCAAGGATTCCGCTGTACCATTTCTTTTACAGTTGTCACCTCCTGGAGAAGATAAAGGATCCAATTTTTCCAGTGTCCCCAGGTGGGGACATCAGGTGTAGCATTAGGAGACAGGTTCTCACTGAACATCAATTCCAAACAGGCGAGGAGATGGGTTGGTTCCAGCCCCACCAGTGGCCGTGTCCGTACCCAGGGGCACTTGGCTGTGTGTGCCAGAAGGATGGATCCTCCCGGAGCTGAGCCTATTAATACCCATCTCCAGGAGGGATATTTTCCTCTTACTCACTCCTGTCCCTCCTCCCAGACCCTCTGTGTGTGGGACTGGCCCCCCCAGGGCTGTTGCCTTTTCCCCCGTGGCTGTGGGTTCCCAGAGGAGGCCGTTCCCGGTGCCCGGGCGCTGTGCCTGGTGGCGGCTGTCCCACCGCCCTGGCACCGAGCCAGCAGCTATTTCGGGCGCTCCCCCACATCCCCGCTCCAGGCTGTGGGTCCCTGCCCTGCCTTTTGCTCATTCTGTGGGAGAACATCTCATTTCCTGAATTTTTAGCTCAAAGCAGAGTCCGAGGGAATCGGGAGTTGAAGTTAATATTTAAAATAGCAGAAGAAGCTTCCAGAAAGGATCCGAGTTTGTTTGCTGGCGGGTTCCAGGAATGTTGGGCTGTGCCTTGAGGGAAGGCAGAGGGGACTCCGGGGTGGTGGGTTCATGCTGGACCTGGGCTGACAGATTTGGGCACTGTGGTCTGGGTTTGGAGCTCTCCGTTCCCATTCTGCCCAGTAAGGTCTAAAAATAGAAGCGGAGTTTTCTTGGCATTGTCTTTTTTGAGAGAAAACCCAATGATTTAAGGACTACTGAGAATTTTCTGCTCCAGCCCAAAGATGGGAGGGGGGGGGGAAAGCAAAGCCTTGGCAGCAGCCCTTTGGTGTGGGTTGGGAGCACTGGGTATTCTGGGAATGGGATTGAACGTTCTGGGCACCAGCTCAGCTCTCCCAGCCAGCCATGTCAGGCGGCCCAGTTCGAGGGGGAAGATAAAAATAAAGAGGGGAGTTGGATTGGAATTCTGCACCACTTCAACTTTTGCCACACAGAATCTTGTACAGGAATATTTTCTCTCCCATTGCCTTTAATGGCTGCCATGTGTGGCTGCTGCTTCACACCACTTCTGGTTTTAAATAGAAAAAAAAGAACCTGCTCGCTGGCTTCTCCTCATCTTTGTTCCTGTCTTATGTGGTTTTCAGTTCCCACAGGGAATGGCTGAAAAAGAAAGTGTGAGGGTGAGGCAAACAGCCCCCAAACACCAGTGGTGGGGCCCTGCTGCTCTGCCCTGTGTCACTGGTAGTGTGCAACTTTGAACTGGCCTCTGTGCCCTGTTCTGAGCCTTTCTTTGACTAACTTCCACTTTTTTTTTTTCCATTTTATGCCAGCATTTCATGCCTACGGAAAAGCAGGAAAAATGTTGGTGGAAACAAGGTAAATCTGCTGCTTGTACAAAGCGTGAACAGTTTGGGGAAAAGTCCTGCTCTGAGCCTTGTCCTCCTTCCTTCCCCTCCTGCCTCCTCTGGTCCCCACAGCCCTCCTGCCTCCTGGAATGTAGCAGGAGCCCGTGAGATCCCCAGGCTCAGCTCACAGATGTCACCTCCAGCCTGTCCCACTCGTTCCCAGGCGGTGGGAGCACAGAAGGTGGGAGAGAGCTCATCTGCTGCTCTGCTGTGAAATCCCAGGCATGTCACTTGTGGCTGTTGTCCAGGGGTGACATCCCTGCTGAGAGTGCTGTGAATGAGTGGGAGGGGGAGTGTTTGGCTCCTTGGATCCACGGATCTGCTCTGGTCCTGCCCATCCCTGCTGTGAGGTGCCTTGAGGGGGAATACTGTTTCCATTTTGGGACGGACTCTGGTTCCTCCCATGACCCCAGTGCAGTAGAAGCTCCCTGCAGATCTCAGGTGATGGGACATCCTCACAGCCCTGTTTTTTCCAGCAGGGATTCTTTTCCAGGCATCTTGAGCCCAGGCCAGGCAGTGGTGGTGGCTCCTTCCCTCACCCCAGCTGCAAACTGCTGCACAGCACTAAAAATACACAGAATATTCCTCAGATGTTACTTGTCCGTGCAAGCAGTGGCTGCAATTGCCACAAGGATGTTCTATAATTGGAACTGGGAAGGAAAGTGGTCCAGGAGTGGGAGGAGAAGCAGTTCATGGACAATCTTTTCATTAAAGTGTGGTCCACTGTGTGGAGAGACATTGGGTATCGAGATTCATGGCAGGGCCCTGCTGTGGGGTGTGGGCACCAAGAGCCTCGTGCTGATTATTTTAGAGGTTTTTCCAGGAATTGAAGGAGTTCTTGCCATCTCCAAGATTGGTTTTTGGAGTTTGTTTGGTTTTTTTTTACCCATAGCTCCAAACAGCAGTTAAACCAGTGCATGGTCCGTTAGCAGAGTTACATCTCCAAGGCGTTTAGTGTGGACGGGGGTTCTCTGATGGTTGTTTTACTGGGCTTGAGTGCCCTGGGATTGTCCTGCCCTTCCCAAGGTCCTCCTAACCCGTCCCTGTTTGTGTTTGCAGCATGATCGGGCTGATGTTGGGCACCTGCATCGCTTTCTACGTCGTCATCGGCGATTTGGGCTCCAACTTCTTTGCGCGGCTGCTCGGATTCCAGGTGAATAAATCCCACCTACAGTGCTCCCAGATCTTCCTCTGAGCTGTGTGTTCCTTGGATACAGCGCAGCTCCTGCCTTGGAGTGTGCTCAGCACCCCACTGGGGTCCCCTCATGGAGAGCTTTGCGGGATGCCTGGAGCACGGAGCCTTCGGCTCTGGGAAGTCCTGGAAGCCCAAACATATGGTGAACAATCAGCTGTAAAACTCCAGTAAGGCATTTCCATCAAAGGAATTCTTTTTAACTTGGTCCCTTATTAATTCTGGAGCAGATTCCCGGGGGAGATGATGCTTCCTGCCGTAATTCCTGCCCCAGTGGGTAGTGACAGGCAATTCCTCTGCCTGAGCTCTCCCCTCTCTGGTTCAGGAGGGGTTTTTATCCTGTCCCTGGCTGTTTTGGTGGCCAAAGTCATTGTGTTCCTGCCTCCTCAGCCGTGTGATGAGCCTGGTGCTGGCTCAGGATGCTCGGAGGCAAGAGATGCTCCTCGTGGGCATGGCTGGGAGCTGGTACAAGAGCCATGCAGGGAAGCAGAAGGACATTTGGGAAGCAAAAGGATTTTTGGTGGAGCTGTTATCTGCACTGCCTGATGCTCCTAAGCTCAGATTAAGGGACTGTGAAGTTAGAAAAGATGCGTTGAGGCCGCAGCCAAATTAGGTATTAAATATTTCCGAGTGTTTTGCTTTAATAAATACAAGTGTGAGGCTTTGATTAATTTTCTGGACCAGAGTTTCCAAGACTTCAATCTCTCGTCTCCTTGAGTAAGTTTAGTTTTTATTTAATTGCATGAAAATACCTAAATAGCTTGTGCTGGATTAGCATTTAACCCCCCTCCCACCCCCCAAAATTCTTCTGCCTCGGACCTGTCACACACTGCAGAGCAACAGTGGCACCCAGTGACTGTCTCAGCTCATCACAGACGGAGCCCAAGGAACGTTGGCTTTGCAGCATCGGATCTTTAAACACCTGCAGACACAGAATTTCACGTTTTAAAGCTGTTTCTCGCTCTGGGAAAACGAACCACATCAGGGTTTGCTCGTTTGGTGGGTGTTTGGGGTGTCCTCCCTGCTCCAGGTCTTTATGCAGGTCCCTTTTCCAGGTGTCAGGCAGTTTCCGGATAGTCCTGCTCTTCGCTGTCTCCCTGTGCATCGTCCTCCCCCTGAGCCTCCAGAGGAACATGATGGCCTCCATCCAGTCCTTCAGTGCCATGGCTCTCATCTTCTACACTGTGTTCATGTTTGTGGTGGGTATGGACACTGGGGCTCCTGTTTTCCTGTTGTTTTAACTCAGGTGTTCCCTGCAGGGGCAGGCTTTGAGTTTAAAATGTCCTTCCTGATAGTTAGTGCTGGGAATAACAGGGGATCGGGGTGCCTGTGCTCCTGAACTGGTGCAAGTGGACAGGTTTGTTTGTTGGACACCAGCACTTCTGTTTCCTCAGCTCCATAAACTCTGTTTTGGCACTTGGTGTGCACTTGTTCTTAGAGGTTTCTAGAAAATACACCTTTTTATTTCTTCCCTGAGCTGGACAGACTCTTGACCATTTTGATGCCATAGGAGGAGTGGAATGATGCCCAAACTGGCCCGTTTGGCTCTGCCAGGCACTGTTTCCTCAGAGGTGAAAACTGAATTTTGCTTTTTCATGACCAGTTTCACCTCCTGGATGCTCCTGTGGTTTCCTTGTGGAGCCCCAGCCCTGTCTCACCCAAATTTCAGGACTGGAAGAGCTGAAAGGAAAGGGAGGTGTAGAAATTCTTTCCGTGCAACTTTTCTAGTAGGTTGTGCAGGGTCACACCTTGGAGCCTGCTTCCACAGGGAGGTGTGGAACATTCCAGGAGCTGTGCCTTTAAGAAACCCACAACAGTCATGAGAGTTGGCTGCACCAAAACATCATCTCTGGGGATTAGAACCCCCCCCATCCAGGGATATGATAAACAGGCATTCAGACATATTTACCTTCTGCTTCCTGTGCAACCCAACCCCTGCCAAATCCTGTGTCTGTGACAAAGGAGCTCCCCTGCCTCGGCTCTCCCCTTTTCTATGAAGTTTATCCTTCTCTTTGGTGAGCTGGTGTTGTTAAATGCCTCTGGAGAAGCAAGTGGGATCCTGTTTCGGGATCCTTTGTCTCTGCTGAGCAGGATCCTGCAAGGCCACCGTCACTGCCCGTTTGGATTTAAAAGCACATTAAAAACTGTGCAGAGGAGGCTGCTTTGAACAACAATTCTCACAGTTAAATGTGTCAGTGGAAACTGTCCCACCCTGATGTGTGCTGTGATGTCTGATGGCATCAAACAAGGGGGAATGTCACAGATCCTTTAAAATCCTCCCCGGGATCCTTGGTGGCCCTTGGAGCTCGGTAGGTGGGATGGGAACTGGGGCTGTGGGGCTGCTCGCCGGCAGAGCTGCCACGTGCTGCCTGTTATCCCAGCCCCAGCATTCCTGCTGCCACGGAGCTGTTTGGGGCTGGACCCTCACCCCTGCTCTCTCCCTTGGCTGCAGATTGTGCTGTCGTCCTTCAAGCACGGGCTCTTCAGCGGGCAGTGGCTGCAGCGAGTGAGTTACACGCGCTGGGAGGGCATTTTCCGCTGCATCCCCATCTTTGGAATGTCTTTTGCCTGTCAGTCGTAAGTACCTGCCATTCCCACCCCTGGCACTTGTTCCCACAGGGAGTTTCTGTGAGGGCAGAGGGTCAGGAGGATCTGCAAGGGACAGATACCATCTGGTTTGGTGTTTTATTTTCATCAGGGTATTTTACAGCCCACTGAAGTTCAGGCTCTCATTCAGTCGTGACCCTTTTGTTACCAAGACGGGGAGGGAGTTACATTTCACCTGGGAGTTATTGTAGCTGAGCAACACGAGACTGCTTGGGACAAACAGCTCCTCAGTGTGACACACCGGGCTTCTGGTGCAGATGCAGGGGGGATGAAATTCCCCCGGTTCTTGAAGGGAATGATGTAGCACCAGGAAAGGCAGCAGTGTCACCCCATGGCTGCAAGGTCCCCCTCAGGGCAGTGAACACTGGGGGCTGCTCTGCTTCCCCAGATTCCTTGAAGAACACTCAGAAGATGGCACAGTTGTTGTCTTTGAAGGGTTGTTCCTGCATTTCCAGTTCCCTGTTTTTAGTGGCACGTGGAAGGAGGTGAGAGCAGACCAGGCTATTTCCAGTTCCCTGCTTTTAGCAGGGTTTGTGCTGACAAGTGGAAGAAGGTGGGGACAGACCAGGCTATTCCATGTTTCCAGCAGCATTCCCTGCTGGACCGAAATGGCACATGAGCACTACATGCCTGGCCAGGATCGTGACAGCTCCAAACGGTGCAAATCCAGCCCTGGACACAGGAAGGATTGGCCTCCTTCGGGAGGACCGTCCTCCTTTGGAAGCCTGGCAGAGCTGGGCTTCCCCCCTGTAGTTCCAGCAGACGGGTCTCATGCCAACAGTAAATGAATGTGACAGATAAAATTTGCTCAGGCTGCTGTGTTTACACCCACTGCAAGATCCAAATCATCATTTTCCACTTACTGGCTCTCTTGGCAGCTCGGATCCTACCCCGGCTCCAGGCTTGCTGTTTAATGTCTCCATCACAACTGGCAAAGAGAATTGTGTTCTCCTGCAGCTTTACCTTGTTAACAAATCCCTTTTATTTTTTTTTCCTTATGGTGTCCACGCAGTAGTACCCAGCAGAATTTTCCTGGGATTTGGAAATGCAGGGAAATGCTTTGGTCTGGACCAGTGTGTGTGGACCTAAACTTAGGCTCCATGGCAGCAGTTACATGGCAAACCCAGCCTAAAGCTGGGTGTTTTTTTCCAAGCATCAGGAAAATACACTGTCCCCAGCCCAGGCAATATTTTGTATATATACATATATATGTTTTATTTCTTTATATACATACATATTATTTCTCTCTTTATATGTATTTTATCTCTCTGTGTATTCTCAGCTATGTAGGTTTAATTTGGCTAACCTCTGAATCACCTTTTTAACCATCCCACACACTGCAGAGCCACCATGCTTCCAGCCTGGGTGTTTGGCTGGACCCTTCCCCTCAGGGGCAGAAGTTTGGGACGTAGTCAGTTAATGAATGGCTGTGGTGAGGGAAGGGAGGAATCCCAAATGGAGAGACTCCCGGGAAAGCCGTCCTTGCTCCCAGCCGGTAACTGCGGCCCCGGTGGGACACGGAGCTGACGTGCTCAGCCTCCCTTGTGCAGACCCATTTGATGTTCAGGGGTTAAGGGTTAAGGATCTTTCTGCTTGTCTTCAGCCTGACACACTTCTCTGGGAATGGCTTTGTGCCCACTGGAACTGGGGATACCCCTTCCCATCTCCCTGCAGGCTCCCCACGCTTCTCCCCAGAGTTCCTTCAGTAACAGGAAGCCAGGATGCAGCCACTTGAATTAAAGTAACAAGAGGTTAATGAGTTGCTAAAATATGCACCTGATGTCAGAAAAGGACATTCCGCTCGCTTTCCAAGGCTGTAAATACCCCAAATCCCGGGGAATCGGCGCTCCTGGCTTTCTATGAACGGAGCTGAAGTAGGACAGGCGCTGCGTTCCGTTCTGTTTGTTTAACTTTGCCTTTAGACAGGGGGATGCTCCCAACCTTCTTCCCGCTTTTCCTCTGTAAACACTGTGTTGCTTTAATTATCAGCACGGAGAGCTCCAAGAACAATAATCCCCGGCGCTCGGGCTGGCCCGGAGCCACCCGCGTTCCCGGGAACAAACGGTCATTCATTTTGCGGCCCTCTCCGAACCCCAATGTTTACATCACACGTTTCGCTCCACGTGGTGGGGTGGGGAGAGCAGGAATATTTTTGCAACACTTAAAAGTTATGAGTGTTCTGAAATCTCTTGGCATTAGCAGTATAAATTGTGGAATAGCAGCGGGTGTTTATGCTCCAGAGCGGGAAGGTGTCAGGGATTCGTTGCTGCTGGGCTGAGGCAGGGAACGGGCTGGAAATGAGGGTTTTCTCTCTTTTTCTGCAGGTTTCCTTAAATAATTTACCCTTTTCTACAGTCAGGTCTTGCCTACCTACGACAGCTTGGATGAACCGTCTGTCAAAATCATGAGCTCCATATTTGCTTCTTCCCTAAACGTGGTCACCACCTTTTACATCACGGTAGGAACTTCCCCTTCTCTTCCCTTGCCAGAAATCTGGAGGGGCCAGAGGGACGAGGATTTATCTACAGCTGGGGCTGGTTTCTGCTTATCTGTATTTATTCTGACAGATAAGTTGTCGTGCTGAAAGCAGAGTTATCTGGGAGGTGATGAACCCGACAGCACAGGGGGCTTTGGGAGAGTCCAAATTTTCAGCGTGGCACGTTTTCCTTGGGTGGAGGCAGAGTGGAGGCCCAGCTCTTCCCGGGCCCAGCCTGGAGCTGGGGAAGCTTCCCAGAGTTCGGGAGAGCTTTTTTCAGGCTGTTGTGAAGGAAGTTATGCCTCATAAGGCAGCAGGTAATAAAAGTGGGTTAATAATTCCTGAGGAGAGCTCTGGCCCATGAGCCAGGCTGCTGCAGGGAATCATAAGAACCCCTCCATCAGAGAGGGACAGTCCATGGGCCTGGCAGCAAGGAGAGCGTGTCCTCCAGGAAACCCCCTGTGTTTGGTGAGAAACTCGCTTTTAGGCAGGTCCCACTGTTCATTAACCACCTGTCCCAGCTTTTGGGGGTGCTGGGGCTGCTGGCAGGTTTCCCATGGAGGTGACGCCACGCTCCCACCTGGCTGCTCCAACAGGAGATCACCGTCCTCCCCACTTCCATAAGGAGCACGTGTGAAGTGCTCTGGAGTCCAGCCCACCCTCTCCCCTCCCCAGGTGGGCTTCTTTGGCTACGTGAGTTACACCGAAGCCATTGCTGGGAATGTCCTAATGAACTTCCCTTCCAACCTGGTGACGGAGATGATCCGAGTGGGATTCATGATGTCGGTGGCAGTGGGGTTCCCGATGATGATCCTGCCCTGCAGACAGGCACTGAACACCCTGCTCTTTGAGCAGCAGGTAAGATCCCTGAGTGGCCTGGGCTGCCTTGGTGTGAAACTTGCTTTTTGAAAGGTTCTTTGTGACTCTTGTCCTCTGACTGGGTCCCAAACCTCTCTTGGTTCTGTGATACTCCAGTGACAGCAGCGTGGGGCAGGTACTTGCTCTCCAATGGGACAAACCCCCAACTCCCATAAAATCCTCAGTGCCCTGGGTGTGGTGACAGAGCAGCAGGGGCCTGTGGCCATCTCTAAATCCTGCTCTGCAGAGTGGTTAATCCCTGGGACTTGGAGGTTTGTGTCCTCTCCTCAGAGGAATTCCACAGGCAGAAGGGCTGGAGTTCTGGGCTGAAGCCCACATCCCATGGCTGCTGCTCCCTGCTCCGCTGGGGATTCCAGCTCTGGCACAGAAGTGTTACTCAGCTCAGAGCCGAGGTGGTTCTCCCCCTCAGAAAGAGGGAGAAATGTGCTTTTGGAAGCAGTGGAGCCTCCTCATTTCCTGCTGCTCCAGCTGCCGTCCTTTTGCTGGCCAACTCACTTTGCATTGAGCTCCAGCTCCTGTTCCCAGCCTCAGAGCCCAGCCCAGCCCCATTTCTTGTTGCTTCCATGTGTGCCTGCTCATTCCTGCTCCGTTATTCTCACCCAGCACCTTTGTCAGCAGCCCTGTCCCCTCTGGGTTCGGATGTTCCCTTCCTCCAGCGCCTCCTGGGCCGCGGTGCCGGCCCAGTGCGGAGGCGGGCGGTGGGATATGGGATACAGCCCTCTCCCACACATTCCACCTTTCCCAGGGCCAGCTCCTCAGCCAGCCTTTGTGACTGTAGCTGGTCTGTCTGCTGGAGACTGTGAGTCCCTTGTGGCGGTGGCGTGTTCTCCTCTGTGCATTGTGCGGCGCGGAACGCGCCGATGGGATTCAGCAAATACAGTAAGAGATTGTGGGAATGTTCTGAGGCCTTTGTGTATCCGCATAAATAGAAACCTCTTAGGGCAGGAAATAAAACTTGAGCAATTTATAGCTCTAAATCCTGCCACTTCTGCCTGTGAGAAGCCCCCGGCTCTTTTCTCACGTCGGGAGGGCCCGAGGATGGGGGCAGACAGTCGGTGAGAGCCAGCGGGTGCAGGGGAGGAAGCGCTGGAAACACTTGGGAACACTTTGGATCTCGCCTGGGCTCAGCTCGTGGCTCTTTAGGCTTGAAGGTGTCACTTTGCCTTCCTCTCCATCTGTGCAAGCAGCAGAGCTGGGACCCACTGGGTCTGCAGGGCACACTGGGGCCTCTGCCTTCCACACCTCCCACTTGGAGTGTGGGGATGGGATGGGGTGGGAAGCAGAGGGCATCTGGAAGCTCTCCAGCAGCACTCATCCTTCCCTGCTGTCTCCCTGGGGTGTCCTCCTCCCAGTTGGAGGAGCTGTTGCTGTGGTGTAGTATGGTGGGAATGGCCCTGCTCCCCCAGGTGTTGGGAGACACCTCTCCCTAGCAGAGCCAGAGCTCCTTGCTGTGACTGTTCTGCCTCCTGCTGCTCCCTGTGCTCCTTCTTCCTGCACTTGACCTTGGCTGCTCTCCAAGTATTCTGCACAGGGACTGGGGCACAGCTGTGTGGGGTCACATTTGGGGTGGGCTGGAAACAGCAGCTGTTGCCCCATGTCCCCTGCCCTGTTTTGGAGGTTCAGACGCACCTTAAAACTGCTCAGCCGTGTCTGACTGCCTCCAGCATTCACCTCTGTGGAGGGCGGGGTGTGGGGGGGATGGAGCTCTGGAGTCTGCTGGGGGATTGCTGAGGAACTGGGGGAATTGCTCAGGAGCTGGGGAATTGCTGGGGGCTGTGATGCAGGAGCTAAACTCCCCCCTTCCCAAACCGCCTCCCACCCTTCTCTCCCAGCAGAAGGACGGCACCTTCGCTGCCGGGGGTTACATGCCCCCGCTCCGGTTCAAAGCCCTGACGTTGGCTGTTGTGTTTGGAACCATGGTTGGAGGCATCATGATCCCAAATGGTGAGTGAGCAGCTGGGGATCAGGGCTGGCTGTTTTCTTTGCTCCCTGTTGTTTGCTTTCCTGGCTGGGGTGACCGGGCTCGCAGCCCGTCTTGCCCCGGGGCTCTGACAGCCACCCCGTGCTGCTGCTCTGGCACTTCTGGAAGAGACCTTTGCTGACTTCTCCTCTTCTTTCCCAGTGGAGACAGTCCTGGGCCTGACAGGTGCGACCATGGGAAGCCTCATTTGTTTCATCTGCCCGGCTCTTATTTACAAGAAGATCCACAAGAATGCACTTTGTTCACAGGTCAGTGCTGATGCTGCTTGACATCCCCCTAAGCCCTCTGCAGAGCCTGGGAACATGGGTTTTTTTGGCTGCAGCAGGGAAACTGCTCAGCACCTCCTGCAGCCTCCCCCTCCAGTCTGCCCAGTACAGGTGGGAGCTGTTCTGGTCGGGTGTCTGTCACTTAGGGAGCACAGACAGCAGCAGAAGTGGTGGCCCAGTGCATGGTTTGGAACACCAGCTCTTTTTGTTCCTCCAGCAGCAAGTGAAACATTGATTTGGTGCATAAAATGCTGCTTCTAGTCCTCCTTCTGTTGGGATTCAGGTTCTGGATCCTCAGAACAGGAAATCCAGGCAGGCTGTAAAACCTTAAAGCCTCACATGCCGACCTGCCCGGGCTGGGTAAAACAAACAGGGCTTCTCCACGATGCGGTTCCCGCTGCCGACCCTCAGCCTTCTGCTTTCAACCAAAGTAATAATAAAAAGGAACACACACATAGAGGTGTTGCTTCAGGAATTGATTTTCTAAGGGACTGGGGTTTTTCAGAGGCTGTTAGAAGTTTAACTTTTCCTTTTGCTCCAGTTTGAATTGGCCTCCTCAGGGACCGAAACAAAGTGGCTTTTTGCTGGGCTTGATCTCTCTGCTCCTGCAAATACTGTGGGCTGAAATTAACAGGTTTTGGGGGTTTTTTTTCCCTAACAATAATTTAACCCACTGCCTTTTCGAAGGCCTCTGTCCCAGCATTCCCAGAGAGGACAGTGCTGGGCTGCCCAAGGTTTTGGGCAAAGTGCAGAGTCAGCAGGGGAGAGCAGCACGTTTTTTTGGGGCCCACAGAACTGGTGGCTTGTTCTGTGCTTAATGACTTGTGGCTTTGCAAACCTATGTGAAGTTTTTAAGCAGGGTGTGTTTCTTTTTCTTCCCTGTGCTTTCCCTGACACAAGGAAATAGTCCAACTTTCCAGCTTTCACTCTGAATTCTGACACTTAGCTCCGAAGTTCTTTGAGTGAAACCCCGAGCAGGAGTCTGAATGCCAGCCTGGGTTTTTCAGGGAAACAAAGAGCACTTTCAAGAATTGCTTTCTATTCCGGCTGAGCCAGAGTTTCTGTGCAGTGCCTCGAGGCTGCACTCAGGACAGGCTGAGCTCTCAGCCCTGGGGTGGGACACTGGGGCCCTCACAATGCCTGACCCCAAACGCTGGTCACGAGGCTGAGGGAGATGTTTGTCCTGCAGAAATCCCCACAAAAGAAGGGCTTATCTAAAGCATCAGGCCCCGGGTTACCTCTCCAGCGGCTGTCCAACCTTCCCTGAGTGATCCATTGCCTGTCAGGTTTGCATTCCTGCTCTGAGCAAGGACACACCTGCTCAGCACCTCCCCACCTTCACAGCCCAATTTGGAGCCTACCCTCTCCTCCTTCCTCCAGGTCTTTGCAAAGGCTCATTTATTCTTCCCCTGGAGCTCTGTCTTTGGTCTCCTCCTTCATTCCTGCTTTTCTTTGATCAGGTGCTCCACTCCATCAAAGTCTGCTCCTGAGGAAGGTGGCTGTCAGGGGGGAGAGGAGCCAGCCCTGGGCACAGCTGTCCCTCCCCACCTGTCCCTCTCCAAATAATGTTCTCCCTCCTTCCCTCCATCATTAGCTCCCTTCAGAGCAGCAGACCTTCTCAGTGCCAGCTTTTACACTGGTCTGGGTTATCTTGGCTCTTGTGGTGCTGAGAACTGGCTGCTTTTATCGAGCCACCTCTGGCATCCAGTCTGGTGTCGGGAGGCTACGGGGTGGTGACATGGAAGGGCAGGTTTTTTCGGGAAGTGGTGCAAACTGAGGCTACAAAATGGGGATGTTGCACTAAAAGTAGAGAAGAGGATTCCAGGAGGAGGGATATGGGCAGTCCCAGATGTTTGCTGGCCAGCAAAGAGCTTTCTGCCAGGGAACTGTGAATTATCAGAGCTGCTGCCTGGCTGGGTTGGGCTGGAAGTGTCCTGGTTGGAAGGGTTGGGTTGGAAAGGCAGGTCCCAGAGCAGTTAAAAAGCCTGTGAGTGAAGCAGGGAGAGTGTTCCCTTTCTTGTGGTTAAGCATCTGTTCCTGTAAAGGTCCTGTCCCTCTGCCCCCCGGGGGCCCCGGGTTTGGCTGAGGCTGCCGAAGGGCGCGTGGGGGTCTGTGAACAGAGTGTGGAGCTGCCAACAGGAAGGTGTTGCCTTCCCAGTGTTGACACAAGCGTGTCCGAGAGGCCCCTCCTAGGGAGGCCAGAGTTGTCCCAGTTGGGGAAGAGGAGCTGCCAGAGGTCAGGAAGTGACTCCTCAGGCTTGCTCCTGAGCGGGTGGAAAAGAGATTCCCTGTGCCCTCCCCTGGCAGTGCAGGGGCCAGCACACCTTCCCCACCAGCACCCTGAGGGGTGCAGCCCCCGACACAGCACGGCTGTGGGGGGACCCGGCCGTGACCGGGGCTCTGCATTCCTTCGCCATGACTCCATCCCTCGGAACGCTCCGTGTCCATGGATGGCGTCACGCCACACAAATGCGGTGTTTGCTGGAGGAGAGGGCTGAGCTAATGGCTGTGCTGTGCAGAGCTGCAGTTATCTTCTGGGAGGAAGGACGGCCGGGGGAGCGCGACCGGCCGAGGAAACGGCCGCGTAAACTTCCTCTCCTGAATTCCCATCCGAGGCTCCCGGGAGACGGGCCCTGGCCCCGCTGACCTGCCTGGTGGAACAGGCTGCAGCCCCGGGGGCAGCCACAGCCTCTTGTGTCCATGCTGACAGGGGCCTCTGGAGGAGGGTCTCTGCTCTTGGTGGGATCTCTGGATCTGGGGGAGATCTTTCCCATGGACACCAGCTCAAAACTGCTCTGCAGTGCTGACCTTCCCCTTGCTCCTGGATCTCTGGGTGCTGTGCAGGTCCATGATTCCTCTGCCTGGTTTGATTCCTTGAGCCCTGAGTCCTTGCAGCCCTCATTCCCATTCCTTCCATTGCCTTGGTGGTCTCCTGAGCACAAACCGCCTGCTCTTCCGTATCGTAAGCATCTCCATGGAATTAGGCCAAATCATGGACCTCTTTATTCTGGCCTTCAGTTGGGGAGGGGGTAGGTGAGGAGGAGGAGGAGAGGGCTGCTGGGGGGAGCTGGGATGGCTCAGGGACAGCCCAGCCTGTCTCCGACTGCCACGTGTGCCCGTACCCGCTGCTCCGGGAGCTCACAGCTGAACTCCAAATGTGCAACAATCAAAGGGGCTTCAATCTGAGGCATTTGAGCCCCTGGTTCCCCACTAAGATAAGAAACAACAAAAATCCTTTTAAAGCATTTAATGTTTTCAGCCGTTTCCTACAGTTCCCTTCTCTCCCACGTTGCTCCTGGTTCCTGTGGCACCAGAATAGATCCTCTTTGTGGAAACGCTCTTCCTCTCCGCTGTTGTTTCTGGAAGGTGCCAGAACAGCCTCCCAGGCACAAAATGCATTTGTGCCGGGGCTGTGGATTGTGTGAGGGGAGGAAGTGGAGCAGCTCCAGCCCAGGGCAGCAGAGCAGGACCTGCTGACTCGGCGTTTGGCCCGAGGGGTGGATGGCAGGATTTCTGCTCTTTGTGCACCCCCGGGCAAGGCAGGCAGCACATTCTGCTCCTGTTTCCTCTGCAGTGGCTCGAAGGTCTGGCCTCTGCTCCCTGGCCACGCTGCCCCTGATCCAGAGCTGCTCCACATCCCGCCAGCCTTTTCCTTCCGAAGGCGTCCGTCTGTCTGCAGGGTGTGCTGGGAACGGGCTCTCTGGGGTCTCCTGGGCCCAGCTCTGACCATGCTGGCCCGTGTTTCTGGGCGACCTCCCTCAGCACGAGGCGGGTGAGGAAAGCATCAGCCTCTCCTCCCCCTCTGGAATTGCCAATGTTTTAATTTCTCCTTCCAATTTCACCTCTCCCCTTGATTTTCAGTTTTCTGCCAGCTTCCAGTGCTAGAAAGGCTCCTTGTGGCCATTTCTGGTTTTCCCCACACTGAGAAGCATCTTTTTGTTGTGCTTTTTTGAGTTGGGATATAAATGCTGCAGGGTGAGGATGTGGGGGGAAGAGGATGAGTTACGGAATCAGGGAATGGTTTGGGTTGGAGGGATCTTAAAGCTCATCCAGTTCCATCCCCTTCCATGGTCCCCTTCCACTAGACCAGGTTGCTCTAATCCCCATCCTGCACTTCTTATGAGTCATGTGGAATTAGATCCTGTAGATCAATTTATCATCAGATAACAAGCTGTAGAAATTCCTTTTGCTGCCCATCACTTTCTCCTTTTTGAGGTAGAGAAATTCCTAGAGCCCTTCTCTCCACGGGATCCAGATTCCTTCCTTCTATTTTTATCCTGCTTGATCCCAGCTTTCTGGAAACGAGGGAGTCACTTCTCAGCAGCTTCTTGAGTTCTGGCCACCAGCACTCGTGTGTGGACATTTTACTCAGCCTTTCCAAACCAAGGGTTTTTAAGCAGCTCCCTGGAACATTTTGGGTCTGTAACCAGGCTGGGCACCTCTGTGCTCAGCCAGACCTGATTTCATGGAGTTCTCATACTGGAAATACCGGGGAATGAGCCTTTGCAGCTGGACTCATGTCTGCTACATGCATTTTCCTCTCCCTACATCCTGTCTGCTCGCTTTTGAGCCATTTCAGTGCAGGGGTCACCTTTCCAACAGCTTCCAGCATCCCAAATTCCTATTCCCATGGCTCTGCACCCAAATACAAACCTCAGCCAAAAGCTACTGGTTTTCCTGTTTTCCTCTTAAATTTCTCTCCTGTCCCTCTTACTGACACGTGTCACTGCGCTGAGCTGGGAATTGTTTGGAGACACCGTGGGAATGCCGTACGGAGCAGTCCCGGTGCTTTTACTGTGCTAACTGTCCCTCTGGCACTGTGTGCAGATCATCCTGTGGATTGGGCTGGGAATGCTGGTGATCAGCACATACACCACCCTGTCTGCCACCGAGGACACCCCTATGAGGACGGAAGCAGTGGGCTTGGAGCACCTGGACAGAGAGGAGAGCAGAATCGACCAGGACTCGATCAAAATCCCAGGTATGTGTCTGCTGGAGTTGGGTCTCCTCACCCCGCTCCCAGCTCCACTCCCTTCTGGGAGTTGTTTTTTCGGGAAGGGAAAGGTGGGGTGCAGGGGCTGGGATCCCCCGTGGGGACAGAGCAGAGATCCCTGTTTGGGATGATGCCAGTGGCTCTGTGAGCACAGTGCCCACCTGGTCGGGGGGCTCGTGGCCAAAGGGGGATGCCCTCCCCCCTCTGCCAGCCCGGGAACCGGCCATCCATCACCCTCGAAGGTACGGGAATTTATGGGAGCTGCCTTTTTTTTTTGGTGCCGAGGAATATAAATTTGGACTTTGCTTTCGCCCTGACAAAGGCTGTGATTATGCCTCAGCTTTGTTTACTGGTTCCTGTTATTTATTATTTGTTTGCTGGGGCCGCTGATGGAATTACGGCCGCTCCTCCCTTTCCCAGCTGCTCCCGAGCGAGGCCGCGCAGGTGCCGCCTGACCCCGCGCTGCCCCTCGGCCCCGCCGCGTCCTGTTCCTTCGGCTCAGTTTTGTTTCCTCCTGCTCCTGCGGGTTGTGTTGGTTTTTTTGTTTTGTTTTTTTTTTTTTTGTTCTTTGGAGGCCTTGAAATATCCTCGCGGAGATTGAGAGCGGAAGGGAGAAAGGGGCCGGCTCTTCGGGAGATTATCCTCCCTCCTGGTTCTTGGCCGGGTTCCTGCCCGGCAGCTTGGAGCGTCTCCCACACCGGTGCTGCCGCCGATAACATTCACTCCGGGGTTGCTCCGCCGTGGAGTTTACTTGTGGTTTACTCGTGGCTTGCTCAAGGCCGCGTGTGCCTTCCCAGGCACGTGGGTGCTGGTGAACTCCAAGCTAAAGAAGCTCCCAATCCCTTAATGGAGCCCTCAGCAGGGCCGGGAGGAGGGATGCGATTGAATTCTTCCGTCTTGGTTAATTTTGGAGCAGTAATGGCCAAAGAACAGCTGCTCCTTTCAGGAGGAATCGCTAATGACACGTGTTCTGACTGGGAACATAAAAAATCCCATAAAACACGGTGTCCGCAGGAGTTTGCTGAGTCTTCCCCCCTTCCTGGCGTGAGCCGGGGCGGCAGAGTGGGATGCCAGGCTCTGATCATCCGAGAGATCCCGGAGCCTGCTGGCATCGGCTCTTAGTGCTGCTGGATTAAATAATCCCACCAGGGAGGGAGGCGGGTTCGGTGGTCCCGGGTCATAAACTTCCCAGGGAGGAGCCATGTGGCTCTGAACATGCTGAGCACGGAAAGCTCGGCTGCCCCTGAGGTCCCTTTGGCAGTGGGGGACCAAAGGGCTCCATCCCCTGGGATGAGGAAGAGAGGGGAGATGGGGCTGGGCAGAGGAAGGGGATCAAGGAGCTGCAGGGTAGACACGGGGCTGCCCCGGGAGAGCCGCCGCTGCGATTCCTTGGATCTGTGCCTCCCTGTGGCTCTGCAGGATGTCGGCTTGACTAGCAATGAGAGGCATTAAATGGTGCCCTTCATCCCCCCCGTGGCTCCCCCTCGTCCTCGCCCGCCTTGTTTTGCAGAGCAGGAGCTGCCGCCTGGAACGCGCCGCAGCAGCTGCATCCTGTCGTTCCAGGGGCGCAGGATCCGGGCCGGGCCGCCCCCGGCACCTGGGTGCCCTCCGGATGGGCCCCGTTCCGCCCTCGGGGCTTCAGCAGGATCACACAGCCTTCCCTGGGCACCAGTGGTGGGTGGGTTCTCCAGGCCCCTTCCCAAAGCGGAGGGTGCCTTGTGCCCCTTCCCCAGGGCACGGGATGCCTCGTGCCCCTTTCCAGAGCCGCACTTTCCAAGGCAAGCCTCGGGGCCTTTCCCCAGCGCTGCCTTCCCCGCCTGCCTCCCGCCTGTCAGCGTGTGAGAGGAGTTTTATTGGCCTCTTTGATGTTGTGGAGCCCAGAACTGGAGAGACTTTCATTAAAGCCCTGCCCCGTGGGCCCGGGGATTATGAATATTAGAACATTGGCCTTTTATGTGAACACGTATTGACCAGCGGCCTCGGCATCGTGTTTTTCCTAACGACACCCAAGTGCCCATTACAGCCCCAGCCTGTGGTGCTGGAGGTTTTACTGTCAGCAGCTCTTCGGGAAAGGGATAAAACCCCTTCCAGCCCCGTCCTGCCTCTGCTAAAAGGTTGCTAAGCTGCCTCTGAAAGCTCAGGAAGGCAATTATCCATTTAAAAAAAAAAAAAAAAAGAAAAAGAAAAAAGAGCTAATTAGGCAATTTCTCTCCGTATTTAAAGCACCCTCGAGGGTCTCGGGGGGGATTAAGATTTTGTAATATTTTTCAGCTCCTTACTTGGTCGTTGCTGCTTCATCTTCTCCCTGACGTTGTGCAACGTTGGGTAACAAAGCCCTGATTCAGGCTCCTTGTGCAAGAGCCCTTTCCCCGGTGCTCTGGGCACCCTGCTCCGGCCATCCCGGCGTCCTGCATGGGATGGGGAGGGCTGTGTTCCATGGGTTTGGGTAAAGCTGGGGGCTGTGTTTGGCTTGGCTGCCGGTGCGATGCTGAGGGCTCCTCCACCCCTGCATCCCTGTGTTTGCCCACAAAAAACCAACCTGCCTGACCCAGGCTGCGCCCCCGCCGGCGTTCCCAGCCGGAGCAGCCCCGGAGATGTGTGGAACGTGGATCGTGCATCCCGGTAGCTGCAGGAACAGCTTGGCTCCGCGGCGGCTCTCCCTGGTGCTTTGTGCAAGAGAGCTTTTAATAGTGCCTGTGACACAGAAAAGGAACCAGCAGCCTCTGGTAATTTGGGTTGGTTTTTACTGCTGGTGCGTCAGGAGACAACTGTGAACTAATTTCAGGGATGCCATTCCATAACCTTGTGAAATCTGTACCCGTCTGGGGGGAGGGAGGGCTCCTGGAGGCGCAGCTGGGCCAGGGGCTCCCCAGGGAGGGCCCGTCCCTGCCCTGCTCCGGGCGCTCGGCATGTCCGAGGGCAGCGTTTGCCCCCGTCCCTCTGCCCTGCTTGTTCTGCTTCATTTTCCTTGGCACGAGCTCCTGGCCCTTGCTCCATGACACTGCGGTGAAGGAATTTAAGCGGGCCTGGAGCTGGGCTGGCACGAGCAGGTCCTGCACCCCGTGTCCCTGGTCAGCCCTTGGCTGATGCTCTGGAGTGCATGGTGTGTCCCTGAGCTCCCTGTGCTGTCCCTAAGGCTCCTCCAGTCCTTTGGGCAGGTCCCCCTGGACTAGGGGGGGAGCACAGCAGGGCTCATCCCGCTGCCTCTGCCCAGGACGGGGGCTGTGGATGCACATTTCAGCTCTGGCTCTCGCTGCGGCAGACTAGGAGCTGAAGAAACGTGTGAGGAGGGATTTAGTGCCTGCCTGGGACTGTTGCTGTGATCTGAACCGGGAGCGGGGGGAGAAGGGAAGCTTTTAGGTTGCTAATCATGAAATTTTATGGCAGCCTGGAGAGGCTGCTGGCAAACCACAACACACCCAGACACGCACACGCACAAATCAGCTGCAGGACGCCCCGGCTTCCCCTCGCGTGAGCGGAGCTGCCGGAGAGCCGGGGGGTCAGAGCGAAGCCTCCCGGTGCTGCCTCGCGCCCCGGCCTCTCCTTGGGAGCCAAAAGGCTTTTACAGCCTCTCAGCCCTTCCCTGTAAAGTCCAAGGCTGCTCATAAAACATGACGAGGCGCAGCGTTACTGGAAGACGCTCCGAAGGGACCGGGAGGGCGACGAGACAGGCAGAGCCGTTATTGCACATCCCGAGCAAAACTGTTCCCTGCAAACCATCTGAAGCCCTGGATGGATTTCCAGGCAGCCTGAGAGGTCGTTAATTCATGCCCTGATGATGAACTTAATTTTGTTTCCCGCTGAGCAAATGATGGCTTAGAGGCAGCTTGGCCTTATTGCGGCGTGGAGACTTTTGGGTTTGCGTTTTGTTTGTGTTTTGGGCTTTTCCTGCATTGTTTGCAGAGCAGGGAACGTGCCTCCGCTTGATTTATGATGGGAGCTGTCAGGGACACTCCCAGAGCTGAGTGGGGCCTCCCCCGGCCCCTCGGGCTGCCCTGGGCCCACGGGGGGTTCACCCACTGCGGGGTCCTCTGGGCAGGGAGAGTGCTGGGATTAACTCCTCCGTTTCCTGCTTGCATGGAAAATTTCCTGCCTTCTTCCTTCTTATTTCCTTCCCTCTCCCTATTCGTTTCCCCCTCCTTCCTGTTTATTTCCCGCCTGAACATCATCTTGCTGCCTTGGCTCATCATTCCCCCTGCCATGGGAACGGCCGTGTCCGTATCGGGTTTCTCTGGATCCTCTGGTCTGCTCCAACCTGAGCCATCTCCCGCCTCCACGAACCAATTAACGACAAACTTTCCTCCAACAGAGTAAATAGTTTCTTGTGCTGAGGCCAGGCCAGAGCTGGGAACATCCGCAGCCGTGCCGAGCGCTCCCCTCCCCGGCCTCGGCCTCCTGCTTCCCAGGGCCCCCGGCCAGGGCTGGGCACTGGTTCCTGCAGCCCAGTTTTTCCTGAAAAGGAGGAGTGTCCTGCCCTGACTTGCTGAACCCTGGGAAGTCCCTCAATGGAGAGGGGGACCCTTGGGTACTAGACTCGAATTTCTCAGAAAATCCAAGCCCTTTTCCCCTCCCACCATCATTCCTGAAGCAAAGGAACGTGGAAAGCCGGCCAGCCCCACGCACGTCCCTCGGCTGGGTGTGGAGCTCCAGGATGGAGTCCGGGTTTCTGGAGAGGCTCAAGGTCCTGCTGGCATGGATCCCTCTGGGCCAGGAGTTTGTACTTAATTTTTGGGGGAATTTTTGTTGTTTCTCCCCCCTCCGACTGGGGCAAGGCCCACGCAGCTGAAGTTGTGGCAATCCCATCTTTCCCATGAGTTCATCTCGTAATAAATCGCACCAGCCCTGCGGAGGGGGAGGAGAAAATGGAAAGATGTTTATAGAATTAATTCCCTAAAGGAAATTGCACGGGGGAGGGCGAAGGGGGGAAGAGTTGGGAATTTTTTTTTTTGTTACGGAAGATACTCTTTTTTTTTTTTTAAAGTTTGTTGGATGGAAAAAATCTGCAGAACAACTTCAGTGCTGGGAAACAATTTGATTTCCTCCTTGGCTGCTCTCTGAAGGAAGAGTTCACTCCCTGTGTGGGTTTTCTGCCACGCTGAGGGCGGAAAGGACCCTTCCCATCCCATGGGATGTGCCACGGATTCTGTGTGGAATACGCTGGTCACACTGGTGCTGAACCAGTAACTGGTTTGACTGGGATGTGTCTTCCCATCTCTTTGAAGAAGAGAAGGGGGAGTCTCTCATCTCCCTCAGGAGTTTCCCCTAATTAGTGCCTGTTTAATCCCGCTCCTCAAAACTTCTGAGGGAAGAGGAAACTTCCTCTCCCTCCCACCCGTCCTCTGAGCAGCATCAGAAGGGCTGTTAAAAAAAGGAAGAAAAATCAAAATAAGGGAGAAAAATCAAAATAAAGGAGGTTTTAAGGTGCTTTGCAGAAAACAGCAGCGTGGGGGGGTCGGGAGTTGGCCCCCGACTTGGCTTCTCCGGGAGCCGGGGGTCTGAGGCTGGATCCCAGCTCAGGTTCTGGTGTTGGGGGTGTCCAAGGCTGGATCCCAGCTCAGGTTCTGGTGTTGGGGGTGTCCAAGGCTGGATCCCAGCTCAGGTTCTGGTGTTGGGGGT
>JAWWLV010000046.1:1013987-1024838 GCA_035041135.1 Platyrinchus mystaceus | reverse complement strand
GTCCAAGGCTGGATCCCAGCTCGGTCTCTCCCGGTGCCGGGGGTCCAGGGCAGGGAGCCGGGGGGATGCTACCATCTGGTGGCACCGGCTCGCAGCGGCAGCCGACTCCATCCCGGCTCCATCCCGGCTCCATCCCGGCCACACTTCCCTGCCGGCAGCTCCATAAAAAACCACTGCAGGGAGAACAACCGGGCGACCCCCCAAAAAAAGCCCCCCCGCCAGCCCCCCCGTGCTAAATCTGGAGGGAAACGAGCGGCTGGGCTGGGTGGGTGAAGGGGTTGGGACACACACAGCGATTCCTGGGATCCCACACCTCATCCCTGTCCCCTACCTGTGTTTGCAGAGCAGAACCCGGCGGTGGAGGAGCCCGAGGATGACCGTGATAAACCCAAACTGCTGGAGGAGAAGGAGGAGATGGAGCAGCCACAGATCAAGGTGCCCATGCAAGTGCCCAAGAGGGAGGAGGAGAGAGGAAAAGCGGAGGAGAAAGTGCAGTTGGACCGTCCCGATCAAGGTAACGGGGAGCCTGGGAAAGGGAGCCGGGTTGGGAGCTGGGGGTGTGTGTTTTGGGACTATTTTAGATATAGATCCTGTCTCTGCTCCTCACCTTCCTCCTTCACCCCACATTCACGGTGGACTTTATGGGCTGAAGGTGATTTGGCGTTTGGTGCTCCGGAGGATCGTTGGGTACGTGGCCTCTGGACAGGGAGGAGCGACAGGAATGGCGAGGGCAGCAAGGGCAGCAGGGAGCTGGGTGGACTTGAAACCTGGTGCCTCTTGCTCTGCAGCCCCTAATCCTGCCTGTCCCCCCAGGGATTGCCCTGCCCGTGGGGGAGGCTCATCGCCACGAGCCCCCGGTCCCGCACGACGAGGTGGTCGTGGACATGGGGCGGGAGCGGGAGGAATCCAGCGAGAACAAGGCTGCTCCCGGAGGAGCCAACGGCCGCCTGCTGGAGGAGCCAGCCAGGCTGAACCCCCAGAAGGAGGCACTGGGCCCAAAACAAGGGAAGGAAGTGGTTGCTGAGAACCAGCAGCGGGGAGGGACTGCTGCGCCCGTCCAGAAGCCGGAGAAGGTCCTGGAAGCGGTGGTGCAGCGGGATGGCGGGGATGGCAGGCCGCCCTACAAGGAGCTGGGGCCAGGGGAAGCAGTGCTGGAAGCCGAGGAACAGGCTGCTGTGCAGGATGGTGACACCGCTGAGGCCGCGGGTGACCGGGACAAGGCCCAGCTCCAGCTCCCCAGGAGAGCAGAGGAGGCCAGGAAGCCCATGGAGAAGGAAGCAGAGCCTGGTAAGCTCCATCCACAGCGGCTCATCTGAGCACACTCCTGGGCCCGTTATGCCCCCGGGCATACGGTCATTCCCACCTCCGTCCCAATGTTTCCTTTTAATTCCACCAGCCGAGCACGTGAGCGTGCACAGCCCCTCCGGCAGCTGCTGTGGGAAAGGAGGAATCTGGTGGCTTTGACAGCTACTGTAAGAGCTGTCAAACAGTTGTTCGCTACCCGCCGAAATGTCAGGTGCCGTGCTGTTCCTGCACGGCTCCCAAATCACCGGGGACACGGAGCCGGGAGATCCTGACAGGGAACACATTGCCAAGTGCCCGTCTAAAAGCCAGTTAGAGCTGTTCCTGCATGTTAATTGGCCGAGGTAGTTAGTGCTGGCTCGCTGCCACCAGCCAGGAGGTTGTTAAATATTGGGTTTATTACTTCCCTCGCAGCCGCTGCGCTGGGTCTGAACAGTGCCGGGTGAGTGGGGAGGGACACGGAGGAGTTTTGGGGAATATCTGCACTGACAGCAAAGCTCTGCCATCCTTTGCAGATGAAAAGCAGGAGCTGCCCCTCCCAGACAGAGCGGATCTGCTGGAGAACAGGAACACCGAGGAGAAACAGGAGAACGTGGAGAGCAAGCTGGGGGGTGAGTGCGTGTGTCCCTGGGCGTGTAGGGAGGAGGCACTGCCAGGATTCCCTGGGATCCCTCTCTGTGGGAGGGCAGTGTCTTGAGGTCACAGTCCTTTCAAACCCTGGCTGTTCCATCCTGGAGCCTCAGAGCTGCTGCAGCAAACCCTTCCTCAGGCTGAGCTCCTCCCTTCGACCTCCTGCCTGGCAAGGGTGCTTGGAGTCTGAGCTCAGATTCATGTGCTCCCTCTCATCCCATCCTCCTCTAGCTTCCTCCCCTCCCTCCTGGGTTTGTAGAGTCAGATCTTCCTGCAAGGAGAGTCCCCACAGCCCCTCAAGTGATTTCTGAGGGCTTTGGGTCATGGAGGTTTTATTTTCTTTTTCCCCCTTTCCAGAAGCCGGGCCGGCGAAACTGCTGGACCACAACGTGCTGCTGCAGGTGATCAAGGAGCAGCAGGTGCAGCACAAGCAGCTCCTGGACCAGCAGGCAAAGCTGCTGGCGGTGATCGAGGAGCAGCACAAGGAGATCCACCAGCAGCGGCAGGAGGAGGGGGCAGAGGAGAAGCCAAAGCCAGGTAAGGACACAGCCAGGGAGCAGGACCCCTCCCCAGGGTGCTCACTGCTCAGAGCAGCTCTAAAGTCAGGCTGGGAGAGAAGCAAGTCCCTTTGGCACATGGCAGAGTGCACTGCAAAGCCACTCCTGGCCTCCAAGGCATCCCTGAGCACAGGGGTAACACCCCAGGGCTCTCCTCATCCTCCTGTGTGGCCATGGGTGGTGTGGCCTCATCTCCTGTCATACAGAATGTGCTGGCAGGAGCAGGGAATCTCCTAAGAAAACCCTTTTCCGTGTTGGTTTTGTCCCGCAGTGGAAGCTCAGCCAGATCCTGCCATGCCCCTCTCCAGGAGCAGGGAGGACAAGGGCCTGGGAGCCAAGGGAAACACGGCCGGGAAGCTGCTGAGCAAGGAGCTGCCGGAGCAGCCGGAGCAGCGCCCGGGCCGGCAGCCCCCCGGGGCCACCGAGCAGCACAGGGACCCTGTGGGGAGGCTGGAGGAGCCTGGGCACAGGCGGGACATTCCTGGGGCTCCTCCCAAGGAGCGGAAGGTGCTGCCGCAGGAGAGTGACAGAGCTGTTAGGAATCCCGCGGAGAACCGGGAGCCCGTCCATGGGGATGCCCAGCGCCTTCCAGCAGCCAGAAACCACCTGGAGAAGAAGCCCTTGGCCGAGGATTTGGGAGGAGATCATGAAGCCAAAGCTGGAAGAGACGTTCACGAGAAGAAGAATTTCCTGAAAGCCGTGGAAGCAGCAACAGCTCCCATCCAAAGAGAACAGCCGGGGGCTGCCAAAGTTCAGGGAGTAGCAGGAAGGAGTTTGGAAAGAGACTCAGGAATAGACCTTAAAGCCAAAGCTGTGAGCCAGGTGGAGCCCAAGGACCTGGCAGTGGCACCGGACTCTTCCAGTAACAGGAACGTGGCAGCGAGGGAGCAGCACCCCCGGGAGCAGCGGAGAGGGGCAGAGGCTGAGGGAGCCGCGGGCGCGGTCGGGCAGCAGCGGGACCCGCCCGGCCACGGGAAGGTGAAGGAGGATCCCCGGGAGGAGCCGCGGGGCCGGCAGGGCCGCGGGGCTGGGGGTCCCTCCGACGGTGCCGACAGGAAACCCGGCCCCGAGGATGCTCCGGCCCCGAGGGCCGAGAACGGAGCGGCCGCTCCCCGGGATCCGCAGCCGGAGCACGACGTCAAACCCAACCGGGACCTGAAGCTGCAGGGCGGTCTGGACCTGCGCCGGAGGAGACGGGACCTGCTGCCTCCTGACCAGGAGGAGGAGGAGGAGGAGGAGGAAGGGGATGCACGGGGGGTGAGGGGAGTCCTGATCAGCCTGAACCCCGTTCCCGACGTGAAGCTGAACGACCTGCGGAGCGCGCTGGACACGCGGCTGAGCGGGGTGGCCGAGGGCGCCCAGCACCTGGTGCGCAGCCGCCACATCCAGCAGGTGACACAGGACAGGGGCCCGTGACGGGGATCTGGGGCCCTGCTCAGGCACAGGGAGGTCTGAGCCAGCGGCGCTTTGCTGGACGCAGCACTCGGATCCGTGGGATCCCCTTGGATCCAGGAGCACCACCCTGGGGGCTCCCGTAGCGGCACCCCCAGCACGTGCCTGTGGGCAGCCGAGGAGATGGTGACGCTGGAAGCGACATTCCTGCTGCCCCTGCCTTCCAGAGCTGCCCCCCACCTCGGCTTCCTGCCAGGCTGCTGCTCCAAGGACCTTTTCCAGCATCTCATTCACATCGAATTGCCTTCTCCAGCCATCTCCAAACTGCTCTCCGAACCGGGAAGGGGCTCCATCGGGAAGGGGCTGTGCCGAGGGGACCCAGCACCCACACCTCGGGAAGGGCTTTATCCCGGAGGAGCCGTGAGCTGAGGACCAGCGGAGCCAACAGTGCCAGAGCTGGACGGGGAGCGGAGCCCCGTGTGTTTGGAGACAGTGGTGGTTTGGGAACCTCATTTAGTAGAAACGCTGCCTTAACCGGGCACAACTCCTGCCGTTGTGCTGCCTCTGTCCCAGGGATGGGATTCCTTGGCCACACACTGGAATCACACGGAGCTCCATTCCCGCTACCCTCCCCAGGAGCTCTCTGTGCTCTCCAGCTCCACTTCCCCTCTCCAAAGTGCATTAAGAAGCTCAACTGCCCCTGCCCCTTCCCGACCCAGCTTTGTTTTCCTGCTGGAGATGATTAATTTGGGAACAAGCCGGGCAGATTCGGGGCCTCGGCTCACGCACACCTACCTCTGCCTGTGTTCCACGTGCTCTTCCCAACACCCCAGCCCTGTTCTGCATCCAGAGAGATCCCTGCTCCAGCCCTGGAAATGCTTTTGGTGAGTGAGGAAAGGAGGAGCTTCCCGAGAGCCCTGGACGGTTTCAGGCTCCCAGTTTTGGGAGTTTTTTGGGGTTTTGTGTTTTTACATCCTGACCTGCGAATGTACGGAATCCAGCCCCAAAGCTCTCCCTAGACTGGCTGAGAATTCCCAGCCTGGAGCCCTCAGACCTCATCACTGTGGTGGGTTTTATATCCCTCTCTCCAAGTGTCTTTGGGGACCTCGAGTCCGCGGCCGGCGGGACCCCACGGAGCTGGGATGGGGTGGGACCCTCCCTGTCTGGTGCTCCCGGGGTGTCACAGCCCAGCCCCACGGGAGTCCTTTGGGAAGACCCCCTGGAATGCCATGGCCTTAAACCCCCAGGGCCCCCCACATCCCAACGAGCTTCTCCATTAACGCTGTCGTCAAGCACAAGCGCCGGGAGCCCCGGAGCCACTCCAAGGGCAGGGATGGGCTCTGGAGCACGGCTCCAGCTCTGCCCTGGGACACGGATCCGGGCAGGAATGGGCTCTGGAGCACGGCTCCAGCTCTGCCCTGGGACACGGATCTGGGCTGTGTCCCTGTGGCACCGACCAGCCTTCCTGAAGTGAGAGGGAGCCGGACCCAGGTCGGCTCTTTCACCCCTTTTGCTGACGGGTCAGACCCGCCTGTTTGTTGTTCTCCGTGTGAACACAAAGGACCAAAGATGCTCCTGACATTCCTCCTGCTGGGAATGGCATGGGCACCCCGAGCTGGGCTGGAAGCCTGCAGGAGCTGCCTCCTCCCGCCAGGAACAGCTCCCCCGGGGCGGGTGGAACGAGGGGAGAGAGAGCTCGGAGCGCAGGCCGAGCCCATCAATAAAATAAGCTGAAGCATTTTGATCGCAATTCTTTTTTTTCTTTTTTTTTTTTTTTAATAAATATAGATCTGGGACCCTCACCCAGCCCGGGGTTGCTCCTCCTCCAGGATCTCCCGGAGCGGGGTGGAGGGTGTTCCGTCATTCAAGGGCAAGGTTTGAGGGTTCGAGTCCTCCGGAGAATGTCGCAGGGGAGGCAGCTCTGGGGTCACTTTGGTGTCGCCTTCGCCTGCAAAGAGTCGCGGTCAGGCCGGGGGTCGAGGGGTCAGGACCGGAACCGGGACGGGGATTGGGGAGCGGGGCCGGGACGTACCGCCCGGGCGAAGCATTCCCGCAGCGCCCGGAACTCCTCCAGGCACGTGTCCCGCCTCAGCTCCGCCGGCCCGGCCGCCGCCGCCGCCACGCACCGCCCGTAGGCCGCGGCCTGCGAGAACCACAGGGGACGGGAGCGGGGGCCGCCTGGACCCCCCCCCCCGACCCCGCGGCCGCCCCCCTTGTCCCCCCGTGCGCCCCCCGGCCCCACCTGGTCCCCGCACGCCGCCAGCGCCGCCGGGAAGCGCCGCAGCCGCGCCCGCGTCCGCAGCCACACACCGCGCCCAGACATCTCTCGCCCCCTGGGCGCCGCCATGACGGGCCGGCCGCCATTGGCCGCCCACCCCGCCCGTCAAACCGCCGCGCTCTGCCATTGGGTCGTAACGTCCTCATCCCGACCCCTTCTGATTGGGCTCTCTGGTGATCGGCCCCTCTGATTGGCGGAGGTGCCCGTTGTTTACTTCCCGTCTCCCGCCGGCGTCAACGCCGTTCTCCCCTTTCCGCTCGGAGCCCCGCCCTCCTCGGCTGCTGATTGGTCGAGCAGTACCGTTCCTCCCTCTCACTGGTTGGCGGCAGCCCCGGGGGGCGGGGCCGTGACGCTGCCTTGGGGCCGGGCAGGGCGGTGCGGGCAGTGTCATGGCGGCGCCGCTGCGGGACCGGCTGAGTTTCCTGAGCCGGGTAAGAACGGGGGGATTTGGGGGTCGGGGGGGGCTGCCAGAGCCGTGACGTCGCTCCACGCGGATGACGTCATCGCCGCGCACCCCCACCTCGCTCCTACAGCGGCCTCACACCGCCCTGGCGGGGCCGGGCCCGCCGCGGAGCCTCAGCCGGGGCCGGGGTCCAGCCCTCCCTGTGCTCGGGCCTGGCCCTTCTCACGTCGCCCCCTCCTCCCGCAGCTGCCGGTGCTGCTGCGGGGCACGGCCGACGACGACACCCCCTGCCCCGGGTACCTGTTCGAGGAGATCGCGAGTATCCTTCGTGGGGCTGGGGCTGGGCCCAGGAGGAGGGGGGGATTCCCGGGGCAGGTGGGGGGTTCCTGGGCATTAAGGGGGGGGTCCCGGGGCTGCCCCAGACCGTGGTGGGCACAGGAGGCCTGTGGGGCTGTCTGGGGGCAGCCACAGTGCTGCGGGCCCTGGCTTGGGATTCCATGGAGGGGGCGAATTCCTGGGATCCCGGGGGCTGCTGGTGCCCCCTGATCCCGGCTGGGGGGGCGCAGGATCCCTAACATCACCCCAGAGATCTCCCACGAGTCCCCCGGGAGCAGCCAGTGCCTGCTGGAGCACCTCCTCACGCGGCTGCAGAGCAGCTCCTGCCACGTCAAGCTGAAGGTGGGTCCGTGCTGGGGGCACCGGCAGAGGATGGGCTGGATCAGCCCGGCTCCGGGGGGCTGGGGGGCACCTCTGACCCGGCCTTGTGTCCCGGGCCAGGTGCTGAAGATCCTGCTGCACACCTGCTCCCAGGGCTCCCCCCAGTTTGTGCTGCAGCTGAAGAGGAACGCGGGGTTCATCCGCGAGGCTGCGGGTAACGGGCTGGGCGGGGGGCTCGGGGCGGGGGGCACGGCCCCACGCGGGGCTGGAGACCCCGGTGGGCTCCTGCTGCAGGAGCTGCACCAGCAGCAGGGTCCTGCCCTGCCCAGGGATCGTCCCCCATCCCTCCCCTCCGTGTGTCCGCAGTGTTCTCCGGGCCCCCCGACCCCCTGCACGGCAACAGCCTGAACCAGAAGGTGCGGGCGGCCGCACAGGTGGGTGCTGGGGGGGCAGGGCAGCCCCAGCCCCCACCCCGGGGGTCCCCAGCGCTGCCCACACTCCTCCCTCCCTCTCCCAATCCCCCAGGACCTGGCCAGCGTTCTCTTCTCGGATGCGCCGCTGCCGCAGCCCCTGGCACTGCCCGCCCGGCCCGCGGCCCCCGCCGGTGAGTGCAGCCCCCCAGCACCCCCTGGGGAGGAACCCGAGCCAAGGGGGACCCCGAGTGCTGAGTGTTCCCCGTGTGTCCCCAGGGATGGGCTCCAGCCCCAGCCCGTGCGGGTCCCTGCAGGGATTCGGCTTCAGCGGTGACAGAAGCGGCCCCGGTGAGTCCTGCCCAGGCCCTTCCCTGCCTGGAGCTGTGACAGGGCCTTGGGGGGCACTTTGTGCCCTGTCCCCAGAGCTCCCGAGGTTTCCTCACCCTGCTTCCCCAGCCTGGGAGCCCGGGATTCTCTCACATCCCACCCTCTCCGCAGCTTCCACCGGGGAGGCCCTGCTGAGCAGCCTCCAGCGAGCGGCCGAGGCCGTGGCCCAGGCCGTGCTCCCGGCCCCAGGGGGGCCCCGGCGGCCCCGGGGGGACCTCCCCGAGGACACCTACGAGCCCGTCCGAGCCCCCTCCCCCCCCGGCAGCCCGGCCCCGCTGCCCCCGCCGCCCCCCACCGCCTGTGGGTCCCGAGGTGGGTCCTGCCAGGGGGGTCCCCACCCGCCCCGGGGGGTTTGGGGACCCCGGCTCAGCACCGCTGTCCCCGCAGTGAGCCACCAGCCCGGGCTGGCCGGGGGCGGCTGGGAGGAGGCGGACAGCGGGCACAGCTCCCGGGAATCCTCGCAGGGACACGAGCGGAGCCGCGCCTCGGACTCGGGCAGCAAATCCGGCAGCGACAGCCGCTCCGGGGCCAGCCGGGAGCTGAGCCACGGTGCTGACAGGTGAGAGGAGCCCAGGGGCCCCCTTGTCCCTGGCACTGTCCGAGGGGCATCCCCAGGAACGCTGCCCTGGTGCTGCCGGCTGTTCCTCCTGGGATATTTGGCCTCCCAGCCCTGGGTGGGCAGAGCTGCTTGGGGTGGGGGGGTCCCTGGCCCTTGGGGGGTGCTGAGTCTGTGCCGGACCCCAGGAGAGGGGAGCAGGTGTCCCCTGTGCCCAGCAGGCGTGTCCCCAGCAGGGTGGACGCCGACAGCCCCGGTGACTGCCGGCGAGAGGTGAGCCTGGTGTCGGGGCTGACGCGCGGGGCCAGGGTCTTCCTCACCAGGGAGGAGGCTCAGCACTTCCTCAAGGAGTAAGTGTTGGAGCTGGGGGCTTCTGGGGACAACCCAAGCCCTTCCCACCCCCCCTGCCTGGGCCTGGACCCCCGCAGTGGGGAGGGGTGAGGAAGGGGGGCTGCGAGTGGCCGTGACCTCCCTCCCTGTCCAGGTGTGGGCTCCTGAACTGTGAGGTGGTGCTGGAGCTGCTGGGCCGGGCTCTGGAGGATCCCAGCGACAGTGTCCGCATGGTGAGCACGGGCTGTCCCCCCCAGGGGGGCTGGGGGGGCTGGGGGCTGCCCGGCTCAGCCACAGTCCCCTTTCCCACAGAGATCCATGTCCGCCCTCTCCACCCTCGGCTGCTCCGACCTGCTCTCCCCGGAGCAGATCTTCTCCGTGACCCGGCAGCACCTGCAGCAGCTCAGCCAAGGCAGCCCCGGGCCCGTGGCCAACCGGGCGACCAAGGTGACTCTGGGGACATTCCCGTGCCCAATCCCAGAGCGCAGGGGCTCCTGGAACCGGCTTCCCAGTCCAGGAGACACACGGCTCTTGGGATGGCTCCGTGTATGTCCCGGAGTGGTGGGACTGGCGGCCTCTCCTGGGAGCAGGGAGCCCGGGTGGGGCGGTGCTCGGGGCGATGCTCCCTTTGAGCCTTGCGAGGGGACACTGGGGAGAGTCCCTGTGCCTGGGAACAGGGTGGCCGGGCCCCTGTCCCGCTGCTGCTCTCACCCAGGCCCCTCCTGCTCCTCCCGCAGATGCTGCGGCAGTTCGAGGCCCTGTGCCGGGCCCAGCCCTCCCCGAAGGCCCTGCGCCCCCTCCGGACCCCCCCGGCGGGCTCGGCCGGGGACCTGCTGATGGACATCCCGGCCCTGGCCGGCCAGAGCATCCTGACCCCGCTGAGCCCAGCCCCGGTGGCCCCCCCTGCTCCCGGTGAGGAGCTGGGGGAGGGAGCGGAGCCCCCCGGGGCCGCGGTGCCGCCGTGTCCCTGCCGGCAGGGCAGGGGGAGCGGGCCGGGGGGGGACACGGCAGCCCCCGGGCTGTCCCTGTTCGCCGGGATGGAACTGGTGACCCGTCCTGGTGCTGTCGTCCGGCTGGAGTCGCCGCCGGCACAGCCACGGACGCTGCCCCAGCCCCGGGACACGGGCACAGACACGGGGACAGACACGGGGACGGACATGGAGGGCTCCCGGCAGCCCTCGGCCTTCGCCTTCCTCAACGTGTAGCTGCTGTGGGGTCCCAGGGGCAGTGGGGGCTGAGCCCCCCTCCCTGCAGGGCCTCTGGTGTCCCAGTCCCTCAGGGGGACACGGGGCTTCCATCAGGTGACAATAGCCCTGTCCCTGGTGTTCAGGGTGGGCAGAGGGGCCTGGCCATGGCACCTCTCTCCTCTGGGCTGGAGAGGAGCCCAGGAACCCCTGGGTCTGAGCTGGGGGTGCTCTGGGTACCCTGGCACAGCCATGGGGTGCTCCTTCCCGGCCCCAGCTCCAGCCCAGGCTCTGTGGGGCCGAGGTGGGAGAAGGTGCCGTCCCTGTGGGGCCGGGACCCACCAATAAACCCCCCCTCGGGTCTGGCAATGTGTGACTTGTTCCTGCGCCACTGCTGGAGCCCTGCCCTTGGCTCCCTCCTCCCCAGGGGCCCTCCCTGCCCAACAGCCCCCCATCATCCCACAAACCCCAACAGTCCCACGGCTGTCCCCTGCCCACGGTCCCCCAGCCCCAGGGCCACAGCCCCCCCTTCCCCACAGCTCCCCATTGGGGCCCCAGCATCCCCCTTGCTCCACATTCCCCCAGTAGCCCCACAGCTCTCCCCGCGGGCCCCCCAGTAGCCCCATGACTTCCCCATCTCCCCCCCGGCTCCCGGAGCCCCCCAATAGCCCCATGACTTCCCCATCTTCCCCCCGGCTCCCGGAGCCCCCCAGTAGCCCCATGACTTCCCCATCTCCCCCCCGGCTCCCGGAGCCCCCCAAT
>JAWWLV010000046.1:996998-1013978 GCA_035041135.1 Platyrinchus mystaceus | reverse complement strand
CCTCCTGGGCTCCTTCGCCACAAGCCCCGCCCCTTCTCGAACCCCGCCCCGCTCCATTCTTCCGCCCCTTTCCCCACCTCCGCCAATCCCGTCTCTTTCTCCCTCCCCCTGCTCCCTCCCCATTGGCCGCTGGCCGCAGGCCCCGCCCCGTGGGCGTGGCCGGACGCGGCCGTAGGTGAGGGGCTGGGGGTTAATGGCGGCCGGGGGGGCCCGGACAGAGCCCCGGCCTCGGGTGAGGCGTTGTCCCCGGGCCTGACCCCCGGCCTCGCCCTCGGCATCGGCCCCGCGGGGGCTCCTCCGCTCGTGGGTGCGTGTAGCCCATCGCTGTAGGCGTGTGGGGACAGGGCTTGGGGGCTTGGAGGGGTCTGAACTGGGGTCTGGGGGTTTCGGAGTTAAAAGGGTCCTGGAGGGGTCTGGGGCCTGGGAGGGGGGGGGGGCTTGGAGTTTGGGGACGTGGAATTTGGAGGTCTCTTGGGGATCTGGGGCTTTGGGGCTGCGCGTCCTGGGGGCTCCTGGGAGGGGTCTGGGCCTCGGGGGTCTGAGGATGTGGAAGGGGGGGCCATGGGGGGCTGGGTGTTCTGGGATCCCTGGGAGGGGTCCAGGCCTCGCTGTCCCAGGGCGTTTGGACCTATTGGAGGCTTGGGCTCGGACTTTGTGACCTGGGATGGACTCCTGGGGGACCCCGGGCCTTGGGGGTGGGGGATCTTGGGGAGGTCAGGGTTTTGGGATCTTGGGGAGGTCATGGTTTGGGGAGCTTTAGAGGCCTGGGCTTGGGACCAGGGTGATCCTGAGGATCACTTAGGGGCCAGGGCTTGCAGCTGGGTGCTGAGGGGGACTGTGTGGGGCCTGGGTCTTCAGGCCTGAGGGGACTGGGCCTCAGGGGCTTGGGGGTCTGGGCTGGGAGCCCGGGGGGCTCAGGGTGGGTGTGCTGGGCCCGGGCTCTGGGCCTGAGCCCTGTTTTCCGGCTCTGAGCCCGGTGGTTTCCATGAGAGCCGTTCGTTTCCCTGTGTTGTGGAGCCCGAGGCATTGCCAAGGGCTGCGGTGGAGCCCGGAGGGGGGAAATCCAGGGCTGCCAGGGGAGGGGGTTTAGGGTTTGGGGGTAGTTTGGGTAATAAATACAAAGAAATAAAGTGATGTGGTGTTTGCCTGGATCGGTGGCAGCTTCTGGCTCAGCGCTGGGGCTGGAGGGTGTAGAGGGGAAGAGGATGGGATGTGCTGCCCCCCGAGCTGGGAGGGGGCTCAGCCCTCCCTGTGCCCCCCTGGAGGGCACGGGCACTTCTGAAGGGCTGCTTGGCAGGGGTTGGAAGCACTCGATGGTGGGGAGATCCCTGGGAGCTGCCCAGGTGGCTCCTCGGTGTCTCTGCCTGCTGCAGGTTGAGCTGAACCTCCCCATGTGCTCCCCTGGCAGCCCCGGTCTGTGTGGGGTGGAGGAGCCTGGATGGGGAGCGGGGCTCTCCTCCTCTCCTGCGGTCCTGTGCTGGGATCCCGGCCCATGAACGGGTCAGCAGGACGTGGGACCATGGGGTGAAGGCACTGAGGAGTCCACCTGGAGCCTCTCCAGGGCTGTGCCCGGGGCTGTTTGCCAGGAAGGTGTCCTGTCCCGTGTGGGAGCGGTTCCAGCTCTGCGTGCCGGCGTTTGCGGGAGCCCCTGCACGCTCTGTGCCTTCCTTCTCTGCTCTGTGCTTGCAGGGCCCCTCCGCTGTGCTCCAGCATGAAGAGCACCCGCAGCTGCTGCTCCTCCGGGCAGGGCTCCGGGGTCACCGACCTGGTGCTGACGGGGCTCCCGGCGCCGCTGTCCCGCCGCCCCGGCAGCGCCTCCCCCGCCCGGCTCGTGGCGCGCTCCGTGTCCGTCACCGCCGATGGCAAACCCAAGAGGAACGCTCTGGTGAGCCCCGGTGCTTCGTCCCCGCCGTGCCAGGGGCAGGGAGGGTGTGCCTGGGATGGGGGATGTGTGGGATGGCTCCGTGCACACCCACAGCCCTCTCGGTGTGGTTCCCCCACCACCCGCCCGGCTCTGGTGTGATCGCTGCTCATGGTCTGCGTGCGGGGCTTTCACATGGGCAGAAAAGCAACCAGGGAGCATCAGGCTTCCCTGTTTTCCCTTCCCTTCTCTTTGCCTTCCTGCACCAGTTTCCATCTGGAAACTCCTCATTTCTTGCAATCTCCTGCTGGGATTTCAGGCCCACCCTGTTCCTGCTGTGCCAGAGTCTTGCTGAGTGGGGGTTCCAGAGAGGGAACAAACCCCAGGTACTTGCTGGGCTCTGTGGGGATCCAGCAGCGAGGAGCCTGTGCTCTGTGCTGAGTAATCCCTTGGCAGCATTCCCGTGCCCTCATTCCTGGGAGCTTGTGCTAAGGAACGTGTTCCCGCTGGCTCAGCAGCGCCGGAGCGAGGTGCCATTGCCTGCTCCTCAAGGAGAGCTTGGCAGCCCTGGGAGAGCAGGAACTCTGTGTCCAGGCTGTGTGAGGGGGCTGAGGGGAACACCACTGCCTATTTTGGGCTGCCTGACTGGCCAGGGAGCCTGCCTGTGCTGCTCCTCAGCGTGGCTGCTGGATTGCTCCCTGTGCTCCGCAGGAGGATGCCGGATCCCGGGCGATGAACAACCTGCGCAGGTCCAACAGCACCACCCAAGTGAACCAGAGGGTGAACAGCACACACAGGTACAGCCCAGCCAGGGACATGTGTCTGTCTGTCTGTCCTGGGGTGTGTGACCTCCCTGGGCCTGTGGGGGAACCAGAGCCTTTCCAAAATGTGCACTGAGCTCCATCATGCACATCCAAGGCGCCCTAAACCTGGCTTTGGAAAACCAATGTCTGGGCTTTATTTGGTTGTTTTTTTGGAAGGGAAGTCCCTTGTTTAGGATTTCATAGAATCACGGAATGGTTTGTGTTGGAAGGGACCTTAAAGCTCATCCAGTTCCACCCCCTGCCATGGGCAGGGACGCCTTCCACTATCCCAGGTTGCTCCAAGCCCCGTCCAACCTGGCCTTGGACACTTGGGGCAGCCACAGCTTCTCTGGGCAACCTGTGCCAGGGCCTCCCCACCCTCACAGGGAAGGATTTCTATTTTGGGAAATGAAGTGTGTTTCTGTGGCTGTCGTAAAACCCACTCCATCAATTCCAAGGGATGGGACTGTTCTATTCCAACAGCCCCTCATGGATTCTCCAGACTGTGTGAGGAGACAAAAGTTCTCCCTCTGTCCCCAGTGCCCTTTGAATTGGGATTTTCTGTTCTTCTGTTGCTCTGTGCTCATCCCTATCACTACACACCACCCTGGAGCCCAAAGCTCTGTGTAAAAATGAGTCATTCATAGATATATTTGGCCATGTAAGGATTCTCCAGCCCTTTTTCTCCCCCATGTCACACTGGAGTGCATCCGAGTGCCCTGCACAGTCAGGCTGTGGCTGTGAGTTATCCCAGAACCTCTGTTCTCTCCTCTCTGCCTTCCCTGGGTCTGGCTAAAGCTCGGAGCAGACAGGAGACTTCCTGGCCTTCTTCGAGAGCGGTGCAGGAGAAAGAAAGAAACTGGCAAGTCTGAGCAAAACTTCCCCAGAAAAGAAAACCACGTGGAACATCCTGGTGAGGACAGCAGGCTCAGGGGGTGGGTGGGCTGGGTTGGCTCTGTGCTCTTGGGGGTGTTTGAGGAGGTGGGTTTGTTGCTTGCTGGCACTTATTCCTGCTGACTCCGTGTTAGGATGACCAGCCCCGGCCATTCCCGGGCCCCTCCGGCTCCCACGGCCTGGAGCCACCCCCGGGCATGAGGAGGAAGGAGGCCACTGTGCTGCTGGCTGCCAACTTCACTGCCAACAACAGGTAGGAGAGGGGCTGCTGGGGCTGGGGGTGGGAGGAACTGCCTTGGGAAAGCACCTGGGGAGGGGAGGGGGCTAGTCCTGATGCTCCTCTTCTCTTCTCTCCACACAAGGAGCAACAAGGGCGCGATGGGCAACTGCGTCACCACCATGGTGCACAACAACTACTCCACGGCCGAGAAGGGCCCCGCGCCCAAGAGCTCCAACCAGGCTCCCAGTTCCCTCAAGTGAGTGTGGTGGGGTCCTGGCTCAGTGCCAGGCTGGCCCAGGGGTCGTGTGTCCACGTGGCACAGGATGGGGCTGAGCAGCTTCATCTTCTGTCCCAGCAACGTTGTGAAAGCGACCTCGAACGAGGACGGCGAAGGCGGCGGCGGCTTCGTGAAGCCTCAGAAGAATTTCTCCAGCAACAACATCATGACCCGCAACAACAACAGCAGCAGCAGCAGCAGCAGCACTGCCAGGAGGAGGGAGGTGACCGAGGAGGAGGCTGAGAGGTGAGAGGAGAGGCAGGAGGACGGTGCCAGGCGATGTGAGGAGCTCCAGCAGAGCTTGTTCTAGTCCAGTGGGCCTTCAGATTGGGGAAGGGCCCCTCTTAGCAACTGATTCGCCCTCCCTGTGACCTGGCTCTGTGCTTTGGGGTGTCATCAAAGGCACAGTTCCTCCCACCCCAAAAGTCAGTCTTGGGAAAAGGCCTTGTTGATTTGGGGGGTGAGGGGACAGAAGTCCTGGTGCTGTGGACAAGCCACCTTTGCTCTGCTGTGGCCAGCGGGGTCGGTGCTGCCCAAGGAGGCCCTGGGGCCGTGCTGACCCTCCCTCCCTATCCCCACAGGTTCATCCAGCAGGTGAACCTGGCTGCTGTCACCATCCAGCGCTGGTACCGCCGGCACTCGCAGCGGCACAGGACGGCAGCAGCGGCTCTGGGGCGCCTGATGGCCACCAAGAGGGAGGTTGGTCCTGTCCTGGTGGCTTCCAAAAGGGAGGTCGGTCCTGTCCTGTGCCCTGTAGCCCAGAGCCCTCCAACACTCCTGTCCCACTCGCCACGTCAGTGGGGGATTTGGGTCCCTTTTAGTGACCAGCCAGGGCTGGGGGAGTTGAGGGGGGTTTGGCTTTGCATCCAGCCAGTCCTTCATGGTCCAGAGAGCCAGGGAGAATCCTGTCTCCAGGGCTGTGCTGGCTGTGTCCAGGGAAAGCCTGGCTCTGCTTCCAGCAGGAACTCAGGCCCAGGGGCTCAGCACCACACAGCTCTGTTCCCCCAGCCCCCTATGTGGGAGCAGGCAGGTGCTGGCAGGAGCAGCACAAATCTCCCTGAATTCCAATGGTCTGGACCAGGAATGCCCCATCTCAGCTCATCCTAATGAATCCCTAACGAGGTGGCTCATTAGACTGACACGGCAGTGCAGCTATTTGTGTTTCTTTGTTCAATTATTTATCCCAATAACGAAAAGCGCCGTCGCTCTGGCGTGTGAGAGTCTATTTTTAAGCCTCATCTCCTCGGTGGTTGCAGACCCAGATGATATAATAATAATAATAATTGCACTGAGTATCTAAAGAAAATGAGCTGCTCCAAAGCAGAGCTGTTCCAAGGGCTCCTCACCTGCACAGAGAGCAGGTTGGGAGGATGGAAGATCTGGATATGGGGTGACCTCAGGTGTGGGTGCCCCCTCCCACTTCTCAGGGGTGAGTGGTGGAGAGCTCTCCCTAACATCTTTGACCCTCCTCTGGAAGGAAAGGCAGCAGCGGATGGAGGAGGGGAATATCCTGGATTTGCAGGAGAGGAAGGACGAGGAACGGCGGAAGATCCGAGAGGAGAAGGCGCGCCTGGCCCGGCGCGCGGCCATCCAGGTGGGCACAGGGCGAGCCCGTCGTGGCCTGTGTGCCTCTGTTGGCAACATCTGGCGAGGCCTCTG
Source organism: Platyrinchus mystaceus (assembly GCA_035041135.1). Lineage (NCBI taxonomy): Eukaryota > Metazoa > Chordata > Aves > Passeriformes > Tyrannidae > Platyrinchus > Platyrinchus mystaceus. The sequence continues at coordinate 1,008,264 of JAWWLV010000046.1, read as the reverse complement.
TGCATCTCCAGGGCCTTGGCATGAGGCAGGATCGGAGCCAGCCCTGGAAATGGAACGCTCCCTCCGGAGACGGAGGTGCCATAGAGCAGTTTCCTGCTGTGCTCCTGCCAAGCCTTGGCAGCTCATCCCGAGCTTGTGAAGGCAGTGCTGGTTTCCATCTAGTTCTCAGGAAAATGGTGACCATGTTGAGACAGGGAGACTTCAAGCTCCTTGGAGTGGCCAAGGACGTGCATGCCTTAGAAACAGGACCCTCCTCAGGAGCCAAGCTCCCCTCCGTGCCCCTTGGCAGGAAGCAATACGTCATTGTCACCCTGTTCTTGCAGCTGGTGGTGCAGATGGGGCTGGCACAGGCTGCAGGGAGCTGGCAGTAGAGCTGGAGATGTTTTAAACCCCAAATTCTCTTTGCCTTAATTGGAATCATGTTCCATCGGGGGGAGTTATTGGGGGAGACACAGCAGTGAGCAGCTGGAGGATGGCAAAACACTGCCACAGCCTTGCAAACACATGCTTGTGCCTTCCCAAATCTTCAGGACACCCATGGCTTCTCTGTCCCTGCAGGAGCTGCACCAGAAAAGGGCCCAAAAGGCCTTGGAGACGAAGTGCTTGGCACAAGAAGAGCTGGTGCTGGTGAAGGAGAGCAGGAGGGTGCCCAAGAAGAAGCCTGGTGCCAAACCTGCCTCGGCCAGGAACGTCAGCCCGGCCGGCAGCCTCACCAAAGCCAACAACGCCGGTGAGTCCCCCTGGCACATCCCCAAGGCTTTGGGAGTGGGGGGGAAGGAGCTCTTTGCTCCAGGGAGCTGCTTCCCAGGGGCTGGTTGTGCCGAGTGCCTGAGAACAGGCTGGTCCTGCAGAGCCCAATTCCCACCCGGCAGCTGTGGATCCGGAAGGAAGCGGCCTCGCAGCCCTCGGCTCCGTGCCCTCACAGGACCCCGGGGCAGAGGACAAGCTGCAGGTGGGTCAGGCTGTGCCCCCTGGGGCTCCTGGCACCGGCTGCTCTGCCAGGGTGCCTTTGGAGCCTTTGCTGGCTTCTGGGGAGACCCAGAAAACTCTCACTGCAAGGCGTGTTCTCCCATAGGATGCGAGCTCCAGAGAGACAGGTAACGAGGACCTGGAGACGGCGGTGACCGCTGGCAGCAGAGCCCCATCCAAGGTCACGCTCAATGAGCTGCTGGACACGCTCCGGCTGCTGGAGGAGGAGCCGGAGCTGCTGCCCCCGCCCAAGCTCCTCAAGAAGGACAGACACGCCTGGATGGACAGGGTGAGCTGAGGGAGGAGGGTGGTGTGTCCAGCCTCGGACAGCAACAGCTGCCTGGTGAGAAACAGCTGGGTCGCTGCTGGGGAGGGTGGTGGGGGAGCTTAGAAGGGCTGATGGAGGAGTTTGGATGTGAAGGAGTGAGTCTGCAGGTGGAGGATTTGTTTGGTGCAGCCAGGGCTTGAGAATCCACAAGGAGCAGCAAGGGCTGTATGGGAGCAGGGTTAGCCGAGGCTGAGGCTGGTTGCTGGAGTGCAGTGGGAGGACTGGGACTGAGCCATGGAGAAGAGCCAGCACCTCTTCTCTGAGCTTTCCTCTGGGTGTTCATTCACCATGGTGAATTCCCAGCAGGAGCCCAGCTCCAATTCCCTGACTGCTGATAACCTGGAGAAGTTTGGGAAGCTGAACCACTCGCCGGGGGTCCCCGAGGACGGGGCCCTGCTCTCAGAGGCCAAACTCCAAAGCATCATCAGTTTCCTGGATGAGATGGAGAGGTCGGAACAGGAGAGGCCCAGGTCGGCTGCCTCGGCCACACAGCGGGAGGTGAGTCCTTGTGCTGGGGAGGTGGTGGGACCCTGGTGGGAGTCATCCCCCATCTCCCTGTCCTCATTCTGGGTGGTTCCACCACCTTTTAATCATGTTTTTTTCTGCTGTGGCAGAGTTTCCTCTTGGAAGAGGAGCTGGCTCACGTGGAGCAGGTGTCGGCTGTGGCCACGGAGGTGACGAGCTCCATGATGAGGCTGAAGCTGGAAGTGGAGGAGAAGAAGCGAGCCATCAGCCTGCTGCAGACAGCCCTGGTGGGTCAGCCTGCTGAGCAGCCAGGGCCAGGAGCCTCACAGGGGGTTCTTGGGGCTGGGGTTTGAAGCACATGTTCAGGGCTCTGAGCAGGACTATCCCTTGATTTCATAGAATCATGGAGTGGTTTGGGTTGAAAGGGACCTTAAAGATCTTCTAGTCAGGACCTGGACTGAACTCCCTTCTCCTCTGTCCCACAGGGGTCTGGATGTTCCTGCTGACAGGGGTGGGAGGTGTAAGCACCAGGGGTTCATTTGCCTCTGTCTCTCCTTGCCCTGGCCCATCAGTGCCTCCATATCCAGCAGTTATTCCCTGTACATGTGCTGGGAATGGTGTCACTCCTCCCTCTAATGTGTGGTGGCTGTTTCCTCCTTGCCCCCCCACAGACTCAGCAGCGGGAACTGACGGACCGACACGTCAAACAGACCGAGGAGGAGCTCAGCCACCAGCTCAAGCTGCAGAGGGAGCAGTATGAGGCAGCTATCCAGAGGCACCTGGCCTTCATCGACCAGGTAATGCCTCAGCCTGGCTTCTGAAGGCAGGGGCTGGGGTGGCTGCACCTGCCTGATGCCCTGTGCTCACCCTGCCCAGCTCCTCGATGACAAGAAGGTGCTGAGTGAGAAGTGTGAGGCTGTGGTGACGGAGCTGAAACAAGTGGATCACAAATATGGCCAGAAGATCAGCCAGATGCAGGAGCAGCACGAGCTGGTGAGGGGACAGGGAAGGTGGGGGGACATGTGTGTCCTGGTGCTGTGGGAGAGCTGACTGGTTTGGCTGAAATGGGGACTCCGCCCAGAGCAGTTCGAGCTCTGTCACCTTGGTGGGGCCTGGTCATGCCAAGGAGCCCTTTCCTATGCACAGAAGGTCCCTGTCACCACAGAGCTTTGTCCTGGCTCCCCAAGAGGCTCCTGTCCTCTGCTGACCAGAGCCAGGAGCATGGCACTGACCAAGGGACAGCATTTGCTCCCAGGCTTTGCCTGGAGAGACCCTTCCCACACACCTGGCACAGGTTGCCCAGAGGAGCTGTGGCTGCCCCATCCCTGGAAGTGTCCAAGATCTGGTTGGATGAAGCTCTGAGCAATCTGGGATAGTAGAGGGTGTCCCTGCCCGTGGCAGGGTGTGGGACTGGATGAGCTTTAAGGTCCCTTCCAACCCAACCCATTATGTGATTTCCGTGATCCTGCTGTGGGCAGAGCTCTCCCAGACTGGGGGTGACCACTGGGTCGTGCTTTGGCTATGTAAGGATTCTCCAGCCCTTTTTGGTTGAAACCAGCACTGGCACAAACCCGACTCCATGGAGGAATTTGTACCTGTATCCTCTGGATCTGGGTGCCTTCCAGCTGCCCTGGCAGGAGCAGGGGTGCTCTTGGAGCTGAATGGAATAGGACTAGAATGGAACATGAGGTGTGTGAGCAACAGTAAGAGACCTGGGTGGGTTTCTCTGGGCTGTTGCCCTGCCCAGCACCCAAACATAGCCAGACAGGGCTGGCCCTGGCCCTGCCCGTTGGGCTGTGCCTCCCCTCACCCCCACAGACCCCTGCCCACCTCTGCCCTGCCCGTGGATCCCACTGACACAGCAGTGTGGATTTGCCTCTCTGCTCTCCCCCACAATTCCCCTTCTCTCTATCCCCTCCTTTCTTTCTCCCCAGGTCTGGCGCACTTTGGGCCCCTTTTGTGAGGTAAACGTGGTCTTTGCTCTGTTCTGTGCCCTGCCCTCTGCTCTCGTGCCCTGACCTGCTCCAGCCCTGCTCCAGCCCTTGCCAGAGGGTCTTCCATGGCAGGGAGAGGGAAGGCTGGAGAGGAAAGCACCACCACACAGGGACAGATGGGCTGCCCTGCATGCAGAGACCCTCAGCAGCCCCCAGCTCCCCTCTCCTCTCCATCTTCTGCTCTCATCTCTTGGCCAGTGAGCATTTTCCAAGGGTTTTACTCTTCCCACCACATCCCACTGGAGAGAGGGGGATGCACTGGGAGAGTGTGTGGCTGGTTCTCTGGGCTGAGTGAACACACCTGGCCAGGGCTGTGTGATTGCCCGTGCGCAGCCCTGGCCCTCTGCTCTTCCCTGCAGCTTCCTTCCCAACAGCCCGGCTTCCAGGCTCCTGGGGGGTTTCTCTCCCAGCCTCTCTCTGAACTTTTCCCCTTTGCTTCCAAACAGGAGATTAAGAAACTGAAGGAGCTGATGAGTGCAACTGAGAAAGTCCGACGGGAGAAGTGGATCGAGGAGAAAACCAAGAAGATCAAAGAGATCACTGTGAAAGGTACGGGCGGGTTCCCTCGGCTGGAGCGGGGACGGTGCTGGGGTCGGGTCTGGGCTGGTCCAGGAGAGTTTGAGAAGAGTTCCTCAGTGTGGGCGGTCTCTGCTCCCTGGTTCTGGTGCAGCAGGTGCCAGAGGGCAAGAGCACCCCTCCATGCTCATCCCCGTTTCCTACCAGCCCCTTTGCCGAGTCCACGTGCCCGCAGCCCCCGGGGCTGGGATCCAGGCAGCCCCGGGGCCGAGCCGTGACTGTCCTTCCCGCTGTCCCAGGGCTGGAGCCGGAGATCCAGAAGCTCATGGCCAAGCACCGTGAGGACATCCGGAAGCTGAAGCTGCTGCACGAGGCCGAGGTGCTGCAGTCGGACGAGCGGGCGGCCCAGCGCTACGGGCGGCAGGCGGAGGAGCTGCGGGGGCTGCTGGAGCGGCAGAAGGAGGAGCAGAGCCAGCGGGAGCGGGAGCGGGCCCGGCAGCGGTGGGTCGGGGGTCATGGCTCCGGGGCGGTGCCCGGCACCAATCTGCTGGTGGGTTCCCAATATTTGCAACTCCACGGGGAGCAGCCCCTTCCCACCAGCCCGAGGTGGGAGATGGCACTGAGCCGGGAACATCCTCTGGCATCGCAGATGGGATGGGATGGGATGGGATGGGATGGGATGGGATGGGATGGGATGGGATGGGATGGGATGGGATGGGATGGGATGGGGCAGGGCGGAGAGGCGGCGGGAAGGCACATCCCTGAGGTGCCTCTGCCCTCAGGTGTGCACAGCAGCTGGAGCAGGAGGAGCAGGCGCTGGAGCAGCAGCGGCGCCGGCTCTACGCCGAGGTGGCTGAGGAGAAGGAGCGGCTGAGCCAGCAAGCGGCCAGGTGAGCAGGCTGGGGGTTCGGGGCTGGGGGCACCCCCAGAGCCGTGGGGATGGGTTCCCTTGCTCAGGCTCCCATGGCAAGAGGGCCAGTGTGGGTGCTGGGAGCCGTGTCTGCGCAGGCAGCGTGCGGAGGTGGAGGAGCTGCGGCGGCAGCTGGAGGCCAACAGCTCAGCCCTCACCCGGGCACTGCGGGAGGAGAACGCCAAGGACAGGGAGGAGCAGGAGAGGCGGCACCAGGTCTGGTTCCCCTCATCTCTGGGCTCTGAGTGGCTGTTTTTGGGTGCTGCCACCATCCTACCAAGCCTCATCCCCCATGTGCATTTCTACCATGGAGCCCTGTACTGCAGGGCCAGGGGCTGCTCCCAGCTGGTGTGGGATGCTGCCAGGGCTGAGCTGTTGTTTTCCTGTCTTCTTACAGACAGAACTGAAGGTGCTGAAGGACCAGCTGGAGATGGAGAAGCAGGCCTGGGAGGCCAACTACATGAAGAAAGAGGTAACAGCAAGAGCTGTCCTTGTCCAAAGGTGCCACCTGTGGGCTCTGAGAGGGATTGAGGCCATGTTTTCCATCTCTATCCCCAGGAAGCCTGGCTGCTCTCCCGGGAGCGGGAGCTGCGGGAGGAGATGAGGAAGGAGAGGGACAAAGAGATTGAGCTGGTGATCCACCGTCTGGAGGCTGACACATCCTTGGCCAAGGAGGAGTGTGAGAGGGCAGCGGAGAACAGGTGAGGGGGAGGAGGAGGAGGGAGGTGCCAGGTCCTCAGCAGGCTGGTCCCATTTCCCTGTCCCCTGCCCATCTCTCCAGCGAGCTCTGGAGCAGCTGGAGGGAAAGGAGTGGATTACAAGGATGAAGTTTTGCCTCTTACCTGAGGAAACAGCCCTGATCTCCCGTGGGGCAGATCCCCCTTGCTGCTGTGCCCTGGTCCCTCCTGCAGCACTAATAGGGCTGGGATGACCCCTGCAGTGCGGGGATGATCCAGACTGGCTGGCCTTCCTCCCGATAGGATCAAGAGGATCCGGGACAAGTACGAGGTGGAGCTGCAGGAGCTGGAGCGGTCCGAGCGGAAGCTGCAGGAACGCTGCAACGAGCTGAAGGGGCGGCTGGCCGAGCTGGAAGGGGAGAGCATCCGTCTGCAGGGCCTGCTGAAGCACAAGGAGCAGGAGGTGGAGGAGATCCGGAAGGTGGGCGAGGAGCAGAGCCAGGGCCCTGCCTGGCTCCATCCCCTGCCCCGCTGCCCTGTGCCTGGATGCTGGTGCAGGACCAGCTGGCCCAGGAGAACAGTGACCTGACTGAGGGGATCCTGCAGGAATTCGTGGACAAGCTGGTGGGGATGGAGGAGGAGAACGCACAGCTGAAGGCAGAGATGGCGGAGCTGCGGGCCCGGCAGCGCCTGGAGCTGGACAGGCTGGTGCGGGAGAAGGACCGGGAGCTGGAGGAGGTTCACAGGAGGTGAGGGAGCCCGGGTGGTGCAGGAGCAGGGCTATGGGAATGCAGCTCCATCTGCATTCCCCCCTGGCAGGAGCCCTGGCCAGGATCACGGTCAGTTCCTGAGGGCTCTGCTGTGGCTCACACAAGAGACTTGTGATGGGGGAGAGGGACTGAAGGGCCCAGCCCGGTGTTCGGAGCTGGGCTCCGGGGTCGGGGTCCTCACCCCGGTGTCCGTGCAGGGTGAAGTCGGCGGTGCAGAGGAAGGAGGAAAGTGTGAGCAGCCTGAGGAAGCAGTACGAGGTGAGTGGGGCAGCCCCAGCCCTGCCCCTGGCTCCGGCCCTGCCGGGCACCGCGAGCTCCCCCCGTGTGCTCCCTTGCAGGCGGCCATGCAGAGAGCCAACCTGCTGGAATCGCTCCTGGAGCAGCAGCGGCAGCTGGCCACGGAGTGACCGTCCTGCCGGGCAGGGAGCGGGGCCAGGGTGCTCCGGGGTGCTGCTGGGGGCTGGGGTCGGGGTCAGGCTCTCCCCTCCCTCAGCCCTCGTTCTCCACAGCCCAGTCCTGGTGCCGTGGCCATGCCGGGACACTTGGTAGCCTTTCGGGAGTTTTATTCTGACAATAAATCTGTGCTGGTTTCTACAGCTGGTTCTGTAACTCTGCGTGTCAGTGCCAGAGCTGGCTCTTCTGCAAGGTCTGTGCCCACTCCTACCCTCCCTACCCTACTCCTGCATCCCCAGACCATCCTTTGCTCCGAGGGTGCCTGGCTCCCTGCTCTGTGCCTTGCATCCCCTTCTAAACTGAAATATCCAGGAGAATGCAGGAAGGCCAGAGCAGGATGTCATTCCACAGCCTCTGCTACCTGCAAATCTCTCAGCACCCACTGACAGGGCCGGGAAACTCCTGGGCTGGGCCTGTGGCATCTGTTTCCTCTCTGGGAATGTGCAGCCGCTCAGCCACAGCCTGGTCCTGGTCCTGGTCCCTCCCCGGAGCCAGGGCTCAGGGCTGGGGGCCGGCAGATGTTTGCTCAGCAGAGTCCTGGGATGTTTCCCATCTGTCCCTGTGCTTGGCTGGGGCCTCCCCCTGCCCCACAGCAGCACTGAGCCCCCACGGTCACATGGAGCCACAGGGGGACCCTTTGTCACCACAGGAAGCTGCAGAGGAGCTCAGCAACTTCCCGGCACTGCATTTGTCCTGGTGTGGGCTCCTGGTTGCAGCTCCCAGTGGCCGTGTGATCCCAGGGCAGCCCGTGGAAACCCCTTATCCCTACTGCCTTGATGTGGGTGTTTGGGGGCACGAGTGGCAGTGGGTGCCTGGGTCCTGTTCAGCAGAGTCGTGGCCATGCCAGTCTCTGTTCCCCTCTCCCTGTTGGATCAGGCTGGAACACTCCTCCTGGGAAAGGCTGGGCACAGCGCTTCTTCCCGCTGTTGTTGCTTTTCCAAGGACTTTCCTGAGCTCTGCTTGTGACCTCCGCCCCTGCATGGCCTGGATGGCCTCCACATGGGCCATCCCGAGCCTGTGCTGGCAGCTCCTGCTCTGGGAAACTTGGTGTGGGAGAAGGGGGCTCAGCCCCTTCCCTTCTCATCCAGGGGGCTGTGGACCCTGTGTAGGACCCGGAGCCCTGTCCGGTGTCGCCGCTGTGAGGTGAACAGTCCCCGGGCTGTCCCGTGTGCCCGGCCCTGCTCCCGCCACCGCCCCGGAGCTCCGTGTGCTCCGGCACCTCCCCGGCCCGGCCCCTCCCCGGCATCGCCCGGGCTAATTTCTAGGCCAGTGCCCGGTTCAGGCATGAATAAATCAGCGCCGTTGCATAACAGGGATGCGGATTTTCACCGGATGGCTGCCTGTGCCTGCGCCGGCGCCCACCTCCCGCCCCTCGGGGGTCCCGCGGGACCGCCGGCCACATGGCACGAGCCGTGTCCCTGTCCCTGTCCCTGTCGGCCTGTGGCACGGCGGGCGCTCGGCCAGGCTGGCGGTGACCCTGCGGCCACTGCAGGCTCTGCCAAAGATCCCCAATTAAGGAGCCCCTCTCCCCCCAGATCCCCCGGATTAGGCGGGATGAGGGAGCCCGTTGGCTGCCGCGCGGCCGCTGGGCCGGGAAGGAGGTCAGGAGCACAGGGGGCTTTTGGCAGCCGCCGCGCAGGGATCGCGGCTCAATCTGGTGTCTGCCCCGGAGGGGATTAGCTACAGCCCCAGACAAATCAGCCAGGAAGCCGGAGCAAGTGGCAGGATCCAAGCAGGGTAATCTTCCCTTGGGAAGGATCTGTAATCTCTCCTGCTAATTGGGGCGATGGCAGTAGCACTGCTGGGTCGGGGAGGTGGATGTCAGAGGCACAGGCGGGAGGTGCATCTGGATGACCCTGACATGGCTCAAGGCTGCTCATGGACGTGTCAAATGGAGCTACAGGGGGTGTCACCTGGGCAAGGAGGGTGCCCAGGCATGGGGCTGCCGTGCTCGGGGTCCCAGCTTGGCTGGGGGTCCTGGGTCTTCACAAGGATGGCAGGGTGGCCCAGCACAGCTGGGTAGGCACACACTCCATCCTCATCCCCCTATCCCTATCCCGTCCTTATCGCAGTGCCATCCCCATTCCACTCCTCTCTCTCCTTGTCCTCTTCCCCATCCCATCCTCATCTCCATTCCTCCGTGATCCTCATTCTCATCCCCATTCCATCCTATCCTATCCCATCCCACCCTCATCCTCTTCTTCCTTCCCCTCCCATCTTCATTCCCATCCCAGTCTTCAGCCCTATCCCATCCCAACCTGTCCCAGACACGGGTGGGAAGGGACACTGGGTAGCAGGGCTGTCACCCCCAACACAGCAGCCAGGTGATTTCACCCCCTCCTGCTTTCTGAAGCCCCTGCTGTCCCTTCCCAGTGCTGGGAAGGCCTTGAGCTCATCCTCCTCTCACCCTCATTGGGACTGGCTGCATGTGCTTGGAATGCTGGGGGCAGGTGGGTGCCTGGTGTGGGTGGGTGGGTGCCTGGTGTGGGCTCAGCACAGCCGCCCCCCTGCATCCCACCTGGATGTGACTCAGCCAGTGCCGGCTCAGCCGCATGTGGGGCAGGGCTGGCCGTGCAATCTGCCCCTGTGGCACGTGGCCACCCACTCCCACAGGACTGTGGCTGCTCTAGTGGGTGCCAATGCCACCACAGCCCTAAGAGAGCCCAAATCCCCCCAACCGGGGTGCTGGGCACCGTGCTGGGGTGGTGCCACATTGGCTTGGCTGCTCTGGGGCCAGGGAAGGCGTAAGGTAGAGCTCAGGGGGTCCCACAAGTGGGGACGTGGCCCTTTGCACATCCAGAAGGGATCAGGGACCCAGTGGGGAGTTGGTGGGGGGCACTGGGGTGCCCATGCCAGCCCTCCAACTGGGGGTCACCAAAATGAGTGATGGGGGGCCAGCAGTCCCCTGCTACCCCTGGCAGAGGGGCCTGAGGGTCGTGTGGGTCAGAGCTGCTCCAAGGCAGAGAAATGCAGAGGCGCAGGAGAAGGCAGAAGCTGGCTCCAGCATGTTTGTTCTCCCAGCAGCCGGTAATTTTTCCAGGCCTGTATCTATTTGTGGCAACGTGACATGTGCAGCGTGGTGCTGTTCTGTGCAGGCTTGAAGGCTTGTAAAAAATTAATCGTGTACGCAAAATTTGGCTTTAAATATTCAAACCAACGGTGGGGATGTGTGAGCCCCATGCTCAAAGCTGAGCCTGCCAAGGGGTGGGCCAAGGGCCTGGACAGGGGTCCCTGAGAATGCCTTGGGACAGGATGAGACAGAACTGTCCCACCCGGGACCCTGGAGGAAAGTCCAGCCTGGGTCCCGGGTGGTTTTGGTGACCAGCTGTGGCTGCAGCTTTGCCAGGTTGGGTTGGGAGCTGCTGGGGGCTGTGTGTGGAGCTGTGAGATGTTCCCCTGCCATGGAAAGTGGGACTGTCAGGTTTTGGAGCATCCTGTGTTTGCAGGGCACACTCCCATGTGCCAGGGCTGCGGTGTCGAGCAGACGAGGCCGAGCTGTGTGGCCCCATTTGGGGCAGCCCCACAGCACAAAGGGGACCCTGTGCCACGGGCCTGGCTGAGAGCTGCTGGGGGGCTCTGCTCCCACCTTGGGATGGGGCTGGATGGCTGCAGGGTGAGGCTGTGATGGAGTGCTGGGGCAGAGATGGAGAGCAGGGGATGTGTGTGAGGAGGCGCTGCATGGGGGTCGAGGGGCTGGCTGGGGGGCAGAGCTACCTGTTCTGTCCCATGTCCCATCCCATGTCCGGTTGCCGGTCCCAGGAAGCCACTGGTGCCTGGGATGGGTCAGCACGGGAGCAGCTCCCTGCCTGGGGGCTCCTGGCCCTGCTCCAGGTGGTCTCATCCCCACTATTGGGGGTCTCAGTCCTCCTGCCGGGGGATTCTATCCCCACTCTTGGGGGTGGCTTCCCCCGCAGTGTCCCAGCCTTGCTTGGGGGCACCTGGCTTTGCTCTCGGGGGGTCCTGGCCCCGCTCTGGGGTGGCGGCTGCCCCTCGGGGGTCTCGTCCCCGTTCGGGGGGTCCCCACGGGGCTCCTTCCACCCCGGCGGGACCGCGCGGGGGCGGCGGCGGCGGCGCATCCCGGAGGGGAGGACGCGGGTCCCGGTGCGGTCCCGGGGCTGCGGCTCCTCCACCTGCCGCCCCCGCCCGCCCGGTCCCGCTGCTCGGCGGCGGCGCGGCCCCTCCCC
>JAWWLV010000046.1:950896-996964 GCA_035041135.1 Platyrinchus mystaceus | reverse complement strand
GAGGAGGAGCCGCCGCCGCCGCCGCCGCCGCCGCCGTGCCCAGCGCGGGGCCAGCGGCAGCCGGCGGCCGTGGGGCTCCCGCCGCCGCCGCGCCATGGGCCGCTTCCCCGCCGCCGCCGCTGCCATGGCGGCCGCCTTCCTGAGCCCCAGCCTCGCCTTCAGCTCCCACTTCGACCCCGGTAAGTGCCGCAGCCCCGGGGCCGCCGGACCCCCACCCCCTGCGCCTTGCCGCGCCTCCCCCGGGCAGCTCCCCGCGGTACCGCGCTCGGCTCGGCTCAGCCCCGCACCGGCTGCCCGCCCGGTGCGGCGGAAACCGGCATCCCCGCACCGCGAGCCGAGCATCCCCTCGCCCTCATCCCCGCGAATGTCACCGCACGGGCTCCCGACCCGCCGTGCTTGGCCACCGTGGGACACCCCGGTGTGGTGCTGGGACATCGCGGTGCGGCGCTGGCACATCCCGGTGTGGCAGCGGGACATCCCGGTTTGGCGGTGGGACCCCCCGGTGTGGCAGCGGGACGTGCCGGTGTGGCGGGGCGGTGGGATCGCTGCCGCAGCCGGGCGGCATTTTGTTTCCCGGGCTGGAGCGCGGAGGAATCCGGGGGCTGCGTTGCCTCTGAAGGCATCTCCGGGATTGAAACGGAATAATAACAACAGGGAGGATGGTGATGGTGAGAGGGAGGAAGAGGGAGCTGGGGCTGAGCCCCCACCGCCCGGCACAGCCGCCGGCCGGGGAGCCGGGGGGCTGGGGGTGCCCGCCCGGGCTGGGGGGACCGTCGGGGCTCGGGGGGTGCCGGGGCAGGGCAGCGGCGTTTTGGGGCGCAGGCGTTATGTAAGCGCCGTGTTCCGGCCGCGGCGCAGCTGCAGGAAGATGCTGCAGCCGCGGAGCAGCGCGGGGCTGGCGACTGCGGGTGCGTGTTTGGGGCTGCAGCCGCCGCAGCCGCCCCTCACCGCCGCCTCCCGCCCCTCGCAGCCGCCCTGGTGTCCCCTCCGGTGCGGGGCCGGCACCGCGCGGGCACCGGGACCCCTCGTGGGAGCGTCCGGCGGACGCTCGGCTCCGGCCCTTTGTTTACCAGCCCGGGATAACGCGTGTCAGGTCCGGCACCGAGCGGTGGTGCCGCGGCTCCCGCCGCTCCCGGCGCCTCCTCCGGCACCGCGAAGGCGGCGAAGCGGTGCCCGTGCCGGGCGCGGGGTGCCGGAGGCTCCAGCTGTCGGTGCCGGGCTCCCGCATCCTCCCCGCCGCCTTCCCGCTCCCTCCTTCCTCCGCCGCTCCCGCTCCCCCGGCTGCGCGCGGTCCGAATCCGTGGGGGGATTTGGAAATGAGCCGCATCAGGACTCGCCGAACAGGGGACTTTGTCCCCGACCGCTCGTTGTTTGTTTCTAAAACCTCATTATTTGCACCTGAAATGCGGCAGCGGCGGGACGGAGCCAATTGCCGAGATCAGCCCCGGGGGGATTTTGCTCCGGATTTTGGTGAGGCTCCCACTCCGCGTGAATCCTACTAGCCTGAGGATTCTCAAGGCATTTTTGGTTTAAAAGCCCTTCAGCACGGTTTCCATCGCTGCCCATCACGATGCTGCCAGGCCCAGAGCTCGGCGCTGCTGTGCAGCTGCCACCCACCAGCACCGGGAGAGGAATTGAAGGGAGGAACAAACCATATTCTGGATTTCATGGCTTTGTGGATTTGGTCTGTGTGGCAGCAGCTCCTGCCTGTGTGGCATCGTGGCCGCCTGTGCCAGCCTGGCTCCCTGGGGTGGTTTGTGGCTGGGGTTGGTGAGGAGGAGCAGGAAGCGATTTGTAGGGCACAGTGGTACCACAGCTGGGACAGGACGGGAGAGGCTTAGGGGCTCTGATTCTGCAGAGGGGAGCATCTCCCGGTCCCACATTCCCTGGAAAGGGACGGTTGGAAGCCACTGCTGCTGGGACTGGGCCATAGGTGCCTGCTGGTATGGAATGGTGACAGTGCTGTCACCTGGGGCAGAGGTGCTACAGGGATGTGCCGACTGCAGCCGCCCATGCTCTGGCCTTACCTGCTGCTTTTGGCTTCTCTGTCTGATGCACCCATGTCAGGCTGAGGCAGCTGTGCCAGGGATTCATTCCCTCCCAGTGCCAGGGACTCTGGGAAAGGGTCCCAGCCCGGCAGCCTCATGGTTCCCATCTCATTTCACACATCCACAGGCCGGGCCCGGAGATGCTCCCGCATGGAGCACCAGAGCTACTCATGGAGCACAACCACCCTGTCAGCAAGAGGCACTGCCATGCTGCCTGCCCCAACATGCATCCCAGATCTCCTGGGCTACCCATGGGAATTGAGTGCCCACTCCCTGACCTGGAATTGCTGTGACCTGCTGCAGCCTGGCTGAGCAGACAGCGTTGGGAGGCACCAGGCAGAAGTGTTGGGGGTCAGCCAGGGCTCGAGGAGCCGGGCAGGGGTGGGGAATCAAGGCCAAGGGAGGGTGGGGGGTCCCCCTAGCCCCGTGTTTTTGGACCTGGCTGGTAGCTGCTGCCACCCACCCAGTGTCCCAGGCCTCACATGGACAACAGATCGGTGAGTGCTGGTGCTCCGTGTCCAGCACCACCATCTACTCCTGGCATGAGGATGGGAAAGGACTTGGGAAACCATGGTGGCAAAGGGGCCAGAAGGACCTGGGCAGCCCAGGCACGCCCCATGCTCCCACCCTGGCACCAATCGGGCTGTTGGCTGCTGGCAGTGCTGGGGAAGGCCAAGGGGAAGGTGGTGTTGGGACTGGACACAGAAGGGGGTTTGGAGGAGCTCCTGGAGGGGAGGTGACAGTGGTGGCAGCACCCTGCCCTGTTTCCCATCTTGCCACGTGCTTCCCATGGGAGGACAGTGTGTGGGAGGTGCAGGAGGTGCCGTCTGTCTGTCAGGGCTGATGGGCAGCAGGAGCTGAGCACGCGGGCAGGAGGTGAATCCCAGTGCCCACAGGGATGCCAGAGGTAGGCAGAGGTGGGGTGGCATGTGGTGAGCCCCCTGTCCCACACAGGGAATGACGTTGGCACAGCACAGCAGGGCAGCTGGGCCCCACTCGACTCAAAGAGGGGATGGAGCCAGGATCCTGTTCCCCAGGGGTGCTGCTTTGCTCCCCCCTCTCCCCCCCCTCCCTCCTGCCCCACGCACACGGGCAGGCGTGTTCTGGACGGTGACACCGATCCTGTCAAAGCCAATTAGGAGAAATTATTATGCCAGGGTTGAAAGGGCCCCGCGCTGCCGGCGGGACTGGGCTGTGACTCACGGGCTCCCTGCCCGGCACTCCCAGCCCTCCCTGGGACACCCTGTGCCAGGGCAGCCCGTGGCTCTGCCCGCCCCCAGCACCGTGTCCTCCCAGCCAGAGCAGGGCTCTGGTGCCCACCCCACCGTGCACCTCAGGCCAGGCCTTGACAGCGGGGGACGTGGGGCAGGAATGGCACTGCCAGCGTGGTGCAGGGTGGGTTAAGCCAGGGGATCTGCATCCAGCTGGGGGTCTGTGTTTAGCCAGGGCTCTGCCTGGTCTTGGCCGCCTGTGGCAGGCGACACACGCATCCCAGGTTTTGCCTCGTTGGTGTGACGCCACCTCCTCACCACCCTACTGCTTCTCTGGGCTGGAAAATCACAGGGCCTGGGTGAAAGGGGTGCTTGGGCCGCTCTGGTGCTGTTGCTCAGCCTGATCCCACCCTGTACCACACCAACCCAGCAAGTGTAGAGGTGCTGGGACCCACTGCCCGGGACGATGGGATGGAGGGGTGGTGGGATGGAGGAATGATGGTCTGGCTGTGTGCTGCCGCCGCCCCAGGGCTCAGCTTGGCTCCGTCTGCTCTCCTGCCCCAGCAAACACCCTGACACGTCCCCAGTGGGAATTTGCTCACGGGGCTGAGCCAGGGGGATCCCACAGGGATGTGGCATGGGGCTGGAAGTGACGGGGCAGGCGTGGAGAGGAGCTGCTCCGCGCTGAGTCAGCATGCCCACTGGCAGGAAAATAAATCTCCCGTGGGCATTAATCCCCCTGACAGCCCAGGAAGCGCCCTTGGAGTGCGTTGCAGCCGTCGTAGCGTTTGCCATTGGCTGCTCCAGGAGGCCCTGCTGACAGGGGGACATGGAGCACCTCGGGATGTCCCAGAGCTGGCACAGGGCTTGTGGTGGAGCGTGGAACCGACCGAGGGACAGTGAGGATGTGGGGCTGGAGGGTTTGGGAGGGCTCTGCACTGGAGGAAGCAGAGCTGGTCAAGGATTTCCCGCAGAGCCACCATCCCACAGCCCAGGCTGAAGGCGGGAGCGTCGGGGGGGTCCCTGTCCCTGTCCCTTCCCCCCTGCCAGCCATGTCCACGTCCTCCCTGCAGCCTGGTGCCAGCAGCTGGGTTAACACCGCTTGTTTTAATTACTGGAGCGAAGGAAAATTCCAGCGTAGGCAAACACAGTAAGTGGAGCAGCAGTGCCCGCCTGGCTGGGCAGGGTACCCATGGGCTCCCAGGCTCCTGTCCCGGCTGTGCCAGGTTGTCCCGCTGCCGGGCCACTGTGTCAGCCACCATTGCTCTTAATCTTTCTGAAATACCCATGTTGATGTGTGGTCCTCACCTGTGCCTCGTGCCCACCCTCGGCCTTCCCTGCTGCCATACCTACGGCAAAGGGATTTTCCAGGCTCCCTGTGTCCACCCTCAGCCACCCCTGCTACCATTCCTATGGCAAAGGAGGGATTTTCCAGTCTCCCCAGTCCGTGTGTACCTGTGCCTGTGGGTGGTTTGGGCACCAGGGACCGGCTGAGAGCAGGGGGGTGGCAGGGCAGCTGGTGCCAAGCATCCTCCTGCTCCCTGTGGTGCCAGGGGCTGGGGCAGCCAGGTCTGGGCTGTGCCAGCTTTTCGGGGCTGCGGTGGGGGGCAGAGCCAGACCTCGTGCCCGGGTTCCTGCCTGCCCCATGGGGCACCCCCTGCCCGCTCACCCCTGGGCCGCCTCGTGCGCGGGCCCTGCTCCTCCACGGCCCCTCTCCGGAGCCGGAGCTCTGGTTTCATAACACCGTGAGCATTTTGGATATAAATAGGCTGCCCCGCTCGCGCTGCCGCTCCCGCTGTTACGTAAACGCTGCCGTGCCGGCTGTGGAGCCTCGGCGCGGCCGGTGCCACGCGCTGCCGGCGGCGGGACCGCGGTGCCGTGTGCCCGGCACCGCTCCCGGCGTGGCACTGCCCCCAGCACCGCTCCCGGCGTGGCGTTCCCGGGGTCCACGGGGGGATCCCTACTTGGGGCCCTGCCAGGAGAGGGCTGGATGCTCTCCCCAGGCACCAGGGGCTGAGGTCACTCCCTGTCCCCTCGTGTCACCAGAACATGCCTGGCTGGCGTGGGATGGGCCTCACCACCCCCACTCAGAACTCATTTAAAACACCAAGCACCAGAATTCGGTTTAAATAGACAGTTGGATCTTGCTTTGCTTGTCTTTTATATTCTTCTTTTTTTATTACAATATATCATTATAACTCTAATATTCTGTGGTCTGAATGGACAATATAATTATATATAAAAATACAACATATGTAATTCTATATATAATTCTGTGTATAATTCCATATATAATACTAATACCATATACAATAATATGTTATTATTACTATATATTATTATAATATATAGTATTATTAGAATTACATTAAAATACTTATCATTACGATAATTATATTGTTATTTTCCCTGGAAATGGAGGGAGTTGGCGGTTCCTGGCTCTGCATCAGGGCTTGCTTTGATGGAGGAACTTGATTTTTTGTCCCTAATCAGGTTGACACGCATGGTGTGTGCACAGCAACGCTGGGGCTTGGCCTTTCCCTCGCACAGTCCTTGTTTTTATTTCATTGCCTCAGAAAATGATGGATGATTTTAGTTTATTTTCCATCTATTTATGGTTTTTTGCTGCTGTTTCAGCCCAAGATGGTAAAACCAGAAATAAGGGGCTGAATCAATCCTTTTGGTTAAATAAGCCACATTAGAATATAGAGAAGGAGAAGGGATTAGTGAGGCGTGCCTGGCGTTCACAATTAACTGATCTGTTAATCACTGGAGCGGCTGCTCCAGTGGTGAGAGAAGGTCTCCAGGGATGGGGATAAAGGGTGCTGTTCTTGAACCCTGCTTTTTGGTGAGGGGATGCCTGAATCCTATTGCATCCCGGTGGAGGATGCTCTGGGTACCCCTGGGAAGGATTCCTGGATCCCGTGGCATCCCAGTGGGGGATGCTGAGGGTACCGGCTCCGTGCCAGGCTCCCGGCTGGCACCAGTGGGTAGCACCGGCCCCAACCCTGCTCCATGGGCTGCTCCCATGGCAGGGGGGATCGGGGCTCAGGGGGGCCATGCTGGTGCCTCAGTTTCCCGGGAGCTGCACAGCCGTGTGCTCGCACGCTAAATGGCAGCGGATGGTTTCGTGCCGCCTGGATGCGTGTGGGTGAGCAGAGCGCGCGTCCTGCGGGCTGTGAAATTGCTTCCCTGGAAGCTGCCTGTGGACACGGGGATTAACGTGATGCCAGGGCTGTGCCTGCACCATGGAGTGAGGAGCCTATGGCTGGAGGTGCTACGGGGCATGGGTGTTTGATCCTGCCCCAATCCTGCCCCAATCCTGCTCTGCTCCCTGCCCCAATCCTGCCCTAATCTTGTGTTGCTCCCTGCCTGAATCCTGCTCTTCTCCCTGCCCAAATCCAGCCACTTCTAGGTGGGCACTGCTGCAAGATGCTGCCTCAGCAGGGGGGTAGCATGGTACAGGACCCGGCATGTTCCAGGGCTGGGATCCACGGTGGACGAGGGGACAGGGGGGTGGGGGGTGTGCGGACCATGCTCCCAAGGTACCAGAGCATCCCTCAGCTGCTGGGTGACCCTACCAGCCCGCACCCCACCAGGGCAGCCCCCCTGTGCCCCAGGGCAGCTGGGAATTACCAGTGGGGAACCCGAGGCACGGGCTGTTATTTTACAGCGGGTCCCGCAGCGAGGGGGCCGTGCGGGGCGGCGGGCAGGGGCCGCGGCGGGGCCGGGAGCGCGGAGGTGCCGCGGGCGCTGCGGGAGCCCCGGCTCGGCCCTTCCGCACACGTCAGCCGCGCTCGCCGCCCGCGCCCGCCGGGGGACCGAGCGGCCGCAGCATCGCCCCGCCGGCCGCCGGAGCCAGCGGGGCACGGCCGGCCCGGGAACGTGAGTCAGCACGGGCGGCGGGCACGGCCCTGCTCCGGGCAGCGCCGGCGGGGACACGGCCGGGACCCCGCCGGGACCCTCCGGCCTCTTCCCGTCCCTGCCCGGACCCGGCGGTGGGGGCTGCGACCTGCGCTGGGTGGGCGATGCAACAGGCTGGTGGAGGGGGGGGCAGCGGCGTGGGCTGGGCTGTGCCAGCTGTGGGGCGGCATCTGTGGGGTGGGAGGGCAGCCTGTGCCTCGTTGTCTCTCACTGCATCCCATTGCACCCCTCCGCACCCTACTGCATCCCACTGCATCCCATTGCACCCCACTGCGCCCCTCTGCACCCCACTGCGCCCCTCTGCACCCCACTGCGCCCCACTGCATTCCACTACACCCCACTGCATTCCACTGCACCCCTTTTGATCCTGGTACATCCCACTGCACCCCGTTGCACCCCACTGTACACCACTTCACTCCATTGCATCCCAATGCATCCCCCTTCATCCGGCATCCCCCCACTCCCTCCGTCACTGTTCTGCTCCCGTTTCCCAGGGCTGGTTGTGAGGCTGGGACAGGTGCTCCTGGGGCCAGAGCTGTGGCCTCACTGCTGCCACCAGCCCCCACCTGTCCTCACCTGCCACACTGGCCAGGTGAGGTGGGTGATCCCTGGCTTGGCACGCAGCTGCCGGGGGTCACTGGGTACTGGGTGGTCCTGGGTGCTGGGGCTGCGAGTGATGCAGCAGTTCTGGGGGATGCACTGAGCTCACCGTTCTCAGCCTGACCTCTGTGGCAAGGCCAAGTGCCAAGACCACGGGAGGGCAAGGCATTGGTGCCAGGGGACCCTGTTCCTGCTGGGAAAGAGGAAGGCAGAGCCTGAGGATGTGAGGCAGGATGTGTTGGGGGCCCTGGCTTCTCTGGGGAGCCTTGGGGTGCTTCACGCTGCACACAGCCAGCCCTGTGCCCTGGTGCTTCCTTGTGTTCTGGTGCCTGCCATGTCCTGGTGCCCCCTGCACCCTGGTGCTCCAGCAGCTGCCACTGCAGGTGTATCTGACCTGGTTTTGGGATAACTTGGCCTCTGAGATGATGTCACATTTCCCATCACCGCACCCAGCGCTGGTGCTGTGAGCACAGGGAGAGCAGCTGGATGGTGCCAGTGGTTCATGGCAGTGGTGGTGCCCAGTCTGGGCTGGTCACTGCTCCCAGGTAGCTGGTTGTTCAGGTGAGGAAACTGAGACAGGACGAGCCAGGTCTCACTGGCCCATTGGCTAATTTGGGAAGCTCCGGTTCCCAAACTGAGGGGTGGCTCAGCTGATGGTCCTCTCGGAGAGGCTCCCGTCCCTGTGCTCTGCTCCCTGTCACCGTTCAAAGGCTCTTTTCAGTGAGTCATTTTCTCTTTTGCTGTCCCACTATCCAGGGAAAATGGTGACGTTGGCGGTACAAAGTGTGTTCACCATGGAAACCAGCTGGAAGGGGGGGCACGTCGCCCCCCGCTCCTCCCAGGTTCGGCTTTGCATCCCGAGCCTCAGAAGATGGCTCTGGAGCTCCTTCCACGCTCCTTGGCATGGCTGAGCTGTGCCAAGGCCCGTGGGGCCATGTGCCTGCTCACTGCCTAGCTGGGAGCCGGGGTGCCCATGCCTGTGCCGTGCGGTGCCAGGGAGCAGCCAGGCACTGCCAGTGCCCACCAGGGCAGCAGGACCTTCCCCAGACCCCCGGTGCCCTTCAGGTGCTGGTCTCAAGGACACATGGGAGTTGGCGGCAGTCCTGGCATGGGACAGTGTTGTCAGGGCACAGGGATGGGGATGCTCCGTGGTCCATGTGCTGGAGCGATGTGTGCCACGAGTGTCCCTGAGGGGCTCGGCACAGGCTCAGTGACCCAGGGAGGGACTGTAGTGCCGGTGGGGGTCTGTGCCAGGGGCACAGCTGAGCACAGAGGTACCTGCCCCAGGCCCCAGCCCTGTTGTCCCTCAGGAGGGCACTGTGCTGGGCGCTGCAGGGCTGTGGGGGTCCCTGATGACCAGCTCTGTTGGCAGCACCGCGACCTTCCGGCTGCCTCCCACCACAACAGCGCCGGTTGTTCAGGCAGGCTCGGGGTGGAATAGTAATGTGGCAGCTGCAGCTGGCAGCGGGGCCTGCTGGGGACGGCAGCTGGGACATGGCCACCACCGCTGCCACCACAGCCACCGTGCCCCCTGCCGCCCCGAGCGACACGGCACTACCTGGAGTGGGGTGGTGGGTGCTGGGATTTGGGGCGTGCTGGTGGCCAGAGGATGCGGTGCCCAGCTGGAGCAGCCCTGTCCCATCCCTGTGCCTGGTGTGGGGCTCATGGAACCAAATTCCTGTCTTTCCAGCTCCCACAGCTGCAGTGCCTGGCCAGCCTTGGGATGTGACTGCGCTGTGGCCAAACCCACTGGAGGGCAAATCCAAGGGCTGGGGCTTGGCTGGGTAGGGGTGCCTGGGACCTCTGAGCCAGCACAGTCCCTATCCACAGGGTGTCATTGCCACCCTGCCTCCATGGGGACTGTGTCCCTGTCCCCACCATGCAGGTCCCTCCTGGGCTCCCCACTCCTCCTGCCCTCAAAGGGAGCACAGTGGCACTGGGACCCCCATTCCCCCCAAGTGCTCCCCTGTGAGCCTTGATGAGTCCCCACATCCCACGACCCCCACCCAGGCAGGACCCCCCAGCACAACCTGACCCCTCCCCAGTGCCCCCAGCCCCCTGCCCTGACCCCCTTGTGTCCCCACAGACGGCACCCCCCTTAGCGAGCTCTCCTGGTCCTCCTCGCTGGCTGTCGTGGCTGTTTCCTTCTCGGGGCTCTTCACCTTCATCTTCCTCATGTTGGCCTGTCTGTGCTGCAAGAAGGGGGACATCGGCTTCAAGGTGAGCTGGGGGGTCCCCAGGCCGGGAGGGGGGATCTCCCCAGGTTCCCCAGGAAGGGATGGAGGTGTTCAGAGGTTCCCAGTGCAGGATCCCCTGCCCCAGCACCAGGACTGGGTGTGTCCTGGTTCAGGAGGGCAGTGCTCAAAGAGGGGGTTCAGACCCTCACTGCCTGCCAGGGGTGGTGGGACTCAGCATCACTGGGGGTTGTATCCTGACTCATCCAGGATCCCAGCTCCACAGGGCATGGATATGTGGGGTTCAGCATCTCTGGGGGTCGTATCCTGACCCGTCCGTGCTCCCTACTCTGCGCGAGGCCAGGCCACGCCACAGTTAAAGACCCGGCAGTCCCACCCGCACGCCCCCGAGGGTGGGAGGCACCCTGACCTCACAGGCACAGAATGTGCCGAGAAAACGCTTTTTCCCTAATTGCTGGGATTTTTGTGGAGGCTTGAGGCGCCCGCGGCGGGAGGGGGGTCAGGCTGGGGGGGACACGCTGGGTGCTGTGTAACGTCCCACACCGCCGGAGCACCTCGCCGGGCCGGGGGGGGACAGTGACCCCCGCGGCCCCCGCGCTGGGTATAAAGGGCCGAGCGGCCGGGCCGGTGTCCGGCGGGACATGGCGCACGGCACGCGCTGGCACACGGCACGCGGCGCGGTGCCGGCGGTGTCGGCGGCGCCATGAGGCAGAGCTGGGCAGGGCGAGATGCTCACCGTCGCCTACCTGCTCGCCCGGGCGGCCTTCAGGAGCTGGGGCGTGCCGGGCTGGCACCGCCAGGTACTGGGGTGGGTGGTGGGGACGGGGTGCCATCCCCGTGGAGGGGGCGAGGTTGTGTGCCTGGAGGGTGGGATTTGGGAGTCCCCGTGCCTAGGGGTGTGGGGCAGAGGGGTGTGTGGGGCACTGCTGGCAGTGGAGAGCCCTCGGGGTCAGTTGTCTCTGCTCAGTGTGTCCCCCCCCATCCCCCGGAGCAGGAGTTTGAGAACGCCGAGGGGGACGACTACGTGACGGAGCTGTCGGCCCAGGGCTCGCCTGCCCCCCAGCATGGCCCCGAGGTCTATGTGCTGCCCCTCACCAAGGTGTCCCTGCCCATGGCCAAGCAGCCGGGGCGCTCAGGTAAGCTGGGGAGGGGGCAGGACCCCTGAGGGCCACGGCTGGGGGCTCCTGCATCACAGAGCAGCAGGGTGAGCTGGGCACGGTGGGTCTCCCCTGCTCAGGAGGGACAGGTCCAGCAGAGCCCTGAGCAGGGGACAGGCAGCTGAGGTCCCTGGGAAGCGCTGCAAGGATTCCCCTGTGCGAAGGTCCCTTGTCCTTGTCCCCAGCCCTGTGCATGTCCCACCCTGGCAGGATGGGATGGGACACGGACACTCCAAATGGTGGCACCCGCAAGCCCCGTTCCCATGTAAACAAGCCCATGAGTGGGAGAGGAATGTGGGGGGCACTTGGCTGTGCCCCCTCCCACCCTGTGTCACTCCCCGCCCAAAGAATGGCCGTGGTGGGGGGGGCCAGCGAGGGCCAACAATAGTCCCATTGCTGCCTGCCCTTGGCACGGGCACCCGAGGGGCAGGACTGTGCTGGGGGGGGCTGGGAAGGGGCTAAATGCCAGCGCTGCGCCAGGCTCGGCTCTGCCTGCCCTGCGGAGGAGAAGAGGCAGCGATCCAGCTCTGCTGCCACCCGCTTCGGGGACACCGGTACCCCATGTCCCACCGCCGTGGGAGGATGCCTGGAGAGGAAGATGCCTGGGATGCAGGGTGCCCGGGGGTGGATTCTCCGGAGCATCCCGGCGTGGCAGAGGGCCTGGCACCGGGTGACGCGGTGGGGACAGCAGGGCTTGGCCGGGACCGGTGGGGGATGTGGGCAGGGGGGCAGGGGGACACCGGCAAGGGGGGGACACATGGTCGGGGGGACATGCGGGCAGCTGGATGTGCTCTGTTACAGTGCAGCTCCTCAAGTCGGCGGACCTGGGGCGGCAGAGCCTCCTGTACCTGAAGGAGATTGGGCATGGCTGGTTCGGCAAGGTGAGCCCAGGGGCGGGGACCCCCCAACACCCCACCCCGGTGGGATGCGGGGCCCCGGCTGTGCCAGGCGGGTTCAGGGTGTGGATGGAGGGACGAGCCTGTCCCTCGCCCCAGGTGTTCCTGGGGGAAGTGAACTCGGGCATCAGCAGCACCCAGGTGGTGGTGAAGGAGCTGAAGGCGAGTGCCAGCGTGCAGGACCAGATGCAGTTCCTGGAGGAAGCGCAGCCCTACAGGTACTTCTGGGGTCACTCTGCGGTGCCGGGAGCGGGGATGCTCTGGGATGTGGCAGGTCCCCTCCATGGCACCTTTGGCTGCCAGGCAGAGCCGTGGCTGTCCCATGGAGGTGCCAGCTGAGCTCTCCAGCAGCTCAGCTCCATCCCAGCCCGTCTGCCCGGGGCTCACTGCGGCAGGGCTGGGGCTGTGCGGAGCCACTGGCCGTGGCGAGGGGCAGCGGTGAGGTCATGGGCAGAGCGGGGCCGAGGGGGGGCACGGGGCTGCTCCTGCTTGGGCACAGCTGAACAAATGTCCCTTTGTGGTGCGCCCGGGGTGCTGGGACATGCTGGTACCCGCTCCGGCGCTCCCGGCAGCCCCCGCGCCCACCCCGCTGCAGGCAGGGTGACGGTTCCCGGGGGGCTCCTGCGTCCCCTCGCCCCAGCCCACGCAGGGCAGTGGTTCCTGGGTTGCCACTGTCACCCCAAGCACAGCCAGGGCAATGGGGTGCTGGGAGCAGCCCCCCACCCCCTTGGCACAGTTCCCATGTGCCCCCGTTGCTCTGCCCACACAGAGCCCTCCAGCACACCAACCTGCTGCAGTGCCTGGCCCAGTGTGCCGAGGTCACCCCGTACCTGCTGGTGATGGAGTTCTGCCCGCTGGTGAGTCCATGTGCCCCCCGTGCCCCGTCCCACCGCCCACGGTGCCCCCACGTGTGCCGGGCACGGCCGAGCCCCCGCAGCTGAGCCTGAGGAGGGTGACAGTGGCACTGCCCGCAGGGTGACCTGAAGGGGTACCTGCGGAGCTGCCGGGGGGCCGAGGCCATGACCCCGGACCTGCTGACCCTGCAGAGGATGGCGTGCGAGGTGGCCTGCGGCGTCCTGCACCTGCACAGGAACAACTACATCCACAGGTAGGCTGGCCTGGTGCTCTGGGGGGCAGGGGGAAATTAGGGGTCTGGATGGGGGCAGTTCCCAGGATGCCAGCGTTCCTGCCCCACCACTGCTCCTCCTGCCCAACAATATCCTGGTGCTGAGTGAGTTGCAGACGGAGACTCCAGCATCAGTGATTTTGTTGAGGAGGGGGCGTGCTGCCATCGGGGGCCACCGGAGTGTCCCCACCTGAGCCCGGCTCTGCAGGTGGGTCCCCATGAGGGTGCCCAAGCTGTGGTGGGGGGATGTGGGGTCCCCAGCTGTGCCGGAGAGGGACTCCCCTATGGGCAGCCCAGCTTTGTGGGGCCCTGGTGCAGCGGGGGTCTCGCATGTACCCCGTCTGCGTGTCCCGCCCCGGGGCTGGATCAGCCACCTGAGAGCCCAGCCCTGTGCCAGGGCTCACGTTGCCCGGGAACACCCGCTTTCTGCTTGGCTCGGCGCGTGACGGATGGACGGACGGACAGCGGCGCAGCTGGGGCTGCGCAGGCATTCCTGCTGTGCAGTGGCTGCCGCGTTATCGGCACGCCCGGCGCTGGGCACAGGGACGCGGGGACGGGGATTCGCCGCCGCTCGGCCATCCCGCTGCCCCCGCGGGGCCCCTGGTGGGTGCCCCCCGACCCCTCAGTGGTGGTGGGTGTCCCCCGACCCCCCCGGCAGCGGTGACAGCTCCGGGTTTGCTTCGCAGCGACCTGGCCCTGCGGAACTGCCTCCTCACCGCCGACCTCACCGTCAAGATCGGGGACTACGGGCTCTCGCACTGCAAGTACAAAGTAAGGCTGGTTGGAGGGAGAAGGGGGCTGGGGGCTGCGCGCCAGGACCCCTGGGGCACCCACACGTATACCCACCCTGGCACATACCGGGCTGAGCCTTCCCCGCCCCACACCCGCACACATTCCTGCTCCCCAGCAGTGCCGGGGCACTCCCTGGGTTTTCTGGAGTGCAAGGGGGGTGCAGACCACTCTGTGAGGGACCCTCAGTTCCCCCCAGCTTGTCCCCCTGAGCATTAAGGGGTTTTTTTCCCTCCCCCAGCACCCTGGCCCCCTGCCCAGGGGGGTGCCATGCAGCCTGGGCTTTCCAGCGCTGCCTGGGCTGGCCCGGACGTGCCCCTCTGCTGGGAACAGGTCCCTGCAGGCAGCTGCCAGCACAGCCTGGGGTTGTCCCCCTGTCCATATGTCTGTCTGTCTTCTCTGGGCTGCCCATGGCTCCTGGCAGGGCTGGAATTGCCAGGCTGGGGGGCTGGAGGAGCTCAGAGGGGGAGCAGGGAGGAGGAGGGGCAGTGGGTGCCAGGAGGAGCGAAGGGCAGGCTGGGGGCAGAGCCGGGGGGGACTGGGGATGTGGGGGGCAGTGCTGGGGGAGGGGGAGGGCAGGGGTTGGTGGGTGCCGCGGCGTGGACGGTCCCTGACGCCCTGGATTGACGTTCTCTTCTCGTACTGACCCTGCACACTTGGCAGGACGACTACTTCGTGACGGCCGACCAGCTGTGGGTGCCGCTGCGCTGGATCGCGCCTGAGCTCATCGACGAGGTGCACGGCAACCTGCTCGTGGTGGACCAGACCAAGGCCAGCAACGTCTGGTGAGCGGGCCTGGGGGAGCAGGGGCCTGCAGGGGTGGGTTGTTTTTGGGGTAGCTGGCCGGTAGGGGGAGCGGGGGTCTCCCTGCACCCCCAGCATCCCACCGTGCCCGCAGGTCGCTGGGTGTCACCATCTGGGAGCTGTTTGAGCTGGGCAGCCAACCCTACGACCACTACTCGGACCGACAAGTGCTGGCCTATGCCATCAAGGAGCAGCAGCTGAAGCTGCCCAAGCCGCAGCTGAAGCTCTCTCTGTCGGAGCGCTGGTGAGGAGCCCGTCCTGCCCCCTGCCCTGCCCCACCCCTGGTGGGCGGGGGGCCAGGCTGACCCCGGCCCCTCACCACAGGTACGAGGTGATGCAGTTCTGCTGGCTGCAGCCTGAGCAGCGCCCGACAGCGGAGGAGGTGCACCTGCTGCTGTCCTACCTGTGTGCCAAAGGGGCCACGGAGGCCGAGGAGGACTTCGAGAAGCGCTGGAACTCCATGAAGCCCAACGGCAGCGCCGGCGGCAGCCACCACGGCCCCGAGCTCTCCTCCTTCCCACTGCTGGAGCAGTTCTCGGCCGACGGCTTCCCCTCGGACGGGGACGACATCCTCACCGTCATGGAGACCAGCCACGGCCTCAACTTCGAGTACAAGTGGGAGCACACCAAGACCGAGCACTTCCAGGCCCCCCTGGGGTCCCTGAGCCCCACCAGCGCCGCCCGCTACCACGACCTCTACTACCCTGCCACGACGGCGGGGCTCAGCCTGGGCGTCTCCCCCTCCTGCTACGAGTGCAAGGCCGGGGCCTGCCCTGGGGTGCCGGTGCCTGGCGTGGTGCCCATCCTGGGCGCCCACAGCCCCTCTCTGGGCAGCGAGTACTACATCCGCATCGAGGGCCCCGGGGAGGGCAGCGCTGAGCTGGACTATGCCATGTGCACCTACAGCCCGGCGGGCGAGCGGGGGCCCCTGCGCCCCCCGTCCTGCTGGAGAGCCCAGGGCGGCCGGAGCAGTGGCGCCTACGACTCCGACGGCAGCCCCACCGTGTCCCTCAGCATGGAGCCGCTGCTGGGCCACGCGCCGGCCGGAGAGGCCTCCTGGGAGTGCGCCGAGTACTACCCCTACCCCTGCCCGGGGCAGGAGCCACGGGGCTACGAGCCATCCCCCAGCCATGGGGCCGAGGGGTACCTGCTGGAGGAGGAGCCCCCCCAGCCAGGCAGCCAGGACTGGCCCGTCCCCAGCTTCCAGCCCAGCATGTTCGCTGACCCGCTGGGCGTCTCGCCGCCGGGGAACTGCACCTACAGCCCCCGGGGGTACGGGGGGACACCGGGGCAGAGCGGGGCCCTGCCAGACTGTGTGGCGCTGGACCTGGGCGAGGACAGCCCCCCGAGTGCCCCCCACCCGCCAGGTGCCAGCCCCCCGCCTCAGCGCCATCCCTGGGCCTCCAACAGCTCCTCCAACAACAACATCGGCAGCGGCAGCCCCCGTGAGCCCCCGGCCGGCGACAGCTGGTGCTACCGCCGCATGATCACCTTCCGCGGGCTCATGGCCAAGCCGCTGGGCACGGTGCCACGCGGACAGCCCCAGCTCGGGGGGTCCCCGCCGGGACATGACTTCCGCCGCCCGCGGCAGGATCAGCCCCCCGCCATGGCCGGCGGCTCCTCCTCCCCGTGCCGCTCGCCCTCCCCGCGGCTCCAGGCCTGGCACGGCCGTGACTCATCACCCTGCGGCCGCGCACAGGCAGTCACGCTGGAGGGCAGCCCCGCCACGCCGTGGGGCCCCGAGGCGGCCCCGACACCTGCGCCAGGGGCCCCTCGCGATGCCCACCCGGACGGTGGGGGCAGCCCTGCCTGCAGCCCACTGCCCCACGCTGCAGTGGGGCCCGGGGAGGCCACCCCCATGGCTGGCAACACCACCCCAAACCCCGGCCTGCCTGTTGACCCTGGCACAGACAGCGCCCAGCCCACGCCAGAGCCCGCCGAGGCGCCCGCACCGATGCCCACGGAGGCCATGGCTGAGAGTGGCGCCTGTGCCTCCAGCGACGCCGACCGGACACCGGACAAGACCTTCTCCAGTGGCAGCTTCCCCAGCGTGGACGAAGGCAGCGATGAGGACACGGCAGAGCTGACCTCCGGCGTCTTCACCGACTTCTCTGGGGACTACACGGAGCGGACGGAGGCGGCCCCAGCACTCAGGTCCCTGCAGAAGCAGGTGGGGACACCGGACTCGCTGGAGTCGCTGGACATCCCCTCCACGGCCAGTTCCTGCGAGGTGCTCAGCCCCGGTGCCTTTGTGCCCGCTGGCCAAGCCCGCGCCCTGGACAGCGGCTACGACACCGAGAACAACGAGTCCCCTGAGTTTGTCCTCAAGGAGCCCCACGAGCCCCGAGAGCCGGAGGCCTTCAGCCAGCTGGCGAAGCCGCCCCCGGGGCTGCCGGGCGGCGAGGGCGAGGGTCCGGCCCCCGAAACGAGGCTGCCCAGCGGCCTGGGGGCTGAGCTGCACAGCTTGGCCGAGAAGAGCCCCTACCGTGACTCTGCCTACTTCTCTGACTGCGACGCCGAGGCTGAGCGTGGCCCCAAGGATGAGGGGGACAGTGATGGATCCCGCACCCCGGAGGCAGAGGAGGGTCCCCGCTCCCCTGAGCAGGACGTGGGGCGAGGGGAGGACCCGCTGCACCCCCCGGGGGCACCCGGCAGCCCCCCAGCAGCACCTGGTGTCGCGGTGGTGGTGCCCGTGCCTGTGGCGGGGGCTTTGGAGGGGGACTGGGAGGGGGCTGAGGACAGGAGCACACCAGCTGGCCCCACGGAACAGGCGCCTGGCACCGAGCAGAGCCCCGCTGGCACGGGGCTGGTGCTGGGCAGCCCCCCGCGCCCCGACACAGACATCTGTCCCCCGGGCTCTGTGACCCCCAAGACTTTCCTCTTGACCCCGGTGCCCGTGAGCCCTGGGGAGCCACTGGCCATCGGAGGGGCCCACGTGCCTGAGGGTGTCCCTGAACTTGGAGGAGCTGTGGCAGGGGATAAACAGACTGTGCCCCCCGCGCTGGGGCCTGGGGATCTGCGGCTGCCCCCGGAGGGGACAGGGGTGGGCGATGCACCCGGGGGTCCCAGCACGCTGCTGCCGAGGGCTGAGCCAGCCCCGGGCCTCTCCCCACTCCCATCAGCCCCTGAGCGCCGTGAGGAGCCGGAGGAGGAGGAGGAGGACACAGAGGACAGCGACGAGTCGGACGAGGAGCTGCGCTGCTACAACATCCAGGAGCAGAGTGAGGACAGCGAGGAGGAGCCGGCGGCCGTGCCCATCGTGGTGGCCGAGAGCCAGAGTGGCCGGAACCTGCGCAGCCTCCTCAAGATGCCCAGCCTGCTCTCCGAGTCCTTCTGCGAGGACCTGGAGCGCAAGAAGAAGGCCGTCTCCTTCTACGACGACGTGACCATCTACCTCTTCGACCAGGTGGGTGCGCTGGGGGGGCAGTGCCGGGCACTGGTCATGGTCCCACAGCATTTTGGTGGTGGGAGCCATCCCCAGCTGTGCCCCCAGTGAGGTTCCTTCTTGCTATTTCTCCATCCTCAGGAAAGCCCCACACGGGAGCTGGCTGAGCAGGGCTTCCCAGAGCCCCCCCTGCCTTCGGGGCAGCCCCCCCTGCCTTCGGGGCAGCCCCCTGCCAGTGGCAGCCCCCCCAGCCCCACAGACAGGCTCGGAGCCTCGGACGACTCTTCAGATGGCAACGCCTCAGAAGAGAGTAAGAGACCAGGGGGTTGTTGGGCTGGTGCTGATGGGGAGCAGCAATTACGGGATGATGGGGGAGCAGTTACGGGGTGATGGAGAGCAGCAGTTATGGTGGGACCCCATGATGGGCTCAACCCCTTCCCTCCCTATCACAGGCGGTGGCTTCGAGTGGGACGATGACTTCCCGCTGACGCCGGTGAAGCCGTCCCTGGTGGCCTCGTTGCCGGGGACGCCGGCAGAGCCCCCCGCGGCCGTGCCCGCCCTGCCAACCCTGGTGCCGGCGCAGAAACAGGTGCTGCCCATCCAGTTCTCCCGGTTCACGGTCTCGCCTGCCCCGGTGTCCCGGTTCTCCATCACCCATGTCTCCGACTCGGACATGGACTCCATAGGAGGTGAGTCCCCCCCCGTGACGCGGCTCTGTGGGTGACCAGGACCCCTATCCCTGCCAGGGGCACTGTGAGCCACGGGACGCCCTGGCCTTGTGCCCCTCAGGGACGGTCACCCCCTGCAAAGGGCCGGGTGACCCTCTCACGGCTCTCTCTGCTCGTTGCAGGCAGCAGCGAGGACGGTGACCGGGAGTGAGCCCGCGGGGACACGGCCGGCACTGCCGGCACCGGGGAGGCGCAGGACGGCGGGGCCCGGCACGGGGGCTGCCCGCGGGCTCCCAGGCCCCGCTCTGGATTTTTTAGGCAGATTTTCTCGGAAGGAACTCGTTTGCTGCTGCGAGTGGGAGTGGGGCCGTGCCCCCCGCGGGGCCAGGCGGTGGGTGACGGTGACGGCCGTGCGTGTGTGTGCGGTGGCTGTGTGCGTGCGTGCAAAATACACACTTATATATATATATATACATATATATATATAAATTATAGCGTTTAAAGGGTAGTGCCCTGACCTTGCTAACATTTGCGGAGTGTCCCCCCAGTGAAGTCCCCCTCCTTTGGCTTCTTGCCCACACGTGCTCCCCGAGGTGGTGTTTGTCCCCACACCTCCTGTGCTGTCCCCTCCCCATGCCGTGCGCTTGGTCTTGCACCTTGTGGCAGCTTGGCTGCCCCAGGGCTGCCCCACAGCCACCCTACAGCTGCCCCACGGCTGCCCCACAGCCACCCCATGGCCACCTCACGGCTGCCCCATGGCTGCTCCACGGGCACCCCACAACATTCCCGAGTGAGGAGCCACTGGCTGCTGCCACTCTTGATGTCACTCCCTGTGCCAGGGGTGCCACTGACTCTCCAGAGTGGGCACCATGGCTTTTGGGGCTTGGGGGGGCTCCCCTCCCTTGGCTTTCAGGGAGCAGTCCCAGCGGGGGGATCCTGAGGGCTGGTGGAACCGTTGCCCACTGTGGCAGGGAATGACACGTGGAGGGCTGGTTAGGGGGGGAACATTCCCCCCTGGGACCTGCCAACCTGACTATTTTTGTATTTAAACAAAAGGATTAAAAAAACCCACCCCAAACCCACCCCAGAACCAAAACTCACTGTTGACTGAACCCACATTGATGCGATTTTAAGTTATTGCTGCCAAAGAGACGTAATCGAGTCGGGAGGGAGGGGGGGGCAGGGGGTGCTCGCGGTTCTTTGTTACTCTTTTTTTGGGGTTTTTTTTTGTTTCTTTGTTATTTTTTTTTTAATTCATTCGAGGCTTAGGATAATTGTGCAATTGCAGCTTCCGGAAGGAAATAGAAGTAAGCGGAGCTGAACGAAACCTTGAAATCAGGGCTGGTTCCTTTTGGGGTCTATAGACCAAACCCTGAGGTGAGAAATGTCCCCTCTGAGTGCCCCCCACCCCATGTCCTCGCTCCTGGCACCCCATGTGCAGGTGGTGCACACGGATGTCCTTGTGCACCCGTGTGGGATGGGGCTGGTGCCAGGGGTTCTGCTCCATGCCATGGGATGATCCATCCATCCTGGGCTGGGCACATCTCTGGCACCAGGACCCTGTGGGATGAGCCCATCCCCAGCCTGGCACTGGGATGCCACTCAGGTTCCAGCCAGATGTTCCCATACTTGCCCACCCTCCTCCCACCCATCCAGCATGTTTCAGCCCACCCTGGAGCTGTATCCCAGCTGGAGCCCCCTCAGTGCTCAGAAGGCTGTTGTGGGGGTGAGGGGTCCCAGGGGACCCCAACTTCAGCCCCAGGGTGGCTGTGCCACCCCGTACCCCCCATTGCTGGTTCCTCCCCCCACTAAGCAATTAATGCTTTATTTAAATGTTTTATTTAAGTCCCTACGTGGCCTGTAAACCCCCCTCCCCCATTCTCTCAAGCTCTTCCTTTACCCTTCTCAACTGGGGGGCCACCCCCTGCACTGACCCGGGGTGCAGCACCCATGGGTGCTGCCCATGCAGGAGTGGGATGCTCCTGGGATTCCCTTCCCACAGCATCCACCCTCCTGCCCGCCCTGCCTCCCCTTCCCTGCACACCACCAGCACCACGGGTGCTCACCCCCAACCCCCTTGCACCCAGGAGTGCTGGTCCAGCCCCCCACCCCACCCTGGGTTTGGTCTATGGCGCCGCAGGTCCCGGCTCCGGAGGGTGGATGAGGACAGAGCTGTGGCTTGGGTAACTTTTTTAATAGAAAGGCTCTTCTTACATGGTCTATTTTCTCAATACGGGTCATAATTGCTGTATTTTTTATCAGTGCTGATTTCCATACAGCTCCCAGCATGTGTGTCAAATCTCATCGGGCCAATAATAAAGTTTTTAAAATATCTTAAGCTGTTTCCTGCCCCGATCATTGCCCAGCACGCAGGATGGAGCCAGCTCGGGATGGACCTGGGGCCAGGCCGTGCCTCTGGCCAGAGAAAACGCTGCAGGAGGGAGGGGTGTGAGGGATTTAATTGCTCATAAATTACTTTTTCTCATAAAAAATTATTTCAGGTTACGTCTTGCAGGTGCCACCGAGCCAGGAGGTGCAGCGAAGCCCCCGGGGGCTGGTTGGAGCCAGGGTGGCTACTCAGGGGTCCTGGGGGGGCAGCCCCTGGCACAGGGGTGGAAGAGGACAACGCTGTGGCCGAGGGGACCCCAGACCTGTCCCCACCCTGGGCTGTGACCACCAGCCCTCTCCCACCCACTGCACCGTGCGCCAGTGGAGCCCCTTCCCTCACCCCTGCCCCGTGTGGTCCCCCACCCATCTACTCCAGCCCTGGGAGAAGAGGAGGCACAGGAAGAGGAGGCACATCATGGAGCAGGGAACCCTCGTGTACAGCTGGAGCCTGGACGGTCGCAAGAGAAGCTGTTTTCCTGCAGCAGAGCTGGAAAACTCGTTGGAGGGGACATGGGAGAGATGAACCACCACATCCCACTGGGACCGAGCCCCGCGCTGGGACCACTCCGTGCCCGGCCAAGCGCCCACTGCCCAGACTGTGGTGACCAGGACGTGCTGCACTCGTGATTGGGAAGTGCAAAATGAGAAATACAACGGAAAAAGCAAAAACTCTGTTCGGCATCAACCGCTCACCCACGGGAGGCACAATTCCTGCCTGGAAACCCCCCCTTCTCCCTGTTTCCAGAGCAAGGACAAGACTCCTGTGTTGGCTCCCCGGAACTGCAGAAGGGCCCGGGAGCCACCTCACTCGTGGGCACTCCCAGCAATAAGCTTAGCAAGTGTGTATATATATATATATTTATATATATTTATCTCTATCTATCTCTCTCTCTCATGCAGCCCTAGGAATAGAGGAAGAGCAAACAGCCAAGCAAGAGGTCTGGAGGGAGCTCCTGTCCGTGGGGGCAGGGCCCCCCAACTGCCCCAGGCACCCCAAGGCTTCCACACCGCCCTCGCTCCACAAGTGGTTTTTTCTAGCTTATATTTTACAGCAGTACCGTAATTCCCTCCAATATCCCGAGCCCTGGCACCGCAGGGGCTCTGGGACCAGAGCCGGCCCCGTCCCAGCAGGGGCTGCAGTGCCAGCACTCTGCTGCCGGTGTCCCAGCCCGGGGGACAGGGTGGGCATCCAGGGTCTGGTGGGAGCCTGGGAGCTGCCTACAGCTCCCACCTTCCTGCACGGGGTATCCGAGCTATCCCGCCTTTCCTAGGGGTCCTCCTGTCTGGGCAGGGGAGAGCAGTGGGACCGTGTCCCCCCTGCCGTTGCCACCCCAGGGGAGCACTGTGAGCCCCTGGAGCCCCTTCTCCAGCTGAGCCCATTTTCCCATCCACAGCAAACTGCTGCTCAGCCTGGGAACCATCCCAGCCCCAGGACATGCTGCTCCAGCTCCGGGATATGCTGCCACCACACTCCTTAGTGCAGGCAGAGGGCAGGTGACACGACAGCAGTGTGACCCTCTGCCACCGAGGGGGACAAGCTGGGTCTAGAGAAGAGAGAACTAGGGCACTAGCTTGAGCCTTTGGCTTTCAAAGCAGCAGGATTAAATAAATTCCGCCTAAAAATGAAGTCCTGGGAAGCCGGACATGCAGTGGCGAGGATGAGGAGGATGAGGATGAGGAGATGGCGAGTGCCACGCGGGCGCCAGCGCTCCCGGATCAGCTGATGAGCGGAGCCGAGCGGTCGTTCGTCACCGTTGGCTTCAGCTGGACGTTGGCAAAGGGGTTTCTGTGGAGGAAGAGGAAGAGGAAGGAAGAGTTAACGGGGACGGTGGCAGTGGGAGTGGTGAGGACGGGGCACCGGCACAGCGAGCGGGCACTGGCGAGACCCCAGGATAGCAGCTTTGGGAATGGGTTAAACTGGGAAGGCTCTGCCCTGTGGAGCCCCCAGCTGAGCTACCCCCACTCCTCAGCTCCTCTCCCAGCTAAAGCCCTGGTAGGTGCCAGAGATGAGCCAAGGGCAGCTGCATGTGGGATGTTCTCCTACCTCACTTAATCAGCCTAAAGCAGAAGATGCCATACGGGACTAGGGCTGGAGAAGCTGCTCCAGCCTCCCCCAGTCTGGACTCACACAGTTCCCACAGATGGGAGCACCACAAGATCACCTGGCTCTGCACTGCACAGCTCCAGGTTACAGCCTGACCTCCCAGCCAAGGGCAGAGCTGGCAGCTCCCTGCAGAGGCCTTGTGCTGCCTCTGGAGAAGTTAATATCCAAGAGCGTGGGAGATAAAGAACACATGGATGGACTTGGCAGAGCCAAGAGACCAAGCCCAGCCCAGCCAGCCTGACCTGGGGTTTCACCTACCTGGGCTGTCCCCCACACTGTCCTGTCACTTGGCCACCATCACTTGGCCAGGACAGGGTACAGGGGCTGCCTTGGCATGGGGAGCATCCTTACCCCATCCCAGGAGATCTCCTCTGTGCTCTCCCAGCAGGAGTTAACTCCCCGGAGGTGTGGACAGCTCTGGGGGTTCCACTGGCTGTCAGGGGTGCCTGGGGTCAGTGGGTCCAAACCTGCACTGGGCATGGAGCCACCAAGCAGATCCCTACCCATCCTGTGGCCCTGCAGCCTCCTTGTCTCACCTGCCCAGTGCCCCCAGCCCTCCCCAGGGAGCAACAATCCCTCTCCTTTCCCAAGTGGAAGTTATGGCCATGACCCACCCCACACATGGGTCCCACAGCTGGGCCACCAGCCAGTCCCCCACCATGGAGGCACCAGACGTGTGTGCAGGTGAAGTGCTGTGGTTACCATCTGCAACTGGACTGAACAGCTTTGGAATGTCCCCAGCCATCTCCCAGAGCAGAAGGAAGAGGCTGGGACCCCCAAACCCCTGGGATGGGCACTCACTGTCTGCCCCGGGCCCCCTCCCTGCCATCCCTCCCCTCCCCACGTGCACTTTTTCTCTGCTTAAAAGATAAATGGCTTTTGCTTAAAAATAGGGTAATTAATTTCCCACCTAATTAATGCAGATGCTTAGATCACTTTCCCCCCCAGGATGCCAAAATAGATTCTCAGGACTGGAGGGAGAGGAAAAGTTGCTTTGATGAGTCACCCGGGGCTCTCATTTAACTATTTCTGTGCTGGCAGAGAAGAGCCACTGTGGTGGAGCCTGCAACTCCAGGGAATTCAGCTCATGGATCAAAGAGAAACGGGAAAGGGGCTCTCCAGGCTCTGCAGTGCCAGCGAGGTGGGTGTCGGTTCCTGGGGAAGCTCCTCCATCCCATCCCTTGGGCCAGGATGAGGAGGCTCCCAGGACAAGGAATCTCGCGGGACAAGTCTACAACAAAAAAGCTGCTCAAAAAACTCGAGGTTAGTGTGGACGTTCCCTGCCCCGCTGGAGAGTGGGCGATGGGCACCAGAGACCTACAACCAAAGAGGCTGGTTAGGGGCAGCGGGGGAAGCGCAGGAGCAGCTCAGCACCCCGGGAAGCGCAGCCACGGCAGCGGAGCGAGCGGCCGTGCAGATGCAGCGCGGTGAGACCCGGAGCTCCCGCCACGGGGCCGGGGACAAGCGGTGCCCGATGGAGGGGACGGGTGCAGGGGGGAAGCAGAGCGGTGGCACCGTCCCCGCGCAGCCCCGCGGCCTCACCCGCTGCCCAGCGCACCCAGGGCTCGGCCCCCCGACACCGTCAACTTACTAACTACGGGCAGGGGCACCTCAAAACCTGGCCACTTCAACATCGGGGCTGCAAGGGAAACAGAAGGCACGTTGGAGGACACCGGCACGCTTGACGGGAACAGAAGGTCGTGGTTAAGGAGAGACTTAAGGCTCCGAGCCGGCGGCCCCAGAGCCCGCTGACCACCCCGCAGCAGCACGTCAGGCAGAGGAAACAGGAGGAAAAAGAAGAAAAAGGAGGAAAAGTCGTGTTTATTGAGTCGCTGGTGCTGCGAGGAGGGGAAGGAAGGGCACGGCCAGCCGGAGCCACCTGGGGAGCGCAGGGGTCGGGCACGGCGGGGCTGCGGAAGGGAGGGGGGGCTTCCTTCCCCCCGCGCCGGCCATCCCCGCTTTCCCAGCGCCGGGAAAGCGCAGCCGGAGCCTTGGCATGCGGGAGCAGCAGCAGCAGCATCACCCCCTCAGGTGCTCACAGAAGAGGGACCCGGCTCTTAAACAGTTGTCGCTGCTCCCGCTCAGCGAAGCTGTTTAATTCGGCGGGGCCGAGCGTGCACGGGCAGCAGCCGGAGCCCCCCACGGCCGCCCCACGCCGAGGGAGGGAGCAGGGAACAAAAACATGGCATGGGAATGTGCGGTGGGCGATGCAGGCGGTGAGGGCAGCACACAGGCACGGCAGCCGAAAAAGACACCGAGGCCCAGCTCAATGCAATAAATAAAACTTTTATTCAAACAATAACTCAGTACAGGGCACAATTCTCTCTGGCTTTTAAAAAAAGGTTTTTCAGCACTTTACAATCTCCACACAGGCTTTGCTAGGCTGGGTTTGTGGGTTCCCCCCCCCACTCTCTGTCATTCAGCGTGAAATATCCTGGGTTAAAAATCTTTAGCAAAATTCGGACATCGATGCAGGAAGGGCTCGGAACAACGTGCCTGCAGGCGAGGAGATAACCCAAAAACTGGTCCGGGGGGAGTCTATTGCCAGCAATGTCCCAGTAAACAGGCAATGTCAGAGGTCTTAAAAATCACATCAGAAAAAAGCGTGAAGAGCTTTGCAGTGGAGACGGCCACGGGCACTGGGAGGGCTACGGCCGGGCGAGCGCGGGAGCGGGACCCCAGTGCCAGGCGGGAGCCCCCCTGGGCACTGCCGAGCCCACCGTGGGGCACAGTGTGGGGGCTGCCTCGCCCAGGCCCGGTTTAGGGACGCGAGTGTGTCCTCGGGCCCCCAGCCCTAACGTGAGGTAACAATACCTTGCTACAAAAAAATATATATATATATTTATAAAACAACCAGGAGTAACTCTTCTGGGGGGGGTTCCCACGGGGGGCAGGACCCCAGCCCAGAAGCAGCCCTTTCCCCGGGGCAGGGGGGTCTGTGCCATCCGCTTCTCCCAAAGCCACCGCGGTGGGATGGAAGCGGATCAGGCCGAGGGGGAGGCGCAGGGACGCTGCCCCCCCTCCAGGAACGGCATCCCGGGCGCGGGCATCCCGGATGCTCAGTAACAGTACGGACACCAGAGGCCATGCATATGTGTTCCAGTGTGGGAGTTTGGTCCAGGCTCGTGCGGGGCGGCCGGCGCGGCCCCGGGGGGGACAGTGCATCGCTAACATCACACGGGAGGACAAAAACGGGTCCCACTAAGTGTCAGCTGCGCTCTGCGAGCACAGGCAGTTTCTGCTCCGAAAAGACTTCAGAAACAAGGGCACTGTGAACACCAGGGAGGGGTGAGAAGCACCATGGTTTCCTTGAAGATCACAAGAGTTTCAAATCCAAAAGAAGTAGAGAAAGAGAAACGAAAAGGAAGGAAAAAAAAAGGGGGGGAAAAAGAAGCAGAAAGCTCTTCCAAGCAGCAAGGGGCCGCCGCGAGCCCGGGTGTCCTCACACCGTTGATACCAAACTGCCACTGCCGCTGCGGAACAAAGCACAGAGATGCCAGAGTGGCCGGGACCGCCGGCGAGGCTGCACCGTGCCGGGAGCTCAGCTCCCCGGGGACCCCGCCACGGGGATCCTGCCACGGACACCTCCACCCCAGCCACGGCTGTGCCCTTAACCCCGAGAGCGAGACGGGGCAGCACCGAGGCAGAGGGGATGGGGAAGGTGCCAGGGAAAGACCCTGAGAGCGTGCGCTCTCCATGGCCTCGTTATCCAGGGGCAGGCCCGGAGGAGGTTGGAGAGACAGGACTCTCTGGAGGAGCACCAGGCTGGGGACACCAGGGCTGGCCCTGGGACCTGCCCTCCCCCGGTCCCTCCACGCTCACAGATGACACCTGCACTGTGTCCCCCACCGCTGGCCCCATCCCAGCCACTTCCAGTCCCCCGGGGAGCCCGTGCAGGGACCCCCATGGGGACACGGCCCTACGGCTTCACCCGCAGCCAACACCAACAGTTTACAGGGAATGTGACAGGAAGGTGACATCTTACCTGCTGACAGACCTCGTCCCGTAGTCATCGAGACCCTGCAGAGAGGAGGGAGGAAGCACAGTGAGGGGATGTGGGCTGTGCCTGTTCAGGTGCCACCGGAGGGTCACGAACAGACCAAAGTGCATCAGGACCCAGAGATGCCGGGGCCGAGAGACGATGCATTTGGAGAAGAAAGGGAGATATGGAGATGGTTGGAGTGGGATTCAGACAGCAGGGAGTGAAGTTGCACCACTCTCTGCAGAATTTATCTGACCAGACACAGGAAAAAGACAGCTGGGAGAGCCCTGCTCTGCCCTGCCCTGCCCAGCCTTTCCGTGAAACGGAGCTCCATCTGCTTCCAAGATGCCAAACACTTGGAAAGGGACTGAACAAGTTTTAAGACACCAGTGAAATGTTCTGTGAAAGGAGGGTTTGTCTGTATTAACTCCCACCAGAAACCCACAGGGTTTTGGACCATTTTCTCCTTCAGCCGGTGCTGGACGGGCTTTGGGGAGGGACTGGAGGGCAGGTGGGAACTGAGCTTGGAGAACATCCCTTAAGGACATCCCTCCTGAGCGAAGGCCTGACCTGGGATGATGTGGAGCAGCTCTGCTTTCCATTACAAACACAGGACCACTGCAGGAAGGAGTGGGAGTGACCAGGGATCAGAGACCCACCTTCCCACTGTCCCAGGAATGCTCTCAGTCACAAAATCCAGTTCCAGCAGCAAATCCTGCTGGGAAAACCCAGCAAACAGCAAGAAGCAGGGCTGTGCTTCTACCCCACTCCCTGCAGAGAGGACCAGATCCCAGCTAGAGCACCCTGCTGAAGGGTCAGGTGCTGAGTGGCCACCTCTCCTCCTCCTCATCCTCTCCTCACCTGCTGGTATGTGATGCCAATGTGGCTCATCCCACATGCTCATTTGGTGGGATAGCTCCACTACACCAGTGGCTCCTGGGTTAGGCTGATCCCATCTACACATGCATCCTCCCCAGTTCGTTTTCCAAGAAGCCCTGAGCTCTCTCTGGACGCCTTCCAGAGCCCTGGCTGGGGTCTGCCCCAGCCCCACTGTGGGACTGCCACCGGCTTGAATTGGCACGTGCCAGAGAAAACGCTTCCAGCTGCCTGTGAGCAGCCTGTTTCTGGTGGGAGACTCCCATGGAGTCAGCAAGTGTTGTCCTTTGGGGGTTTACGGGGCCGTTTTGTGCCATTGCCCCTCTGTGCCTTGCCCGTTCGCCCCCATCCACAGCTCTCCTCTCCTGCTGCCTCCCTGCAGCCCTCATCCCTTCTCCCCAGGAGAGCTGGGAGGCAGGAGCAGGGCCCCAGGCAAGGCACGTGGGTCACCAGGCAAAAACCAGCCAAATTGCCGTAAATCCCAAGGGAAACATTGCGTGCGTTGGACTTACAGCTGTCGACCTAGTGTAAGGCTTGTAGTGAGCGGAGGGTGCTTGGCAGAGGCCACTGGAATAGTCTTTAATTGCACACCCATAGGGCATTAGGTAGTCCTAAAACAACGAACAGAGGTTGGAGAGCCGCCCTCTGGCACCCCCACACATCCGCACCACGCCGGGACCGGGAACACGCTCCCGCACATCCCATCCAGGCGGGACGGGGAAGCTGAAGACCCCCAGCCACCACGGCCAGGGACTGTTCCCGGGGATTTGCTCCAGCATCCCCCTTTTCTAGGACGCCCCCCCCGGCGTGGGAGCAGCCCCAGTGGCGCAGCTCACCTGGGAGAAGGCGGGCACGGCCACGCTGTACGGCCGCTGCTTGAAGGTGTTGCCGCCCTGTGCCGGGAAGGCCTGGGAGGCCATGCCGTAGTCGGGGGGCGGGATGGCGATGTCGTCCTTGTCCAGCAGGTTGCCGGTGCTGCTGCTCTTCCCTTGCTGCAGGCTGGGGGGGGATCCAGAGCAGAGGCATCAGCACCAGCCCACGCCGTGCAGAGACCCGCAGGCCACTCGCCCACCCGTGGCAGACCCCCACGGCAAAATCCACCCCGAGCCAGCGACCACCTGCCTGTGCTGGGAGTTACTTCTAACAAGAATTCCTAAATAATTCCTAATCCCCATCCCAAGTCCACAAGGCCATCCTGGAATTGGCACAGGGACCCCCTGGCACCCGGCACAATGCTCCTACCTGGTGTGGACCCGCTCGCTGCCATCGTTGTCGAGGACCCGCGTGTAGGAGAAAGGAAACCAGCCCCTCCTGAAAGGCAAAGGCAGGGGTGAATCCAAAGGTTTATCCACGGAGGATCCAGATAAGGCTGCTCCTGACGACACCCCCCCCACTCACATTTTGGTTTTCTCGCTCTCTCCATAGTGCCAGCCGTCCCGGGCCTCTGGGACCAGCAGCGTGATGAGGTCGCCCTCCTTGAAGCTCAGGAGGGTGCTGTTATCCCCGGCAGCGTGAGAGAAAATGGCCTGAACCCTCGTCCTGCCGTTCCTCTCGAGCCCGGCCGCCATGGAGCTGGAGCGTGGCAGTGTCTTGTTTTCAGCTGGAGGGGACAGAGACCAGTAAGTGCCCCAAGTCCTTGACCCCGTGGCCAAACCCAGGCACAGGACAGCCCCCT
Source organism: Platyrinchus mystaceus (assembly GCA_035041135.1). Lineage (NCBI taxonomy): Eukaryota > Metazoa > Chordata > Aves > Passeriformes > Tyrannidae > Platyrinchus > Platyrinchus mystaceus. The sequence goes on along the minus strand of JAWWLV010000046.1, from coordinate 967,136 downwards.
ACCCTTCCTTAATTCACCCCTTAATTCAGTGTGACTCACACCTTCCCCCTGAACAAACAGGTTCAGACTCCTGGCATCGCCCACCAGCTGCAGCAAAGGGAGAAGCCTCCCTGCACCAGATTCCACAAGATTTTCCTCCTGGAAATCCTGTGAATCCCCATGGCAGAGCCCAGCTCCATCTCCTCCTAAGTGCCAGCTCAAGAGGGACAGGCAGCACTTGACACCAAGAGGATGCTGTCGGCCACTGCCCCATCACCAGCAGCATCCCTGATAACTGTCCCCACCGTGGCTGCAGGTGGTCCCTGCCAACCTCTCCTTGAGCATCAGCTGGCACAGCTGGCACAGCCAGACCCAGGCCCCCCCCCAGCACCCACTGAGGGGAGGACGGGGCCTCACCTGAGGCGTAGCTGTTTTTCGGTGGCACGTTTTTGCGAACTGGGAGTGTATTGGAGTAAGAGTCACTCAGCTGCTTCTGAGGCTGGGGAGGAGATAAAGATTTGGGCTGTGCTGGCTTCATCTCAGACCAGTGGTTGTACCCGTCGCTGTCTGGGCCGGAGACTCCGTTCATGACCGGCATGGCCTCCTGCGCCGACATGCGCTACGGAGAGAGGAGGGGAGGGGAACACGGGGAACGTCTCCGTTAGGGATCCCAGCACAGCTCGGGGGACAGGGCAGATCAGAGCTTCAGCCTGCTTGGTTTAGTTCCCCACCCAAAGCACATTCCTCTGGGGGGAGCAGTGGGGTCACCTCTATAGCATTTTACTGCTCTGAGCTGCCTTGCACCTCCTGGGCTCTACTGCTCGGCTCGTGCCCCCACATCATGGGGGAGCCCCTCTTCTGAAGGGTGCTTCATCCCAGGGGTCACTCCAGGGGCTTTCTCTCACAGTTACTGGGGTACCTAGATTCAGTCCCACAGCTCTGGGAGCAGCCTAACTGGGACCAGCCTGGCCAGGCAAGCCCAGCCCGTGGGTTCCCCAAATCACCCCTGGGAGCCTCTGTCTCCCCAGAGCTCAGCAATCCCAGTGGGACGGGATGGGACAGGCTACTCATCCCCATGCCAGACTCCTTCCCACATCCCAGGATGGCACATGCATGGAGCTGCCCATCCCTGCGGATCAGTGACAGACCATCCAAAGGCCACTTGCCGAGGACAGCGGTGACACCGGCCCGGGCTCGTCCCTCCGGCTTTGCTCAGAAGGGCAGGACAGCTTCCACCATGGAGATACTTACTCCTACAAAAGGTGCCAGCTCCGGGGGGACAGGGAGAGGTTTGGCACCAGGGATGGGGTCAGAGATGATGAGGTTGGACTTGGATGTGGACAGAGGGCTGGGCATAATGGTGCCATTGCTGCTGGCAGCCATCTGCTGCATCAGCTGTATGGCGCGGTCCGGGATCTTGTTGGGATCTGAGCAGGATTGCTGCCACAGCGGCAGCTTCTGTGTCAGCATCTCCTTGCCCTGCAAGAGGAAAACAAGGTGTGAGTGCACAGGGTGTGGAAAAACACCTCAGCTCTGTCCTGCTCCCTGGGCAGCTCCACATGGATCCATGGCTGAGCAGATCTGGGATTGGTCAACAGCTCTTTGTGTGGCATGGGCAAGATAACACACATGGACATCCTGCTTCCAGGCCCTGACAGCAGCTGAGCCAGGGAGGTGTCATGGAAAATGGGAAGGAGGGAAGGAAAAGGTAATGCATCTCCCTGGCATCCTGTGTACAGCATCTGCAGGCTGCAGGGAGCTGGGCAGGGCACTGAGCTCTGTGTGGAAGAGAGAAATAAAGCCTGCCCAAAGGCTTGGCAGGGCACAGCCTGTGCTCCGTGCTGTCCCCGCATACCCAGGGATGAGCAGCATCTTTTGGGTGCTCAGCCCTGACAGTTTCCAGCTCCCCTCACTGCATCCGGACTCCACTGCTCCCTGCCTGTGGCAGGACCAGCAGCCAGCTGCTGCCATGCTCCAAGCCAAGGGGGGAAAAAGGATGGAGCTAAACTTGTCCTTATTCTCCCAGGATGTACAACTCTGAGGAGAAAGATTCCAAAACCCCCTGAGGTCACTCCCCAACTACAGAAGAGGGTGACCTGACACTTCTGTCTGACTTCATCTGGAGACAACTTGGTCCCTGCATATCAAAACTACATTAAGCTAATTCTGAAGTCCCAGCACGTTTCCCCAGTATGTCCCAGCAGCTCCAGCCTTGGCACGGCCTTGGGACCCTCTGGGAGCCACAGGCAAGAGTGGGATGGAGTTTTTAGCTGGACACCCACCATACTCTGTACAAGCCACCTGCAAAGTCTCTTCTGCAAAATCACCCTGCATATGCTGCTGCAGCAACAAGTTTTTGGCTCGTGCCTGCTGACCCCTGGCCCTGGGGGGATGTTCTTCCCTCCTGCACTACACTCGCCGTGCCAAGCGTGGATCCATCCCGCGGCGCAGCGCGAGGACAGCGCTGACTAATCCCAACTCCCTCTCCTGCTCCCGGTGCCAAGCGTGGCAGTGACAGATGGCTGCTGTGAGCCACGGAGGGTGGTGCTGGGGAACAACCAGAACAGGACCACGAGGCTGCAGGAGCAGCACTGGCGTTCCCAGCCCTCATCCGGATGGATTCCGCTCTGGGCCAATATGGGATGCTGCTGCTTCCCAGGCTGGCAGGTGGCAGCTCCAGCCCTTGGTCCAGGCAGCCACGGGCAAGAGGGATGTGGGGCTGCCACAGGCAAGAGGGATTAGGAGCAGCTGTTCCTGCTGGGGCATCTTGCCTGTGGTTCACCCGCTGGTCCATCATTCCCACCCCCTGGTCCCTTGAGCTGCAGGAGCTGCACCAGCTTTGGCTTTTGGAATACCAGGCTGTTCTACAGGCAGTAGCTTGAGACGGGAGCATCCCCCTGGTGATGAGGCAGCCGGGACCGGCTCCGGTGGGTGCGGCTCACCTTGGCGTGGTAGGTGATGGCACTCTTGGCCACCGCGCACTGCTTCTCCACCAGGAAGCAGAACCGTCTCCTCTCTTCCGTCAGAGCTGTCTTGTAGCCATCGGAGACGTAGTTTTCCAGCTCCCCTTGCTTGTTGCTGATGGCTTCGATGTACTAGAACGGGGAGAGGAGCGGGGAGGGGGCTGCCGTCACCGCTGCCCACCGAGCGCGGGGCAGGGGGTGCTGCAGCATCCTCGGAGAGGGGCCAGCGGTGGGGGCAGCAGGCAGGGAGCCCCCCCAGCGCAGGACACGCACACATGTGCCTGCACAGCCCCCCCAACCCGCCCTTACTCATCGGAGCCCCCCACGCAGAGGCGCTGACTCAGCTCGTGGGCTGCCGGGACGAGCCGTACCCGCGCGGCCGCCCGCTCACCAAACGGGCTCGGAGGCGCCCGCGGGGGCCGGGGGGGCTGCCCCGATGGCCCGGCCCCGGCAGCGGCCCCCGCAGCCCCCGGCTCGCCCCTGCCAGCGCACAAACCCGGCCCGGGCTGAACGCCCCCGGCACCTCCGGGTGGGTAGGGCTGTGCTGGCTGGGGAGCGGGGGCTGCAGCGGGATGGACCCCTCCAACACGCACAGCCACCAGTGATGCTAAAACTACCATCAGTGCATCCCATCTGTGCTTGCCACTCAGCCACTGGGATGCAGGGCCAATGCCAGGGCAGTGCCACACGCTGGCACAGGACTCCCCGATGAGGACTGCCGGGGTGGCTGTTCCCAGCTGCCGCACCCCAGGGCTGGCAGACACTGTGGCCCTGCCAGTGCCAGGCACAGATTCCACAAATGCGGCAGCCAGAGGCTCCTCCACTGGCTCCTGCTCTCCCTGAGTGCCGTGTGCCAGCACGGCTATGCCACACCGAGCTCTGCCAGCACTGGCACACGGGGCTGGGGGAACACGGCTGCTCTGCCCAGTGCAACGGGAACATGGCACACGTGAGGTGCCCCCAGCTCCCCAACCTGGCCACTTTCTCCTCCCTCCACCCCTTTGGATGCCCCCAGCTCCACTGCAAGGAGCTCCCCACCTGTGATGTGGCACCAGGAGAGCAGCATCTGTCACCCACCCATCGCTGCCCTGCCCCATGACACCTCCGTGTCACCGGCTCTTCCCTGGGATGGCAGCACCAAGCTGGAAAGCCACAACCACCCCCAGCCCAGGCAGGGCTGGACCTACTTCAGGCAGCCCGAACTTCAAGACAGGAATTAAACTGGAAAATCAGGGCCCAAAGCAGCTTTGCTGCTTTCTTCACGGTTATCAGTTATTTTTAGCACGCTACAATATTTATTAGCAGACACATAAAATGGAGCAAACCAACAAAAGCAATGAGATTCAGTGACACCCCAGACTTCAAAGGGGTATTATTTCAGGGCTGGACCTGGTCCTGTTCCCACCCTGCTCTGAGCATCCCCCCAAGAGCAAACCCTGTGCAGGGCTTGTGCCAGACCCAGCAGGTTTTAGGTCTCCCCACGTGCACCAACACAGGTGGGGGAAAGGGGTTAAAAACCCAGTTTGCAACAAACAACCCTGTTTCAAGGAGAGTTCCTTCCCCACCCTCCAAAATCAGAAAATCCAGTGCAAATGCCTGCAGTCAGGAACAGAAGTGAAGGGAACTGAGCTGATGCCACTGGGCGCAGAAGAGGAAGTGGTGGAGTGTGGCATCACCACCAAGCAGAGGTAGGGAAAGCTGGTGGCAACTGTGCTGTGCCTGCACAGAGGCGCCGGGGCCGGCAGGGCACAGGGAGGAGGCGGCAGCAGCCCCGGACACGCCGGGGGCGGGAGCAGGTAGGAGGATGCGCTCAGGGAAGGCATCGCTCCCGCAGTGGGCTTGGGACAGCAGCATGCCGCCTCCTCCCGGGTATTATTAGCCGGGAACAGCACAGGGACAGAGCCCAGGGGCGCCAGCACGGCAGTGGTGATGGGAGCCGAGGCGATGGATGCCCCCAGTGCCAGCCCGGAGAGCCCCCGGCTCCCCCACGTCTGGTGCCCCAGCTCCTCTATCGCAGCTCTGCTGCACCCGGGATGGATCGAGCATTGCTATCCCCACACACAGCTCCCCAAAAAGTTTCTGTCCCAAGGGAAGCACCAGGACAATGCTCCCAACTCCTGCAGAGCCCCATTTCTGGAAGGAAGCACAGCACAACCCTGGCAGCACCTGAAATAGCAGGAGCACGGGAGTACACACAGATCCCGACCCCCCAAACTCATCCTTGCTTAATTTACCAACTGGGCCATCGAGAACGAGAAGGTGAGGACTGAAATGAGTCCAGCTCCAGCTAATTTGGTTCAGCAGCACAAGGACCATCCCGCCACCATTCCCTGGAGGATCACCATCCCCAGGTCAGCCGCTGCCATGCCCCGGCACGGCGGGCGGGCACAGCTCCAGCCCAAACACACCACAACACAGGGAGAAACCCTTATCTTAGCAACGTGAGAGCTTCAGTTCTAACCATGATTTAAATATGCAGGTACAAGCCTTATTTACACCCCTGCTTGCAGGCTGGTTTTGCAAGGATCCTGCTAATTCCTTAGCTGAGGAAAGGCTTGTCTCAACGGCTCAGCCAGTCGGAACACGCCGCTTTGCGAGCACAGAGCCCACGCTCTAAACTTAGTACTCAGAGCTTTATATACTTTATGTAAATATTCTCCATGTGCCATTGATTTATCCAGGGCCTCGATTTTACACGTTATTCCATCACAAAATGGCGAGCGACGCTCCTTGTTCACGAGGGGCTTTTCAGTTTGGGTTTGCTCAAAACGACAGTGAGCTTTCAGATAATGCCTAGAAAGGCAAATTTAAATAAAAACCCCGTTAGAGGTGCCAGATGCACAGGGAAAAAGTCACACACAAAGCACAGTGTAAAAACCACAGGACTGTACTCCAAGGAGGGGCTCTGGCTTAACCAGGAGCTCCAGGCTTCACCTGCAGCCGGGTGCCCACCAAGACTCAGGGCTGCTGCTCATGTCTCCACTCCCCAGGAACAGGGGGAACCTGCAGCCACCCCACATTTTGAGCCCCAGCCAAACACCTTTCTCAGCTTGGCACGACCTGATACTCCAAGTAAGGGCTGGGGGAAGGTGCTTCACCCCAGCCTTGGTGCACTCAGGCTCTGCAGCAGCCTCTCCAAGACCCCCCCAACAAGCACCACTCAAGTGCTGCATTGTAAATTGAGACCTTAATTTAGGTTGTCAGCTTCAAATTCACATTTTAAGCATCATCTAAATAAAATTCCCAGTTTAAAGGAGGAAAAAAAACCCCAATTTATGACTTGAGCAAGCAGGGAGCCAGCCACAGCAGTGGTCGTGGCTGTGCCCAAGGCCAGAGCAAACACTGGAGCCACCCAACAGCCCCAGAAAACCTTTTCTGGGTTTCTAGGTTGGAGAGGCCTCAAATAACTCCCCCATCCCCCCCCTGCCTCCTGCATCCACTTCCAATTCACGGGAGCCGCTGACCTAATTAGCAATGTCAGCACGTGGCGGTGCCGGGCAGAGGCTCTGGCACAAGATGCTGCCCCGACACAGGTCTGGCAGAGCCAGGGCCCCTGCCTGGTGCTGGGGTGGATCCCCAGCCGTGGGGGCTCAGCCAGGGACCCCCCCAGTGCCCCGGCACACGAGCGCCGCTTGGCCACGCTGGGCAATCTCCACCCTGCGGCCCAACCGAGTCACCCCCAGGGTCAGACAGAGCATCGGGAACACGAGGAGGTGGGAAGGGAAGAGAAGGGAAGGGAAGAAGCTGCTGCCAGGTCCCAGCTCGAGCCGCCACTGTCAGCCCCGGCACAGAAAGGCAGGGCACACACAGCCCTGCCGTGCTGCTGACACCTTCCCAACACCACAGCGACAGATCCAGGGGCGTGAAGATCAAAGAGCAGCTGGGAAATGTCAAGACCCAAGCTGCTTTCAAGCACTCGCTGCTGTCAGAGCAGGTAGAGCAGCACCATCGTCACGGTGCTCCTGCTGAGCCTTTGATAACCACATCCTGACTGGGAAATCAGTTCAAACTGTTCCATCCCAGCCAGGAACGGGCAAACTGGTTGGGAATATGAGCCGAGGGCAATGCTGAGCCCCACCACAGCAGACCCTTCTTGGGGATCAGATGCATCTGGCACTAATCAGGCTGAGAGAAGGACCGGACCAGGGAACAAGCAGGAAGAAGCTGCCTTGGGGTCACCAGCACACCACAGTTTGGGCTGCCAGGGCACCACAGTGCTGAGTTTTGAGGCCAGAAAGCCAAGGGGAATACATGGTGGGCATGCTTCTGTCCTGCACCAAGAGGGATGCAGAGCAGGGAAGGGGCTGTGCCACTGCACCAGCTCCAGCCGGTGATCCCAAGGAGGGATTGCTCAGGACCAGTGGCACAGAGCAGTGGAAAAAGACAAAGAAAAGGTCAGGGAAGCAAGAGGACTCTGAGCTGTGCTGGATCAATGCAGCAGGCTGAAATACCTGGAAGGAGTAAACATGGAGAGAAGGGAGGATTTATTTAGGGAACCACGAGGGAGAATAGCTAGAAAGTAATGGGATAAAATAAAAAAGAAGTTAGGCTGATTAGCAGGGCAAGAGCATCTAAGCTGGGGAACAGTCTCAAGGCAAATGAGCTGAAACCCTACCATGGCATAGAGCCAAAGTGAGGAGACCAAGCAGCCAGGGATCCTCAGCCCCAACAGCTTTCCCTCATTCCCAGAAATTGCTCCTTGCATGGAAGCTGGCAGACCCCCCCAGAGCCACAGGACCCTGCCCCCAGAACCACATGGGCACCCTGGAGCCCTGCACCTTTCCCAGGGAGAGGACAACCTCCCCCTGCCCTGCCCAGGCACTGATCTCCATGCAGTGCCCCTGACATGCTGCCCAGCAGCCTCTCCCTGCTCCGGCTCCCGCCGAAGCCTCTGCCGGACGCTGGGACTGCTGCTGATGGTGATCCAAGGTGATGTACAACGCAGAGCGGATCCTGGGGAGCCAACCCCAAGAGTCCCTGTGCTCCAAGGACACCAGCCTGCCTTCCTCCCCCGAGAAGGGCTGTCTCCCCTCGTTACACTCCCTGTCTCCCCTCGTTACGGTCCCTGTCTCACACATCTGCTCGCTGGGCACCAGCCACATCCCTTCCCTGCTCCTGCTCAGCACCAGCCACGCACACGTGTGATATTACATAAAACTGAGAGAGCAAAGCAGCAGGGAAGCGCTGGCTCCAGCCAGCTCTGCGGGGGCTTCACCAACAGCTTCTTCAAACACTCCCTCAATACAGGGACACCCTGGAGCAGCAGCTCAGTGCACAAGGTTTGGTACCAAAATGCTCATCAGACACAGCCCTGAGCTGCACAGGCACTTCCAGGGAACACTTCCAGGGATGGGGCAGCCACAGCTTCTCTGGGCAACCTGTGCCAGGACCTCACCACCCTCACAGGGAAGAATTTCTCCCCCATATCCCATCTCACCCTGCCCTCTGGCAGTGGGAAGCCATTCCCCCTTGTCCTGGCACTCCATGCCTTGTCCCAAGTCCCTCTCCAGCTCTTCAGGCACTGGAAGGGGCTCTGAGGTTTCCTCAGAGCCTTCTCTTCTCTTACTGGGTTTGGGCACACATCCTCCCTCAGCCTAAATCCTAATCCAACCTGGAGAGAATCACCTGGAGCCACTGAGCTTTCAGAGTCCTTCTCTTTCTGACTTTCACATAAACCTCATAACCTGGTTTGTGCAAACTCTGTGTCAGTTAGAGCTTCCTGACCTACACCTAAAATTACTTCTCCTGATGGGAATATCCAAATGAGGTTTCAATGACAGAAGTTTATAAAGCCCCCCAGGTTATTTGGTACAGTGGTATTTAATGCTTAAAATATTCCCACAGGAGCGAGGACAGGTGTGGGCAAAAGAGAGATGAGGGCAGAGGCTGAGCTCAGCCCCCACAGCCCACCCAGGGTCACCCACTGTCACTCAGGTCAGGTACACCTTTTCACCACAAACACCCAGCCTCAGCTTTGCTGTTTAGGCTGAATTACAGCCAGTTTGTCTCAGGACAGTGCAGAAATCCAATTGCTCACAGCACTAATAAGATTTGATAAATAATTTGAAGCAACATAACTTCATTGCTGAGCTGCTGATTCAATCCAGGTCCCAAACCCATCATGACCTTGATTTCATGGCTTGATCACAACCAGCCTTTAATGAAATTACAGCACTTGAGCCTCCTCAGTGATTGTTTAATCTTAATATTGTTTTCATTCTTCTTCATCAAAGACGTGAAGTGACTGGAATTGGTTTGCTGTCCCGGTTTTCAGCACAGGTCAAAGCCCCATCTCAGTCACTCCTCAAGGAAGATGAGCCATGCAGGGCCGGCTGCTGTCTCAGCCCTCGTGTGGAGCAGCAGCAGGGACTGATTCATAAGGAACAAAAGCCTGGCTTAATGCAACGTTCAGCAGCAGCAACCCACAACCACAGCATCGCTCCCGACCACGACAGACAGGGCTGTGGAGCTGGGAAATCACTCCTGCAGCCTAATGGCACTTGGAGCTGCTTTAGAGCTACGTGAGCTGTCTGGACTGCAAACCGCGAGGTGTTTTAACTCCTCAACCATTTAATGCTGCAACACTCGTCCTCATCTATGAAACTCCACAAAATCAGCACAAAGAGTGGCTGGATGATGGGGGACTTGCAGGCAAGGCTGGATCAGCTCTCCCCATGCAACGAGGGGCTGATGCAGCTCAGGAGAAGCCTCCTGCAAGTGTCCCTGAGCATCACACCTCCTCAACCCTCCTGCTCCAAAGCTACTGCTCACCAGCCAAGGGATAATTCCTTATGTGCAGTCCCTGCTGAACTTCAGCATTTATTTCTTCATAAGGGGGTAAAATCTGAATTAAAGAGTAAGAGGGGAGACATTTGGGCTGTTTTACTTGGCTCTCTGATTGATCCAGCAGAATGTGGAGCCAGAGCCACACTGGTGTCCCAGCCCAGACAAGGGGTGTCCTCTTCCACTCAGCAAAGTAGAGCCTGGATGGCCCCAAATCTCCTCTCACCTTGAGGGATGTTACATAAACCAGGTCCTGGAGCTGCCTGCAGGACAGCACTGCCACTGCTGCACCCCCCACACGTGTCCCACCCACCCGTCTCGCTGCCAGGCGATGACAGGATGTGGTCACTCAACAAGTGGTGAAGAGGCAGAAAGGAGCAATTCTGCTTTCCGGAGCATTAAATATGAAGAAAGATGATGACAGAGCATCAGACTCCTGGCTGCTGGAGCAGCTTATGTGCATGAGTCCTCAGAAGAGCAAGATGTTATTGCTGTCTTGAAGGAGGTGACTGATGCAGCTACCAGGATGTTTCCATCAACAGCAGCTTCTCCCACGACGAGACAAGTAACCAGCCCCAGCCCACCAGGAGAGCTCCAGCCAGCCGTGGCTGATCCGTCTGTGGTCCCCAGGCACCAGCCTGGTGCAGCCATCAGCATCCCAAAAGCGTCACAAGGTGCCTCCAGCAGCTTTGAGGATGACACCAGGGGTTTGGCAAGTGGCCACAGGGGTGGCTTCAGGCCAGCCCAACAGACTGAGCACCAGGCAGAGGGGGAGCTGCCTGGGGCTCTGCTTTAACCAGGCTGAGGAAGCCTTTTGTAGAGCAAAGCCCCACAAAGCTTTGCAGATGCTCCTGACCCACTCAGAGCCCAGTTCCAACTCCACAAAGCCCAGTCCTAACTCCACAAAGCCCCACACAAGGCTCCCTCCTCGAGCCAGTGCCCACTGGATCCCCCTTGCTGCAATCCCTCTGCTCTCTGACGCCCAGGCAAAGGTAAGAGCAGCATCAAGGGTGGCCCAAAACACTCTCTTTTTCTGTTAAGGAAACACCAGCTCTGCAGGCAGTGCAGAGCAGAGGGGGACTGCCCTCTTGGCTGAATCCAGCAATTTTAACTTTGTGTTTTAATCTAAAGGAAAGCAAACCCCTGCCGTGCACAGCTGGGCAGTCACAAAATCAGAGAATATTCTGCACTGGAAGGGTCTCATAGCTCTCTAAGCTCAAAAGCCATCATAAGGCTTTTTCAGAGATAAGCGCTTCCTAAACACTTACTGCTGGAAGATTAAAGGGAATGAGTGCCTGATCCTGTTTCCCTGCCCAAAGAGCTGTGCTAACAGGACTATCCCATCCCTGCCACATCACAGCGGGAGGCTCAGCCCACCCCTCCTCTCCCAGCTGCACACAGCCCAGCCTGAGATGGATTCCCTCCTCCTCCAACTCCCGGTGTGGGATGGGGATCCCTGCCTGGCTGCTGCCCGGGGGGGGTTGGCAGGAGAGGGCTGGCTCTGGCAGTGCTTTTGCTCTGTTGTCCCCATCAGCAAGTGGAAGGGAACAGAGGTTTGATCCCCATGTCCCCCACGCTGAGCTCGGTGCCTGACAGGGCTTTTCTCGCTCAGCAGGAATTTCTGAGCCATGGCTTGCGGAGACGCCACGCTCAGAAGTGGTTTGAGCTGCTCAGCTCTGGAGAACACACCAGCCCCCCCTCAGCGGGCTGGACACAGAGCTGTGCTGTGCCAGCACCTTCCAGCCCCACTCCAGCACCTTCCAGCCCCATTCCAGCCGGCTGTGCCACCTCAGCACCTTCCAGTGCTGTGGCTCCACACAGGACCCACAACCCAAGCGACCATGGCGGGTATGTTTTCCTCCTCCAGTACTTGTTCTGATTCACACCATTTCCCAAATTTCAGTGCAATTAGGAATGGCACTTTCCCAGCACAGCCCTCCCCGTAACGCTCTGCTGGTGACTAAATGCCACTAAATGACATCAAATTCACCCCCACGAGCAAACTGACACTGACCTTCAGATCCCCTTCTGCACACAGGGGCACCTGGAGAAAGAGACCCTGGTCCCAACACAACACACAACTCCCATGCCTCGAGACAAGACTCGGTAATTCCTGGATTCAGGCTTCACCTTCCCCTTTCCAAGCACTACTCGTGCTGCCATCATTTATGGCCTCAACTCCCAGCAGCACCCGGCTGTCAGCCAGGGCATGTTGGTGCATCAATTACCCCGTAAAGTTTGCCAGGACCAGCCATGCTCCGGGCAAAGCTCAGAGTGAAGGTTGCGGAGCGCAGGCGATGCGAACTCCTGCTGTGACTCCATCGGTCCCTCGGCACGTGCTGGCACTGCCAGGATGCGCCCTGGAACGCTCCTCAGTGAGACCCCAACCCTGACTCCCCCTCTGCAGGGAATCCCAACGCCCCACCCCGCAGCGCAGCCCCCGGCGGGCGCCGTGAGGGCCCCCAGCCCCCCGAGGAGCGCGCGGTGGGCGCCGGAGCCCACGTGCCGTCACACCGCGGTGATTCACCGCGGCCGCCCCCGCCCCGCGGCCGCCCCCGCCGCAGGGAAGGGGCACCCGGCACGGCAAACACACCAGCTGAACACCACCCGGAGGACGATGGCTCGGGCACAACAGAGATTAATGATCTCTTGGGTTTCATTCATGAAGCGAAGAGGTAAGAAGCACCGGGAGCAGCGGGTTGGGCAGGGTTAGGCACATCTGCCGACAGGAGCTTGCGGCCCCCACTCTGCACCATGGTGGCCATGAGAACAGCCTGTTCCACCGCTGGCTGCCACCCCCTCCCTATCCACACCTCCCACACCCCACCAGAACCCCGAATTCTGCTGGGCCCTTCCTTTTAAGAGAGCAGTGAGTCCTTATCTAAGCGCTCGCGAGAGCTCGGCCACCTCCACCGTGCAGCACCAAGGACCTGCTGCCAGCCCAGGGACAATGCTTGAGTCCCCCCACCTGAGATTCTCGTGTCCCCCTGCCCAGGGTCCTACCTGCAGCTCCTTGTCCGAGTACTTCTGCGGGTTCTTGCTGCCTTGGCTCTTCTTCCGAAGTTTCTTCAGCTCTGCCTGACACTTGTCGAGTGAGTCCCCCTTGCTCCTCTGCTCTGTCTGGTATTTTTTCAGTGCAGCCTGGACATGACAAGAGAAAGCTCTGAGCCTCAGTCACAGCTCCTGCTGCCAAGGGGTGACAGAAATAAGCAGAGACACCCCCACCCCCACCCCGAAAAGTGGGATCCCCATGGCCCAGAGAGCAAACAAGGGCTGCAACAGCCTGACACTGGGGTCAACACTGTTCTGTGCATGGTGAAATGTGTGACACTGGGGACCCTTCTGTAAACAGGGGCAGGAGCTGTGGCAGGGGACAACATCCCTGAGCTGGGAGTGGGTGACAGGGGGGATGTGGGGCCACCCGAGCCAAGGGTGGTGCTGCCGGACACGCGCCCGTAACTCACACTCAGGTACCGGGAGTCCAGCTCCACCTTCTGCTCCAGCTGCGTCAGGAGCTCGTTGTGGAAGGACTTGAGCTGCAGGGAGAAAGAAAACACACGTTTCTTGGGGAGGGCTGGCAAAGTGTGGGGGCCTGGGGGCACCAGATGGCAGCGGGGATGGCAGGTGAGCAGGGCACAGACAGAGCACAGGCTGATGGCAGTGAGGGACACAGACACTCAGAGGGGGCCCAGCAGGGCAGAAACAGATGCCCACGCAGAGCAAACCCTTTGCAGCTCAACAAATCCATGTCAGAGGGGCTGGTGTCACTCGGACAAGGCATTTGGCACCAGCAGAGCCCCTGGCCAGGCAGAGACCCCGGCATGCCGGGCTGGGCACTCACCATCTCCTCCAGCTGGTTCTGGATCTGCCTGTGGACTTCTGCCATCTGGAAGAGCACATCCCCTGCAAAGACAAGATGAAGGGAGGGGGTTTGAGGCACTGAGCTCAGGGGACATCCCAGGGCTGGGGCAGGCAGCACTCTGCTAGCAAGGAGGGATCCGCACCCAAACCCAGGGGTGCTGCTGGAATGTCCTTGTGCCCATCTTTGGGGAGGTGCAGGGAGACAATGCTCATCTGAGAAACCTGGACAAACAGGCAAACCTTATGTAGCAGGAAGGGAAACAAGGACAAGCAGCAGTGGGATCCCAGCCCCCGGGGCAGCCCTTCTCCCCCAGGCCAAGCACAGGGCACCCGCAGTGGACAGACATGGCCCTGGCACTCTGTGCAGGTCACAAGACACGGGGCTAAGCCCTAGGCTGGTATTTGCCTCAAAACTTCTGGATTTGTTCAGCCCTGGGGGCTGAGCCAGGTGTGGGCAGCGAGGGCAGAGCCAGGGCTGCAGCTGCTGCCCGGGGCATCCCCACTGCGGCCGAGCAGTCCCAGCTCTGCTCTGTCACTTCCTTTCTTTTTTCTTTTCCAAGGCAGGATTCCAGCCCCACACCCAGTGCTGTTCCTGAAGGAAGGGCAGTGTCCTGCCTCAGCAGAAGCCCCAGAGTGGCTGGAGCCAGACGCACACACGGGAGCATCTCTTAGGAGCAGAGCCAGCGCTACCACTCGACTGAAAGCCGCGATCCTGTCTGCAGATCGGAGCGAGCCTTGGGGAGAGCCCAGCTCTGTCAGCTCTTTTCAGGGCTGAGTTTGGAAGCTTTGCCTTCCAGCACAGTGGGCTGCAGCTTCCCACAAGGCTCCCAACCTCCATGGAGCTGTTTGCAAAAGGAAAGCCATGAGCTATGTCTCTGAGCCGCTCCTGCCTCAGGACTTGGCCCTGGCAGGTCCCAAGCAGGGCTGGGAGATCCCTGACATCCACTGGAGCTCTCCAAAGGGGAGCAGCATCCCACATCCCATCCCAGAAAAGCAGAGCAGCACCTGTGAGAACTCAAAGCCCCAAAGATACAGCACATAAATACATACATGGAATTTTAAAAACAGAACCCAATGCCAGGGATGGGAAATGCAATGGGAAGGGGAGACCAGCCCCAGAGCCCCGGGACAAAACTCAGGGAGGCTGAGATGAGCCAAACCAGCTCCTCACCATGCAAGGGAACAACAGGGACCCTCATCCAGCACAGATGGCATGTACCAGTCCAGCTCATCCCAGTCCGTCCCCGTCCCTCCACATCCCTGGGCACACGGGCCCTGCTCCAGCTGAGTGTCAACACCCCCAGCCGACCAGGAACAACCTGCCCCAACACTTCTTTGCTCTCCTGGCTGGAGCAATTTGTACTTTGCACCATACACTGTGTCTCAAAGCCTTCTGCAAACATTAAAATCCAATCCCTTGGCAGGCACTGGCCCCCTCCGCTGCGGGTCAGTGCAGTGACAGAACCGGCTGCTGCCAGGGCCACCATCCCCCCGTGCCCCCTGAGAGAGCAGCGATGCCCAGAGCATCCCACAGAGCGGGAGGTGACCAGATGGCAGGGCTGCAGCTCCGCTCCTTTGCCACGAGGAAACCACATGCCAAGATTTCCATGGCCACTGAGCCGGCTGTGACTTTTCCAGCTGGTTCTCCAGGTGCTGAGCCAAGCGGAGCACTCACACCCGGCCACCACACACGTCTGCAGTGAGGAGCCTCACACATGAGCAGGGAGGTCTGGGCAAGGGGTCGTCACCACCACAGGACCGCCAGGAAATCGCTCCTGCTCGGGCTGTGACAGCTCAATGATGGGAAGTGCCCGAATTCCCACTGCAAGGAGGCACTGACAACACGCTGAGGTGGCTTTGTCAGGAGGGTATCAGTGCTCATTATTCCCAAAGCTTGCACCACCCCCTCTCTCTCTTGCTTCCCCTTTGGCCAGAGGGGAAACCCGAGAGCGCCGGTGCAGGGCTGGCTGATGGCTCCGGCCACCAACACTGAGCTCCCAAGCCACCCGAGAGCAGGGACCAGGGTGTCCCCAAATCCAGCTCTGGGTACCCCTGCTCCCCACCTTCCTCACCCAGGGAACTGTCTGTTCCCAGCAGCCAGGGCGGCACGTGGTGCGTCTCTCAGCACAGATACACATCTTTTGGGTTGACTTTCTCCTCCACCACCACCCCCTCAGCTCTTATCAGGGCGTTGCAGCCCCACATCAAAGTGAGCAGCGGCACGGAGCCTTTCCCAGCATCTCCATCCCTCTGTCCCAGCCTGGGGAGGGGATGCTGCCGTCCCCCCTGTGCCCCCCACGCTCAGCCCAGCACCCACAGCTCAAGGGGAGCCCTGTGCTGCACAGGAAGGCGGCTGGACACCCGCCCAGAGCCACACGAGCTTCCTCCGGAGCCTCTCCCCAGCCAGCTCCAAAGGAACCACCTCCGGGCTTCCCGTGGCCTCTGCCATCGCTGGGAGCCCACGCCGGGCAGCAGGATTTGAACTAAATCCCCTAAAAATAGCAGCAGTGCGGTGTGAATCCCCATATGGCACCTCTGACACCCCGATACCTCCACACCGTGAGCTGCTTCACCACTGCAAAAACCTACAGACCGTGTGAGACATTAGCAGACATTTCACCCCAAAAACCAACCCAGAACAGGGATGAAGTGAA
>JAWWLV010000046.1:934055-946615 GCA_035041135.1 Platyrinchus mystaceus | reverse complement strand
TTCTGCTGGAAACGTGAGCTCTGGTCCCAACAGAAGCATTCCAGGATCCTGCCTGACATCTTGAAGCAGTTTTCCCTGTAATTCTTGGAGGAAAATCCCCACTCAGGGAGGGAGGTGGGGGGCACGACATTACTGGAAGCAGCAATTAAGAGCATCCCCTTTTGGACAGGGCTTGGAGCAACCTGGGCTAGTAGAAGGTGTCCCTGCCTATGGCAGGAGGTGAAACTGGATGATCTTTAAGGTCCTTTCCAGTCCAAACCAGACTGTGATCCTACGAAACAACGCAGAGCCCAGCGCTCCTTTCCGGCACTATCGGCATTCCCAGCCCAGGGAGCGATAAGGTAAAGGTGTTCCCAGGAAAAGTACCTTTGGCGAGCACAGCCCTGATCCAGAACATTTCTCAGCCCCTGTTTACACATCTGCTGGGAGAGGGTTGTGTCCCAGCTTTTATCAGCTCCACTGAGCTGCAGCCAGAAATTTTATCTCAACTTTCTCCTGCTCGGAGCAGCTGCCCCAGCAAATATCAGCAGGATCAACAGAGCACGGGGCTGAGGGGCAGCCAGAGCTGCCAGGAGCCTCCCTCGGACATGTTCACACCAAGAGGGGAAGGAGCAGTGATTTGGAAACATTTTAAACCCCAAAATACTCGAGCCACACACAAAATGCACGCCCGGAGACGGTGGGAGGACACTAAGGACATCGAACTGCCATCCTTGGTGAGCAACCAGGGCCACCAGAAGTCACCAAACCCAGGTTTTAAGCAAACCTGGAGCTGCTCTGAAGGGCAGGCAGGGTGTGGGGTCCCCAAGCTCCTGCCCTCCAGTAAGGCTTCCCCAAACCTCCACCTCAGCAGGACAGAGCTGGGGTGTCTGTCAGCCCCAGGGAGGCAGAAACAGCCCCTCGCAGGGTCTGCTCGGCCCTCGCAGCCGCGGCGTCGCACACAGGGCCCTTTGTTTTATTTATTAAACAGAAGCAGATTGCTCCAGGCAGCTTTAATCCACGACTCGGTTTCCATAGACACTTAACTGCTTCCCCAGCACAATTCCGAGGCAGCAGCGAGCTGGAGCAGCAGGGCTGGGGGGAGCAGGGTCTGACACCGAGCACAGCGCAGCAGAGCTGCAGCCCGGGGGCCACTCCCCAGTTCCTTCAGCCTTTAGAATCGTTTCAGCTCAACCTCTCTGTTAATTGACTGCCCCGGAGAGACGCTTTAATGAGCAGTTTGCCATCGCCCTGCACAGTGTGAGCCAGAGCTGCGGGAGGGACTGGGAGGAGGAGGAGGACGAGGAGGAGGAGGAGGGGGAGTTCACCTGGGACTGCACAGGCAATGAGACCAGAACCCATCTCAGCTCCATGAGAGCCTTAACAAGGCTGCAGCACCCCAGGGGGAGCTGGGAGAGTCACCTTGAACCACGAGGGCAGCTGGGAGGGTCACCTCAAACCACAGCTGCAGGGAGGGGGAACGCAGGAGCCATGTCTGAGCAATGGGGGGAGTGGGAAAGCAGCTCCCAAAGGACTGATCAGAGAAATAAGTGTAGGAAGGGCACCGAGCATCACACTTGTGATGTCTGTCACAACTGCCATCAACTGAGCAAATACAAGTCTCTGGTGCTGGGGCACAGGGAAGCTGCAGGCAGGGCACATCCTGGGCAGATCTGCTGCATTCAGGGTACAAGCCCAGCTCTGTCACACACAGCCCAAGCGCCAGGTGACCTCCACCAGATCCACCACTGCTCCAGCACAGCCACCCTGCCCCTTCCACAGATTTCTCTCTCTCCCCACACTTTCCCCCCTCCAGGGGCTCAAAACAGGCAGCACTGCCCCAGCTGCTGGGCAAAAATCTGCTGCTTCTCTCCTTTGTAAAGCAAGACAAAACTGCCGTGAGCTGCTCTCCAAAAACACCACAAGCTGACGGGGCCACAAAACCCTCACACGAAGAACATCAGGTTTCTTTCCCAGGCTACATTAACAGTAAATATAGAGACACTTCTACTATTCAGATCAGCTCTACACTGAGCTTGTTCTCCCCAGCAACACCAAAATCTGGTTTCATCCCTGTGCTCAGTTTTCAGCTCCATTTAGCAGCAAATTGGTGACTTACCCAATTCTTTCGATCCTTGGCTTTCACTGGCCAACTCTCCCATCTTCACCAGAGCATCAAAGTACCCTTTTGCTGCATATGTCATACCTAAAAAGCATCAAAAAATGCAAGTTATAGTCTCCTTAATGGTTATTACAACTGCTGGAGCACTGAGGAGATGCTAGACACTAAAATCCCTTCAAAGGGAGGGACTAAACAACAAACAGAAGAAAAGTTAGCAAAGAAAGCTGAAGCAGTGAGATTATAGGGCAATTTAGGAGAGAAAAGGTACATGCAGGACCTCTGTGGTTTGCATTCCAGTGTAACCATCAGGCTGCTAACGCTGCTCAGAGAAATCACTGCGGAATAATTGAATATCACAGACTTTCATTATAGTTCAGCCTTGTTTGTTGACATTCCAGCTACACACTTGACTTTAATCAGATAAGCAGGGGGTTTCCTCTAATCACGGGAACATGTTGTACAGCCCCAGCTCAGCACCTTCCAATGCTGCAGCCTCTGCACTGGCTCCTGGTTTGGGCCCTTCCTGCAGCTGCTCCCCCAGCTCTGGGATCCGAGGAAAGGATGACCCAAGACAAGTTAAAAATTACAGGAAGATCTTTGGCTTCAAAGAGCTTTCACAGCAGGGATGTGGGAAAAATACAAACCCAGTGATCAGGCTGGTTTCCCCCAAATGCCAGGGTTAGTGTGTGTGTGGCTTCAGCTAGGATAGAACAGCACAGGATAAATGGATCCACCTCCCAGGTAATTAAAAGCTGAGTTATCAGGACATTTCAGGAGAATAAATAAAAACATAGTCCCAAGGGCAACCTCTTCTCCCTGTCAGACCCCACCTCTCCTCCCTTCCCTGCTGCCAGGAGGGAATCAGCAGGGAAAAGGACCCCCAAATTGTGAACCCCTCCCCTGGTGGCATCCCAGGAATAGCTGGGAAATGCTGCTGCTCCTAAGGGTGTTGTGTCCCACCCCTGGGGTCAGAGTCCACAGCCCCTGTGCAGTGGACCGGGATGGACGGGCATGTCCCAAGTCACAGCTGGTTGATCCATTAAAACCCAGTTCAAACCAGTGCTGAGCACTGGCAGGACACAGCACAGGGGCAGTGCTGGTGCCTGAGAACAGGGGGAGGGCTGCACCTTAAAGGATCCTCATGGAAACACCCACCAGCCACATTTGACTTGTGGGAAAGAAAACGTGCTCCAGCAGGAAGCAGGGGCAGCGATCCTTCCCCAAGGTCAGATCGCAAACACCAGCACTTATGGACACGAGACACCGAAGGATTTTCTCCCCCACTGGCTGAAGATGATGACAGCCTCTTCCCTCACAGGCATTTTCACTGGGATATCAGAAAAATAAAATCTGGGAGACACGTGCGACTCCGAAGGGAGCAGAGCCCTCCCTGGAAAAACACAGCTCGGGGTCCAGAAAAGCCTTAAACCTCCTTAAAACCCAGCTGAGGAGGGCCCAGGCAGTGCACAAAGCCAGTTTGAGTCAAAATCCTCCATTTTGGGGTTTAATCAATTCATAGCTTCCTTTTGATCATTTAAATCTACACCTCCCTAATGGCTCCCAATAGGATCCTGCATTCCCAATCAAGAGCTGCCATCAATACTTTTAGGTTTTTTCCTTCTCTTCATTCTTCTGGGCAATTTAAACATTTCAGTAACACCTCTTTAAACAGAACTGAAAATCTTCATTCTCAGTATTTTAAACAAACATTCAAAGATGAACTGTTTGGAGATGTGTTTGTTATCCCTCTGCCTCCCAGCGTTTCATCCCTTGAACCCTTCCCACATCCACGGCCCCTTGCACATCCCAGCGACGTGAGCTTTGCATCGAGGTCAGTCCAAAAACCATCCCCCCAGTTCCCCCCACCACGGGAACAAAGAGCTTCCCAAGCTGGTTTTCCAGCTCTCCCCCCTGCCGAGGCCACGCTGCCCAGCCTGGCAGCCCCCAGCATTCCAGCACTATCCACACCAGCAGTGCAGCATCACTTACTTGCTAAGGCTTTTTCATAGGTCTTCCCCATAGAAATGAAATTCCTGAGGCTGGGATTGAACTGCTCCATGATCGTCTAAAGGGAAAAGAACATCACTGGGATTAGCAGGGATGACTGGAGCTGGACAGAACAGCTCCATGCTCAGCTCAGTGCTGATAAACACAAAAAGAGAGAAAAAAAGTCCTCCCACCTCCCTGGAAGATGCCCCACGATCTTCCCCTTCGTCTCACAGCTCGAGGAAGACCAAGCTGGGTTTGAAGACCACGAGGAACAATAAGAAGGTGGTTCTGCAGTGCCCCAGCACGAGATACCTTGTGCAGGTGCTTCACTGGGAGAGGTAAGTGAATGCCCCAACCAGAAAATTATCAAGCAGAAATGACCATAGTAATGACTGTTAAGTGGCTGTTTGAGGCAGCACCTCACGCCAAGCACAGAGGTGACCCGAGCTCCGGGAGATGTCCCACTCCCGGGATGGCCACGGAGAGCAGCACCAGCCCTGTCCGTCAGGGACAAGCAGGAAGGGCTGAAGAGCAGCATTCCAAACATCCACCCAGCAATGAGCCAGACTGAAATCACCAGCATCCCCCCGAGCCGGGCCAGCGGCGGCCCAAGGCACGTGGCAGGAATTACGCCTGGGTCTCAGCGCACTCGGTGTCACTTATGGTGTCACCTGCCTGGAAAGGCCTGATTTTGGGTGGGGGTGAACACCAGCAGCACTGTCTGAGCTTTTCCTCCCTCACTCCAAGGGCCTTATTTCAGATGGGGGAAGGAATAATCGGATCAGGGAGAAGAAGGGCTCTTTGTGCACTTGGCACCGGAGCCACAACCCTCCCTGCCAGGGCCGCTCACCCCGGCACCAACGGCATCGCCAAACCCGACCCCAGCCAGCCCTGGGGGAGGCAAAACCTCCGTTCTCTCCTGTGCCTGGATCAGGCCTGGCTGCAGCTCCGGAGCCAGGCCACCCCCTGCCCCACCTCGGGGACACCCTCCCGCCCAGGGTGCCACCTGAAAACCCAGTTTAATGCCCAAACATCCCCCAGCAGGGATTCACGGGCATTCCCCCCCGAGGAGGGGGCTCTGCACCCCCGGCACGCTGCTGGCAGCGTCCCCACCCCGGCAAGGGGAGGGAAGACGACAGGCAGACACTTACAGCAAATAAGCTGATTAAGCATCTGTCACCTCATCCGAGGCTGGCCAACACTATAAAGCTCATTTTCTGCCTGAGGCATTTTTATCCCCAGTTCCTGCAGCCCGGCCCTCGCCGTCTGACAGTTTAATTTTCTCCCGTGGGCACACGTGCAGGGCTCGGCCGGTGCCCCTTCGGCTCCAAACAGCCATTTTGGGGCTTCCATGGGCAGCAGCCTGTGTGGGGCACCCAGAGGGGTGGCATCACCCCAGCGCTGGCATTTCAGGAGACATCCAGTTAATCCTGCCAGGAGAGCAGCAGGGGAGGATGCCCCCAAAGCCCCCACCCACCCCACAGCACCATCCACAACCTGCCAAGGCCCGAAGATGATTGCAGCAGGCTAACGAGGAGCTGCCCCGCTAATTAAGGCTGCCGATAACTGGGGGCCCCTGGAAGCTGTTTTGGGGCAGCACAGAGCAGTCTGATGAGTGTGCTCAGCTTGAAGGGAGAAAATTAACCTGTAGCAACAAGCCATGTAACGAGGTGCTCTCCGAGGTGTAGGAGACAATTGCATGCGAGTTAATTAACATTGACGACGATTGCTCCATCCTGCCCACGTCGCCTTTAGCTTTGGTCACAAATCTACTTCTGTTACCCCACAAAGCGGTTGGAGGTGTGGGGTCACTGCCCAAGGTGATTCCCCCAGGACAATTCCCCCCTTCCCACGGCAGGGACGGGGACACAAACACATCCTCACCTCCGGCAGATGCACAGCTACAGCCTCAACCACACTCAAGCTCAGCCTGAGCACTCTGAGACTGAATAATATTTAAGCAGCAGAAACACCGGCAGAATTTCTGTGGGGAGGTGATTTTTAGGCAGTTTGCAGGTTCAGCTGAGTGTTTGTGTACGGGTATGTACACAGGGATATGTAAATAGTGTGATTTTCTCAGCAGTGCTGTGTAAACACATTGTCCTGAGCATGAAACTGAGGGAATAAATGATGGAACAGGCAAAGCACCATCCAAAATTCAGCACATCTTCCCTAAACCAGAGGGAATCAAGGCACAGCCCAGTCCTGGCACTGCTCAGGGCAGGACCTGCTCCCCACCCACCCACAACAGCCATTTTAAACCATAAATAAAGAGATAAAAGCCCCCTAAAAGGTCTCACGGATCAGCTAAATGGAGGGAGGTGACTCTCTGCTGGTCAAATACAATCCACCAACCCTCAGGAGGAAGTTTGCTGAAAGTGAATGTTTTTAAAACATTGTCTCGAGCCTCCAACAAAAACAGCCCGGCAGGATGAGGGCGGTGAAAAGGGCTCCTCACTCCAGAGATAAAAATAGCCTTTTCCAAGCCTTCCTCTCACTCCCAGGGTGGGAAGGGAAGGTGACTCCAGAGCCAACACACCTTCACACCCCCCTCCAGGTGACAGGCTGAGATCTGCCAAGGTGAAAGAGTGGAAAATAAACAGATTTATGCCATGGAATGACTCAACAGCATCACTCCCTGCACCCGGTGATGTGCTGCAGATGCTCCCGTGACACCAAGGGGTTCATCCCCCTACCCTTGTGGGGACAAGGGCCAGGGCTGTCCCCCCACAGTGGATCCAGGTTTGCAGGACACCACAGCAAAGCCTTGTGCATTGTGGTAATGAAAGCAAATCTCACTCTCCCCCAAATTTTGCCCCCTCAGCAGCACCCACAAGTTGTTTGTCTTCCACGGGCTGCCTGGGCAGAGTTCAGAAAAACACAGACACAAAACCTGGCAGCCAAGGGTTGAAAGGGCTTTGCTTTGTTCCACTGCGCTGAATTCCCTGGGTAATACCACTCAGCTCTCCGGGATTGGCACAGCTTTATTCAGCTGCCAAAAATGAAACTAATGCAAAGCACAAGGTCTCCAGGACACGACCCTGCTCAGTTCGGGGGAGGGAAGAGGCAACAGAAAACAAGGTTCCCCCTCTCCCCTCTGAGCACCCTCCACACTACAGCCAGGATGCCCCAAACCTGTAAGAGTCAGCCCATAAGGAAAAGTTTAGAATCATGGAACAGAATAAAGTACCCTGAGCTGGAGGGAACCCACAAGAATCAAAGTCCAACTCCTAAATCCTAAATTTAAGTCCTCCCCAAGCTGGACATGGAGCCAGCTCAGGCTTCTCCTGCGCAGGAAAGTCCTGCACAACACCTGAACGACTTTTAATAAAATTTAAGGTTACACAGCTCTCCCAGGTCCATCCCTGCAGCCTCTCAGGCAGCTCCTAAAACCAAATAGAGAGAGAAGTGAAAAGCAGGAGCTGCTTGGCTCGGCCAGGGCAGGAGGTGGTCAGTGGCCGCCGTCAGTGCTGCAACTGAAGCCAGACCTCACATCCCATCCCTCCTCCTCACTGCAAAGGCCTGGACAAACGGGACCAGGGCGAGGAGGCTGCTGGGTTGGACCAAGGGACGAGCATCATCACGTGTGCCGTGCCTGGGCCCCACTCCCAGCCACCCTGCACAGGGACGTGCGCTCACCCACCACCTCAGTGACCACAACGGGTGGACTTTGAGCTAAAAACACCTTCACTGGTTTGCTAACGCCATTTTTGAGGCCCCTACGGAGCAGGAGGGTGCAGTGTTTTGAACACACCCCTGGAAGTGCTCAAAAACATGTGGATGTGGCACATGGGGACATGAGTTAGTGGTGGCCTTGGCAGTGCTGGAGGAGTGGTTGGACCTGATGTTCTCAGTGGGATTTTCCAACCTTTTTAATGATTTTATGGCTCCTATCAAGGCAGACACTGCACAGTGGCCTGGGCTCAGCCTGGCACCCAGGACTGTCCTGGGTGATTCATGGTGACAGCAGGACATTGGGTGACCATGACGAGCAGGTCAGAGGGGCACTACTGTTGGACTCTCCACTACACCACAGTCACACTTCAAAAGCAGCTCAGCTCTAAGGAAGTTTCAACTCTAAATGGGTCAGCCCTGCTCCAGGAACACCATCATTTCAGTATCAATATTTAATGACCAGCAAAGCCCAGCGCTGCCTCCTCCATCACAGCTTGTCCTGCCTGGTGCCATCAGGAGCAGCCCCAGGGATTTTAGGAGCCAAGTTTCTGTCAAGAAGGAGCCCAGGTAGACAGGGAAAATCAGGAAAAAAAACAGTGTTACTCATCTAAAGGCATTTATTTTCTCTTAGCTGTCATGTCAGAGGATGAGGGGACCCAAGTTCCAGGGTAAGAGCTCTGAATGTCTCCGTAATCAGGCTTGAAGGGAACTGGGATGGGGATCTGCACAGTACTCAGAGCACCTTGTCAGTGCTCACCAGTGGTCACCCCTGCAAGGCAGAGCCATCCACAAGCCCTCAGGGTTGGGATGCCTGCTGCAGAGCCAGGAGGGTCCCACAGCCCCTTCCCTGCAGACCTGGCACCGAGGGGTTCAACTTGGCCAAAGGCTCCAGCCAGAGCCGCCAGTGCAGGAGCTGTTTGTGCTGTGCCCTGCCCTGCAACACGAGCAGCACCAGTGAAACCTTAGCCACAAGCAGCCTCTGCACAACAAAGCACTGAAGGCAAAGCCAGGGGCTGCCTCCATCCCAGGGAGCAGCATCCATCTCCTGCAGGAGCTGCAGGCAGCACGGCAAGTGGTTTGGGGTACCTCCACAAATCAGGAGCTACCTGCTTTATAACACCTTGGAATCCATGAGCTTCACAGTGTGGAGGTGTCCCATGTGAGCAGAGGTCAGGAATGTTCTCCCAGTCTGCAGGCAGAGGGGATGGAGCAGCATTCTCACCTCAAGAGCCACATGGCAGCGCCGGAGCCGAGCCCACCACGGACCCTCGCTCCAAACAGACCCGGCTGCAGAGCCAAGACCCTGTGAAGGTGTAACTCTGGCAAAAAGGTGTTGCCCTGTAAAAACATCCCAGCCCCAGGCCCTGTTCACCACAGAGTGACAGCCCAGCCCTCACCTGCCACCCTCCAGCTACTGCTGGGGAAGGAATTTCCCAGTGCTTGACCCGCTCCCTGCGGCACCCACTGCCCATGGGGTGCTACTGCCCATCAGAGCGGGGACACCGACCACGGGATGCACCAGGCAGCTCAGAGCCCTGAGGTCCAGCCAACAGATTTCCCACAACTGGGGTGTGGGAAGCCCCAAGGCAGGGAGCAGAGACAGCAGGGAGCACAGGGCATGGAATTCAGGGCAGCACAGGCTGGCTCCTTCCTCCTCTGCCACACCACATCATCCCTCCGCTGCCAAACACACCAAACCACCCACAATTTCCCTCCTGAATCACTTGAGGAAGAATCGCTCCAGTCCCTCTGGGCCTGGAGATAAGGAGGCAGAGGCTGTGATACCACAGTAATATCAATTACAGCTGATGGGGAGCAACGGACCATCAGGAATTCTGTCTGCGTCTGTGCAAGACAATCCGGCTTCGACTTTGAGGTGTTGTTAAGCAAACACCTCTTCAAACACAGAGCTACTCGTACACCATTGCAGAACAATCTTCCGCACGAAAAAACAGCTTTAAGATGAAATGGAGGTTGGGCAGTAAACGGCAATAATCTCATCTGGCAGGAGGAGACAGATCTGTCTTTGGAGGGGAAGGAAGAATCGCCAGCCCCTGCTTTCTGCAAACAGACAATCTGGAGCAAGGGACAAGCGGGGATGGGAAGCAGGGAACGGGGAGCTGCCCTTCACCACCACCCAATCCTGCACCCCCAGCCCTGGGGTTCAGCCCCCGGGGCTCACAGCAGAGCCCAGCCCGGCAGCTGCGCCGCTACGCCGGGGTCCTGGGAGTGAATCAGCGCCAGGGAAGGTGGGATTACGTTGGCGGAAGGTGCCAGCAGCCTCCGTCTCCCTCTGTAATTACTCCCCGTGTGTAGGCAGCTGCCTGTAGTGGCAGCATCGGCTCGGGGGCGGCTGACAGCTCCTCCACCATCTCATTAGCACAGTCACTCCGAGGGTGAGAGCTGGTTCTGGAGAACGATGACAATGGGCTTCCCGAGCAGAACGCCTCGGGAAAGCCTGTGCGGGAGAGGCTGCCTGGCATGGGGAGCGTGGCAGGGAGCTGCCTGCTCCTGCTCCAGACCTCGTGGGGAACACACTCAACCCCTGGTCCTGCTGCCGCCAAAACCCCGGCGAGACGGCGGCTCCGGATGGAGGCCCCCACGGACCCGGGTTTGGTGGCATCACCCCCCTCCTCAGGGTCCTCTCTGCCTGCCCACTGTAGGTTTCAGGCTACTGCAAAGGCCAGGAAAGCACAGGGCAAAAAAATTGCTTGGGTAATAGGGATGTGAAGCACCAGGGCTGGTTTTGGACTCAAAGACTCCAAAGCTTAAGGAGATACAGAGAGACCCCACAGTCCCTGAGCCACCAGCCCTCATGCTGGGCTCTGGGGTGGCCAAAGTCCTCAATGAAACAGGAAAACACCAGGGTCCTGCATGAACCTCATGCCACACATCTCCAGAGGCCAAAAAAACCATTGCTGGCTTCAGAGGTGACTCCTCTTTCACTGCAGGGAACACAAATGGAGTCAGGACCACCCTCCTTCACCTCCCAGCACTGAGACACTGATTTTGGGTAAAAGCATGAGATTTCCACCAGCTCCATGTTCTCATGCCTTACACCTGGCTGCTTCCAGTGAAATCCTGAGAAACTGTTCATGAACTGATGGACACCTTCGGGCTCCTCCTGAGTCCAGCTCTGGCCCTCAGGGCCAAGCCTCCCTTGCACCCTCTGCCCTTGGCTCAGCCGGGTGTCGCTCGCTCCGGGCTGAGGGCTCCGCTCCAGCTCCGACCCGCAGCTCACACAGCACAGGAGAGACAAGGCAAGACAGGAGCCCCAGCAGCACTTGCCCTTCACCCCTCATGGAGGGGACAAGCTTCTCTCAAGCACAGTTGTTGAGTTGTCGGCACGGCACAAACGGCCCCGTGCGCTCCTTACAGGGCTGTGCCTGGGGAAACAGTGACCTGCTCCCCAAACCCGTCATTAGCCCCGTTCTTCGAGGACAACACACCTCAAACAACAACTGAGTCACGCGCTGAAGCCGTTCCGTTCCCAGCCACCGTCCCCAGCCTGAGCCCCAGCAGCTCTCGCCCTGTTTGCCCAGGCGGCCCTGGGGCCGAGAACAAACACCCGGGAGGGGACAGATCCTGCCCGTGCTGGGGCCTGACCTGGGAACACCCCCCAGTGCCAGCTCTGCCCCAAACCAAGGACAGCCTGCACGGGGGCGAACTGGACATCAACTGCACACAGAGGGAGGCAGGGAGCCCCAGAGATGTGAGACAAGAGTCACCAAGACTCAGAGCGGCCACGATTTTGGGTGCCACAGCCCTGTCTGAACAGCTGTTCCACACCAGGATCCCCAAAACCAAGACTTCAGAACTTCGCCACCTTGGTGTTTTTTGTACTACGTTCTTCTATCTTCTTTTTTTTTCCTGCTTTGGGCTCCCAGGTAACTCAATCCAACCCCTTAAATCGCAGGAAATCGTGCAAGCTTCCCAGTTTAACAAACGACATCCTGCGTTACACGTTAGGCTACAGCAGTTTTATTAGTCTCGGTCTCAGGACCCAGCGGAGCAGAAACCGCTTCCTTCGGGGGGAAATTAAACCACATAAATTATTGGATTTTTCTCAGAACACCGGGAGCAAAGCAGAAAGGAAAAACAGAGATATTCCCGAACTCCAAGAGACAGGGAAAGCTCTTACGGCTCGTGGTTGTGGCAAAGCAGCGGGCGACAGGCACGCGGGGCTGTCCCCGCACGGGGTGATGCGGGGACAGCGCTGCCCACCGTGGGATGGGACATTCCCACGCGGGTCCCGGTCCCGGCGGCTCCTCCCGAGGGATGCCCGGGGGAAGGGCCGGGGGTGCCCGGGTGGGGTTCGGGAGGGTGCCCCTCGCCCCCCGTCCCGGCCCGGCCCTGGCAGCCGCTGCCGCCCCGACGGCTCCGGGCACATCCCGGGGGCGGCCCCGGCCGCGCCCCGCGAGGGAGCGACGGAGGGGGGAGACGAAGCAATTAAAACAACTAAGCTTACAGGAGAACCCCGAGATGAAGCTCCGGGCACCTGTTGCGGACTCACCTTGTAGACATTCTCGGTGAGGCGATGCACCTCCTCGGAGCGGGCCATGCCGGGCGGGCCGGGCAGCACCATGGGCGGCGGCGCGGGGTGCGGGGCGCTGCGGGACGGGCGGCGCTCGGAGCCGGGCACGGGCGGAACAAGAGCGCGGAGCGGCGGCCGCGGCGCTTTTTATGAGCTGCCGACGGCCGCGCCCTCCCCGGCCCGCCCCGCACCGCCCCGCACCGCCCCGCACCGCCCCGCACCGCCCCGCACCGCCCCGCGGGGAGGAGCCGGGCCGGGCCG
>JAWWLV010000046.1:919949-930393 GCA_035041135.1 Platyrinchus mystaceus | reverse complement strand
CAAGGCAGCAGCTGCACCAAGGAAGAGTTGCAGCCACCAGCCCCTCCGTGTCCCCGGCGCAGTGGACACTCTCCCTGCTCCCCGAAATGCCTGTGCCATGGGTGCCGTGGGTGCCGTGGGTGCGGTGGCTGCGGGGAGGCAGCAGGAGGGAGGTGCTGCAGGGCAGCATAGCTGCCCAGGGAGGGGAACACGGCACTGCGCGGGGTCAATGGGAGCTGCCACATCCTCAGTGCCTCGGGAAGCCTCTGGTGACATGGAGAGAGGAAAAATAAACGTGGGTTATAATCCCTTGTGCATTTGAGTGTGATGTGTCACCGGCTGGCGCAGGGAGGAGGAAGCAGAGGGACCATCATGGTACCTGTGTTGGTTTTTTGCCACAGCCCTTGAGAACATGCTGGGAGTTTCCGAAGAAAGGTCCAACACCAGCTGCAGGGTGGTCACTGTGTGCTCCTGGTGCTGCCAAAGAAGATGGACTCTGTCAGAGCAGGAGAGTCCAGGCCGGGAACTGGAACAGGCTGAAAGAAGCCTCCTCCATCTTCATTTCACCTGTTTGTCCACATGGTCCCACAGGGAGGGACAGGGGCTCCCTTCCACCCTCAGTGCCCTTCTCTCTCTTTTCCTCCTTTTTGGGACGTGCTGAAGGTGAAGGCTGAGCCCACCCAGGCACAGCCTGGCACGGGGCAGGTGTGCACCTGAGTGTCACCGTGTTAATGAGATTCCCAGGAACTGTCTGTCCTGTGGGGCTGGGGCAGATGGCTTCTCCATCGGAGCCCTGACATCACTGTGAACCCTCCCCGCGCTGGGTCAGGAAGTTTTTGTTTCTAAAATAATCTAAACGTGATTTTCCTGACATCTGGGGATCACTGGGGAATCAGCCTGGTGGGTTTGAGCCAAACCATCCCACCTGCCTCAGCCTGGGGGGGCCCCTCCTCAATGCCCCTCCTTGATATCCCCCCATGTCTTGTTGAGCACCTCATTAAAGAGCTGGGACAGCAAACCCCTCACCAGCACCCAGGTCCTGGAGCACCCACCCCAACTCAGCTCCAGTCTCCCCTTTGCAGTCGCTCACCAGGATTCCAGCAGGAGCATCTGTGGTGCCTCGAGGGTCCCCTTCCGTGGCTCCAAACTGATAGTGAGTAGGTTTAGATTAAGTATGGGGAAGAAATCCCTCCCTGTGAGGGTGGGGAGGCCCTGGCACAGGTTGACCAGAGAAACTGTGGCTGCCCCATCCCTGGAAGTGTCCAAGGGCACACAGAACAAGGCTTGGAGCAACCTGGTCTCTCCCTTCCAACCCGAACCGTTCCATGATTCTCTCACTGTTGGTGCTGGTGGGAGCTGGTCCCTCCATCAGCATGGGCAGCACCTCCCTGAGCGTGACACCAAGTGTGCAGCACCGAGTGTGCAGCTCCCTGTGCTGCCTCAAGGCACACGTGAGTTTACACCTTCATAGGGTCAGGATTTAGAAGGTGTCTCCCTGTTGGAGATGCCCCACATGTGCCAGCAGCTCTCAGTGGTTAAATCCCCCCAGGCACCACCAGCAAACGGAGCAAAGCCATTTACTGGGGATTAGCTGAGGATGAACAATTCAGGCACTTATTCTGCAGGATGGGAGCTGCAGTGCTGGATCCAGGGATTCCCAACTCCCGCCTCATACTCGGTCACACAGGACTCAAGTGGGATGGGATGATTTCACCGAGGGGGAAACTGAGGCACAGCAGAGCTCCTGGCTCTCCATCTTCCCCAGCAGGGCTCTGAACAAGATTCCCAGCAGGGCAAGCTGCTGTTTCCAGGCATTTGTGGACTGGGAACTGTTCTGCTCCCTGAGGTGGCACCTGCATCACGCTCTGCCTTGGAGCACGTGGCCCTGCCCGTGGTGAGGGACAACGCTGGGATGAGCTGAGCTGGGCATTGGAATGTGGCTGTGCCAGCACTGACCCCCTTCCTGGGGCCTGGCTCTAACCCTGGACTCACCAATGGCAATAAAATAAGCCCTGACTCCAGGGAGGGACCCCAGGACCCCAGGAACGCATCCACTCCCACTCCCATTCCTATGGAATGGGATGCAGAAGGCAGAGGTTTGTTGGAAGGTGCCTGGGACACTCTTGCTGCCCAGGTGGGTCCAAGCAGTGTTCCTGGAGCTCGGCCCTGGCTCCCACCTCCCTGCCTGGGGGGGAACAGGGACCTTCCATATGTCCCCTGCAGCCCCCCGTGCCCTGCCCAGCTCCACAGGCCGGGCCCCCCAGAGCACGTCTGCAGCGGCCTGGAGGAGCCTGGGCTCTCCCGGGAGGCTCCTGGGGAAAGCAGGCACAGGGAGGAGCCGGAATGACGGAGGAAACAGGGAGTGAGTGGGAGAACAAAGCGCTGCGGATGCGAGAGCTGTGGTGGGGACTGGGAAGATGGAGGCAGCGAGGGGGATGGCGGGAGGCCACGGCTGCTGCAGGAGGGGAAGGGCAGCGGGGCTGGCACCGGCTGTGGCACAGCTGGACAGACCCATGCTGCCACCCTTGGGGACTGGGGAGGCTTGGAAGGGAGAAGGCTCAGCTCCACAGCAAACCCAACCTCTGGCATGCCACGCTGGGAGCTGGGGGAGCAGGGCTGTGTGTTCTGCGAGAGCCCCAAAATGCGCTGGGACGGGCGGTTCCCCCTCACTCCTGGGCTGGGGCACAGCCTGGAGCCCCTGTCCCTCCTCACCTGCCCCAGCGCCTGTTTCACGAGTGAGTAATGCTGAATTACAGCGCTAAGGAGCTCTCTGGGGATCCTTCTGAATAACAGGAATAGTTTATGCGATTTGCATAATTGGCATGATGGGATTTTGCATCACGTTGCTGAGCTCGGGGAAGCATCCGGGGCAGAGCTGCCGGGGTGCTGCCCAGGGGCTGTGGGCACCTTTGGGGGCTGCATCCCCCTGCCCAGCTCCTGCCTGGGAAGGACCAGCTGGACTCACAGGAGGGGCGACAGGAGGGACAGGATTGGGTCCCGCTGCCACCACCTGCCCGTGTCACCTCTTCCTGTCCCTCATGCTGACACTGGGCTGGTGGCAGCCCCAGAGCCCCCTCAGACAGGTTCCCTTGTCCCGTGGCCATATCTGATGGCTGTGGCAGCCCAGCCCAGGCCCCAGGCTGTAGCAGAATGCTGGGTCTTGGAGCTGAAGGACACGGTGCTGAATTCCCACTGCTCCTCTTCCAGCCCCAAGGCCACCCAGCTCCCTGCATGGCATCTCCAGCCTTTCTGCAGGGACAGGCTCACACAGGAGTGTGGCTCCTCCTGATTCAGAGGCACAGGCACAGCCCTGGGACTGGTCTCCACTCGCTTCCTCCTCTCACTAATTAATCATGGAGTGTTGGGCTGTGGCTCTTTCCAATCCTGGAGCAACCTGGCATCGCTCTGCCACACTGGCTGGGTGGCAGCCACGGGCTGGGGACACCCGTCATGCCACAGTGTCCCCCTCAGGGACACCCAGCGTGGCCACGGCTTCACCTACGACTTGAGGAGCCACATTCCACTGCGGGGAAGGGCGGCCAGAGCCGGTTGGGACAGGAAAAGTGGGGGACACGGGGACAGCTGCCATCTCCCACTGCTCCTTCCACCCACCTGCCGTGGGTCTGGCTTCCCCCAGGAGGTGGAATTCTGGCTCCTACGTCAGAGCAGGCACTGCTGAGGCATTTCAGCCACTGCCAAGCACCACCGTACACCGACAGCTCCCGTCTGGCACCAGAGCCAGCAAAGGTCACATTCCCGGCCGCGGCCGCGCCGCGCTCCGACAAACCCGCTTTGTTCCCATCGCTGCTCTAATTAGGAAATTGCACTGATTTTTTTTCTTTCCCACAGTTGAACTATCAAAACTTGGGTTTGTTCCCTGCCAAAGCTTCTTGCATCGCTCTGCTGGTGACTCAGCGTGACACCAGGGCACTGCAACTATGGAAGGGGGAAAGGGAAGGAGCCAGAGGCCGGTTCCCTGTGGGGCTGAGGGGGCAGTCAGGGGGGATGGGCACTGTGAGATCTGGGTGCAGAACAAAGCACCCCAGTGGTCCCCCCAAGTGTGGGCAGCACCCTGATCTCTGGGATCAGGGAACAGGATGAGCTGTGTGGATGATGAAGAGGAGGAGGAGGAGGAGGAGAATGAAAGATCCTCTCCAAACTGTGCCTGGTCCTGAGTCAAGGATTGCCACGGAGGGTGGGGACAAGGAACATGGCTGGGTGGGAGCTGAGGGCTACTGGGAGGGGGCACCGACAGCCCCTGGGGGAGTGTGACCCCCGTGCATGGAGCCCAACCACAGCTCTGAGCCAAAAAAGCAATGGGACCCAGAGGAAAGGCCCACGATCTCTCACCTCCGGGGCTCTCAGTTCGTTGCTTTGTTTTTCCAGGCATGTTTCAGGAGACATCCGAGACAGCAGAGAATGACACGGTGTCAGGGGGTGCAGCCTTGTCAGGGTGTTCAGCTGAGTTAGAGCGTGCAGCCGTTTTGGGGCTGTGCTGGCAGCCCCCCCTCCCCGGGCAGCGCTGCCATCCAGCTGTGTTGGCATAGAAACTGCCAGGGCTCTGCCACCGCCTCCCGTTACACAATTCCCTTAAACCCCAGGGAAGGGGCTGCTGGGGGTGGGGTGCAGCTCCTGGGATGGCCTTTGCCCCAAACCAACTTCCCACCAGCTCCTGGCACAGGCAGGGGTGGGGGGGCTGGAAGGGGTCACAGAGCCCCCAGGGAGTGGCTCTGCTGCCTCCTGGACAACAGGGAATCAGAGTCTATTTAAAGGTGCTGCCGCTTGCATAACGCTGGCTGTAATTCCTTCAGCCTCTTCCCTCACTCCAGGAGCACTGGACATTGGATGAAGGGTCTGTGTGGGCAGCAGTCCCGGCCAGGCAGATCCCATGGGATGGGACAGGCTCTGGCAACGTTCCCCTAGGACAGGGCCTGTCCCTGTGGGGGGGGAGTAGGGAATGGGCAGTGACAATCCCAGCACAGCATCCCCCTTAGCTCCTGCATGGGGCCGTGATCCCACATTGCCACGCAAGTCACGTTAAAGGCCACGGAGCTGGATCCGGCACCGAGCGGCGCGTTGGGAACACCACAGACATCCTGCATCTGCTCCGGCAGGAGTGACACATCACCCACTCCTGGGAATCCCACGGGACTGAAATTCCCTGCCACTGCCACAGGGGCTGTGCCTGTATGGGCAGGTCGGATGTGGGGTTTGTCCAGGGGGGCCTCTGGAGAAGGAGCAGGGGGGCTGTGCCAGGGCTGGGGGCTCCAGGGAGGCTCCAGGCACTGCGGGGGATGGCTGAGGAAGCAGCCTGAGGTTTGTTCATATTCTCCAGGGTTTAATTAACAACGAGCAGTGCTGCCTCCACACTCCTCTAACTCAACATCTGGCCAACTCAAACACAGCTGGACGAGCTCCGTGCTCCCACCCGCTGCCGCAGCCGAGTGGGTACAGGGAGCGGTAATTAAACCCGGCAAACACGGCACAGCTGCTTTCCCAGGGACATGGAACCCCCGGCAGCTCCCCCAGCAGGACAGGCCAGGGGGGCTGAGCCACCGCCGAGGGTCCGGCTGGCACGGGCAGGAGGGGGCTGGAGCCATCCTGGTGATTCCATCAGCAGGGCAGACGCAATTCCAGAGCAAGGAGGGACCAGCTGGTGTCCAAGCACCAGCCGGCAGCTCGGGCACAGCCTGGGTGGGGGTCTCATCCTGCGCCCCCAGGGCTGAGCGGTGCTGTTCTGTGGCCCTGCTCCACCAACGGAGTCCCCACATCCCTGGGGGCCCAGGGCATGGGCTGGCCATGGCTCAGTTTGTCACCACTTCCATAGTAATTCTTGCAAAAAACCCCAGCTTGGTCTCACTACAAACCCAAGGTGGGAGGGCAATCCTTCCAAACATCCTCCCCATCATGGAATATTGGCAATTGGAAGGGACCCACGAGGATCATTAAGTCTGACTCCTGGCTCTGCGCAGGACAACCCCAAAACCATACCTGGACATGTCAGAGGCTCTCCAAAATCCCTCCAGCTCACCTGTACCTGGCTTGGGGCGGTGCCAGGGCTGTCACAGTGCTGCTGGTGCCGTCCGAGCCCCCCTGGGCCATCCAGGCAAACAGGATTGTTTTTGTTACACGCGGAGTCTGCTCTGAAATTCCTGCTCACATCTCTCCCAGGAGCAGGGAGTGAAGAGGTGAGGGTGGAGGAAAGCAACTCCTGCTCATCCAAAACATTCACTGTGAAAACACGAGGCTGGAACAAGAGTTGGTGAAAACATTGGAGCCAGTTTATTGTCACAGCACAGCACAGAGGTCACAGCCCACTCCCGGCTCTTCCTCCCAAGGAGACCCAGCACAAGCTGTTTGGGGCAGGGATTAGCAGAGGAAGCTGCAGCCAATCTGCTCCAAACTTTCCTGTTAGACCACTAAATGGCCTCTTCACTGTATTAAGGAATGGAAGGAGCTGCATTAACCCCTTCAGCACCAGCCCTGTTCCCTCTCTGCACCTGCTTCCACCCAGAGCAGCCACCAGGACCTGGCCCGGCCCCGCTGCAGCTGCCCTGGGGACGGTTGGCTCACATCTCTCCTGCTGCCAGGACGTTCAGGAGAAAGCAAACTGGAGCAGAGGCATGGCAGTTCTCCTCCCTCCTCCTCCTCCCTCCTCATCCCTCTCCCCCCTCACCTGGGGTGATGCCAATCCCACGGAACAGGGTTTTCCCAAAGCGCTCCCAGGCCAGCTCCCCTGGAGACCTTCCTGGGAGAGCCCAGCTCTCCTTCCTATGCATCCAAATTCATTAGGGTCACGTTAAACAGCTCGACATCAGGCTGGCAACGGGCTGCAGGAGCCCTGAAGGGAAAAGGCTGCCCAGAAATGCTCCGGCAGCACCGCGCTGGTGAATCCAAGGCTCTCTCTGGTGGGAACAGGCTGCGTTGCAGCACAGCCAGGACTGAGCAGAGAAAACAAACCACCGGGAGCAGAGCAGGACACAGGCTCTCCCTGGGAGGGCTGGGAGCAGGGTCTGGCTGTTCCAGCACTGGCTGGGGTGACGGCACAGGCTCCAGGGTCACCCAAACCCTGCCCAGCTGCACAGACAGCGGCTGGTTCGCCAACGCAGCACCGTCGGTAAACACGAGCAGAGGGCTCTGGGCCCGGGTTTATTGGGGAACATTAATCAGGAGAGAGCAGTGGGATTGGAAACACGGTGGCTCCAAGGTACTCACTGCCTTGAGAACACAAGGAGGACGAGGATGCCCCGGCCAGTCTTTGGAACGTAACGGAGAGGACACGGAGAACACGACTCAGCCCAGAGCTGCTGCTGGCCCAGCACCACAGGGGAGCAGCAGAGTCTCTGGGATCACTTGTTGTCTAGCACCAGATCCCACAACCCAACGACAGCCTCCAAAAGTCTCCAAGGATCCTCTGGTCTTCTTCTGCTGTCACAGAAATGCAGATTAAGGGTTGTGGCTTTGAGAACGTAATAAATAAAGATCTGCAGTGTCCTGAAGAGCATCTGCAAGCTGGCAGGTGAGCTTGCTTCCAAGAGCAGCTAAATCTGCCCACCACCTGGCCAGGCAGTGTTCCAGACCCTTCCTCGTCCGTGTGACCTGGTGTCACACCCCTCCACACCGGGCTCCGACCGTCCTCCGCAGGGTGGGCTGGAGGGGATGGGGCTCCCTCGAGCTACTCCTGCAGCAGAGTCCTTGTTGTGTTGATCTGTGAAGCTTCAGGCCCCGTGTCTGGTACAGCACGAGCCTCACGTTCGTCCCAGCCCGACCTTCCCGTCTCCAAGCCCGCGAGGAATCGTCCCCCCGGAGCCGACAGCAGAGTCCTTCTCAGTCCATCTGAATGTCACAAAGGTGAACTCCCCACGATGGAGCAGAGCCAACCAGGGAGGAATCCTGGCTCTCAGCACTGCCAGAAGGCTCCTTGCTGGCATTTGAAGAGATTTCTGCCAGCCCAGGTCTCACCCAGCACTGCGGGGCTCCCAGAGCAGGATGTGAACCGTGACCAAGGCCAGCTCTTCCCCCCACACGAGATCAGGCTCTTCCCCGACCAGAACCGCTGCCAGCAAGTGCAGAGCCAAGCAAACAGGCTGAACTTGGCCCAAATCAAACACCCTCAAGCTGGTTTTACACAAGACAGAACCGCTTCCAGCCTGTAGCACGACGTGTCGCTGCCTGCAGGAGCTCAGCCCAACCTACAGCAGGCCAAGGGACACAGCAGCCCATCCACAGACAGAATCAGGAGAGCAAAAGTGAAGGGACAGGGAGGGACAGAGAGGACAGCGTGGTCTGGAGGGCTTGTGCTCGCCCAGTCCAAACACCATCGCTCCGAGGGTGGGATTTCCTGGGATTTCCGTCAGAGCAAAGGCAGATTGGCCACCAAAATCAAACCTACAGATTAAAATTTGGCTTTGGAAGTTTTAGAGTTGCTGATTAATCCCGAGACAGCGCAGCTGAGTGAGTTTAGAATTTAAGTTACAAAAAAAGAAAGCACTAGAAAATAATCTTGATACAAGAGCGATAATCAGGCTCCCCATCCTGCGCAGGGAATCCCGCTCCACCATCCACCCAGCACAGCTGGGACGCTGCCAAGGCACTGCCTGTTCCCAGCACACACTGGGAGGGCAAACTGTCCTCGGTGAAAGTTTCGTGGGGGAATCCCCAGCTCTGGGAGTTAAGATGCTGCCACCAGCTCTGGCTTTGGCCTGTTCTTGACGGGTGATGCTTCTGTGGAAGGAAAAGAAACTTGTTACAGAGACAGAGAACGTAAATACCCTGCAGCCATCTCCTGAGGAGGATCCAGGGCTCAGAATCCATTCTGCAGAGCAGTAAATGCTTGCACAGCACCTGAACTAAGAGAAGTCGGTTATAAATAATCCCACATTCCCAGCATGGCCCTTTGCCACAGCACCTGAAGAATTCAAACAGTTTCAGAACACACCCAACCCAGGGAGCCACCAGCCCAATGACACAGATCCAGGGCAGGAGCCTTTTTTGGAGCACAGGGGTAGGTCCAGCTCTTCCCCTGACCCCTTGGACCTGGCACCACGAGGCTCAGACAGCTGCAGCCACAGGGCCAGGCTGTGTTTTGCTTGGCTCCCGCTGCTGCCAGCACACAGCAATGACACGTGAGCCCTGCTTAGGAGTAAACAAGCACCAGAGAAACCAGCCCCATTCCCCACATCCCACACTGCTCCTGGGCAGATTTCACACGCAGGAAATGGCTTCTTCCAGCTCCTGTTTGCACAAGCAGGGAGGCCCAGCTGCTGTGAGTGATGGCTCGGGGTTCTGCTGCCCCAGGAGAAGAGTCTTCACCAGTTTGAGTTTTCAGCATCTCAGCACGGACAGACACCTGTGTGAGCTCCTTCCTCGCCAGGCAGAGCCACCAGTGCCCGTCTGGTCACCTCCTTCATGGGCTCTCTCCCACTTCCCAGCTGAATTCCCACAAGACCCATCTGCTGAGGTTTTGCCTCATTCAGGAGCAGACACTGCTGTACCACCAGCTGTGTGCAGCTCGTGCTCCAACAGTCCTGGAGCTGTGGGACTCCAGTGATCCTCCCCCAGCTGGTTCCAAATCCCCACGAGGTGAGGTGAGAAGAGCTACGAGTCCTCAGAAGCCACAGTGAGATCCAGTGTCGTGCAGGGTGAATCCAACACCACAAAATAACTGTCCCTGCCTTGTGATGACGTGCAGGGGACCAGGCTGAGCGCTGTGGGAGAGTCGTGCCTGGGACAAGCAGGGCAGGAATTCCTCATGGAGCTTCACAATGCAACGAGGTGTCTCAAGGCAGATGGCTGCCTCAGAGCAGGTACAGAGCGTGACAAGGACAGCAGATATCACAAACTCCTGGAGGGAATGACCAGATGCCGACGGAACAGAGATGGAGCTTCGGGTCGTCTCGGGGTGGGGGCTCAGCTGGACCTGCCAGCACAGTGAGGGGGCAGCTGGCCCAGCCCACTGAGCAGGGCTCACACCAGGGAGCTGGCACTCCTTCCCGTTTCCTGGGACAACACTTACACTGGGAGAGGGTCCCAGCCTACTGTGTGGAAGCCAAAGCTGCAGAGAGAGTGTACCTGGGATCTTGTCTGGGAGCTGCTCCAAAGGAACTTCCGGAAGCTCCAACTGTTCCTGCAAGGATGTGAAAGACAACATGTGACACACATCTGGCAGTGGTCACAGCACTTCCTCTATCCCACTTTATCTCCTATTACAACCAACCTCCTGAAAATGTGGATTTTAATCACAAGAACATCAATCCTACCTGAGTAATAGTATTTAACTCTTCTAGAATGGCATCTTCATCCTCCTCGGTCAGGCTGCCAGCCAGGAGCTCATCTATTTGCTGAGGGAGAGAGAGTTAATTCTCACTCTGATGGCTCTCAAATAGGGCTGCACATCCAAGGAACTCTGCAGAGCAGGCAGAGTCTGCTCCCAGCTCCTCACACGTACCCTCTGGTACTCCACAGC
>JAWWLV010000046.1:865881-896069 GCA_035041135.1 Platyrinchus mystaceus | reverse complement strand
CAGGGCCACACTCACAGCCATGGTCTGAGCTCCAGGAGGTTCTGCCCGTGGGGGAAAGGGGCAGGGAAAAGGAGGAACACTCGTGGCACCTGTGACGACCCCGCAGAGCCCCCTCACCCCCCTCACCAGATGCTGTCCTTGTCGGCCACGGCGATGCAGGGTGTGAAGGGGTGGAACTTCACCACCGAGGGCACTCCGGGGTTCCTGTTGAGGAAGATCTGATCGTCCAGCCGGGAGATCCCTGCGGGCACAGGAGGCAGCACAGCTCAGCCTGGGCACTGTCCCACCCGAGGGAGGGGGCACTCAGAGCCCCACTGCCCCCCTCCTCCTGCCCCCCGTTCCCACCAACACACCCCCAGCACTTCCCTCCTTCCAGGAGCTTCTCAGACCCCCATCACCCACAGCCCCGACTCCCCCACACCGACTTGGGGCACAGACTCAAAACTGCGGCGACGAATCAGGGGGTCCTCTATGTTGGCAACCAAACACCAGTTTGTACTGAGAGAAAAACCAACACTGTTTCTTCAAAATATAAAACATGAAGATGCTTTTTTTCAACCTAAAGTACAGCATTTCACTGTAGCTTGTGGATTATTTATTTAAGCTTCCATTTAATTTCTTCTAAATTTTAGGTTAATTTGCAAATGAAAAATGTATTTTCCATGGAGACCTTAAAACAGTGGGTAAAGAGTTTTCCCATCTTGTCTTCAGAGCAGTTTCCTATTCACAAACAGTGTTGGGACCCCTGACACTGCTATATTTTGTCACACTATGAATTCATCACACAAACCCCTAAGCCTAGGAGACATCTATTCAGCTCAAGTTTGTTTTAGAATGCATCCATTTAATCTAATTTTCATTAAAAGCTTGTAAGTCTATTTTAATTCTTTTTAATATTTCACATTTTCATTATTTTTTTAATGAATAGTGGCATTTTAGTCACTCAGGTCAAGCAACCAAATATGAACACTGTCTAGAAAGAGATTTAATTTCTCCAGGCAAGCATGAAAAATCCCCTTCTTTGTATTCAAACAGATCTCCCAGGCCATCTCCTGGGCTCCAGGTTCGTTCCTGTTTCTCCAGTTGATGATATTCCGCAGTTTCCCGACAGGAAGCTCCACACTGCACTGAAGGGAGCCCGGGAACCTCCCGAGGCCGAGGCTGAGCCCCAGGCACTCCTCCATTCAGCACACTTGGATTTCCAGCTCCATGTGCCTCCCCCAGCATCCCCAGGGAGGACCAGCCTCCACTGCACGGTCCTGCCCCGGGAATGCCCCGGGAAAGATGCCAGCAGCTCCTGCAAATGCAGTTCCCCAGCCTCTGCTGCTCAGGGCACACAAGAAGCAGGGATAATTTAGGGATGCAAATTCCTCAGAAAGCTTCATTAGGTTCCACCTTATTCACATAAATTCCTGTGCTAAGAGAATTCCAGCCCAGAAGCTGCCTCAGAGAGCCCTAAATAAACACAGGTTTCTGGAGAGCTCACACGAACCTGAGGCACACTGGAAGCAGCACACAAAGCCATACACACAAATACTCAAAATATAATGGGATGTGAGGAGTAAATGATCATTTACAGAGCTCAGCAGAGCAGAGAACGTGAGAGACATCGCCGAGGTCTTTCCTGGGCACGGTGGGACGTGTCCAGCAGCTCCAGGGCTGCTCTGCCATGACCATGTCTGTCCCACATCAAACACTGAGCTCTGCAGCTCTACAGGTTATCCTGCAGCATTCCAGCTTCTCCCTGGGGGAGTCCCTGCTCTGGGCTCCCACACTGGTCAGCCAGCCTGGAGCTGCTCCAGCTGAGATGGAGTCATGTGTTCAACAGGGAAGGCAGACAGTGGGCACTTCAGGTGGACATTTCCCTGATGTGGTGAACAAACCCAGCAGCTGAGCACAGAAAGGGGGGTGACCATCAGTGAAACAGCTGCAGCAGCACCACCTCACCTGCACCAGGGTGAGGGGCAGCACAGGATCATCGCTAACTGGGGTCATCACTAATTGGAGGCATTACTAATGGGGGTTTTACAGTTCAGTGTCCTGAACAAGGGAAACCACTCACCCTTCTGGATGATCTTCTGGGCCTGCTTCCTGACCCGGGCGTTGCGCAGGAACCGCCACTCCCTCTCCTTGCGGATCTGGCTCTCCAGGTCGTGCTCTTCGGGGATCTTTCAGGAGAGGAATGTATACACAAAACAAACAACAGTGACCATCACAACTCCAGGAATTAGCTGACTGATCCCACAGTCCCCGTGACTCCTGTCCCCTCCAAACACGGCAGGTCTGACCTCAGTACAATACAGAAAAGCATCACGTAGCAACCCCGAGATCAGAGGGGGAACACAGCTCTGCTACAGCCAGCCCAGAACCCACTGAAATCCTTCTTTCCCTGCTAAGCAAGGACTGCAGGCCTAGAAGGTCACAGCTTGTTCCCAAATCCCCGGGATGCTCAGGCTCCCACCACCATTTACCAGTAACAGTCTGTTTTGGTTCCTCGTACTGGAACGCGATCCCCCCGTGTCACCTGGGTTTGATTACACACAGAACTCCCCCAGAAACTGCAGAGTGGCTCTGGAGCAGCCACAGCCACTCTGAGCTATTTGATGATATTCATTCACACCCCCCAGCTCCAGGTTTTGGCACTCCATGGCTTCCCTGCCAAACCTGTGCTCCAGGCACAAGGCCAGCTCGGGATTCGGCAGCTCCTGCCCAGGACGGGAGAGGCCACAGTGCTGCTCCCACCCTTAGTCAGAGCACAGGATCAAAAGGAGCAAAGCCATATGATCTCATCCCCAAACCATGGCAGGGGCTACATAAGAGGTGTAGCATTTTTAATGCTTAAAACCTTGTCCAAGACGAGTAACCCCACTGCTCTGGAGCCATTCCTGGATCACTTAAAGGGCTGAGCTA
The DNA here is from genome assembly GCA_035041135.1 of Platyrinchus mystaceus. Classification (NCBI taxonomy): domain Eukaryota; kingdom Metazoa; phylum Chordata; class Aves; order Passeriformes; family Tyrannidae; genus Platyrinchus; species Platyrinchus mystaceus. The sequence continues at coordinate 893,159 of JAWWLV010000046.1, read as the reverse complement.
CAGGACTCTGATCCAGCTTCTTTTGATGCTGGCTGTTCCAAAGGAGTAACTCTTGGAGAAGGGAGACAAAGTCCTTCCACTTCTTCCCTGTGCCTCACAAACACACACTTTTTTCCCTGGATAAGAAAGTACTTAAATCATCTGTCACTATTATTTACACTGCCTTCCAAATACACTATACTTTGGAAAACACTATTACTGAGCTGAATTTCTGCTTCTTTAAAACAAATAAAAAGTAAGAAGCCCACCCTCCACCTTTCCTCCAGGCAAAAAAAGGAAAAAAGCACTTTATTTCAGTACAACACCTATTAGAAAGGCAATGACAAACGACCCATAATGTAAAGCAATAAACAAACCTGAGCTAAAATACATCAAAGGAACTTGAGAGTGCAGAGATGACACCTACACCTTAATGAAAATCCAGCTTCTCTGGGAATAAATTAAAGTAAGCCCTAAAAGGCTGAGGAAGAGCCCTTGGACCACCACTGCAGTGAGTCAGAGCATGCAGGAAAACAGAATCGTGGCCTCCCATGCCCACCTACCCCCAGGCTGGGCTGAGGGATCACCCTGCCAGCTTCCCCCAGACAGAAACCAGTGACCACCTGAGCCCTCCCACCTGGCAGTGGCATTTGAAAGTCAGCCAAGTTTCCCTTCTCCAACACCGTGTCTCTCCCTCGTGCCATGGCAGTGGGTGCCAGGAGGGCAGCAGGGGTGGATTTGGGAGGATTTGGCACCCGGCTCCAGTGGTAAATCCAGTGTTCCCTGGTTGACATTCCTGCAGCAGCCACTTCTCTCCCAGGACTTTGAACAGCGGCCAAGGCACAGCGCTGCAGTTCAGGCAGGGATTTATCAGGAAGGATTTCTTATGTAATTCTCACCTTCCAGGATCCTTCCCAGCTCCTGCCTGCATGTTCTGCCAGCCCTGGGAAGAACAGATGCTGGCTCCTGTGCTCCTGGACTCGGGACTTCCTGACAGCGGGCACCGAGGCTTTCCTGCGCGCTCGGGCCAAGCCTGCCCGTGGCTCCCAGAGCATCCTGTGCCACGGGGGATTTCAGCAAGAGGAAAGGCTTTTGCAGGGACCAGAGCTGGGGTGGGGATCTGCTTTTCCTGGCACACGGAGAGTTTACAGTGCAGTGTTTCCTTTCTCCGTTTATTTGATTAGATGATAATCAATAAATCAAAACTGGGATGATGGTTTGAAACGGAGCCCGTGATTTACACTGGAAATTAATCCCTCAGTCTTTCCAGTGAAAGCATTCTCAGGGCAAGGTCTATGAAGCAAAACTAAATTCATAAATTAAATATGACTAAGATGCACTCACAGTCATTTTATGTTTATTCATTACAGGAACAGTTGTCTTGTCTTTCCCTGTTTAAGAAGGCAGGCAGCAGCTCCAAATGAATGGTTGGAATTAAGCATCAGTGTCATCTTTTTCCATCAGCACTTGGTAGACTTTACTCTTTGCCTTTTTCATGAGGCTGAAGCTCCCAAAAGGCAGCACGAGGGCTGTTCCTGTCGCTGCAGGAACGGGGACTGAAGGAACAGACTCCATGGAAACTCAGGCAGCTGTCAGTCCTGCTTGGTTTCCAGCCAAGAAACCCCAGAGAAAGTTCTCCTAAAGGGATTTCTTCCTGTCCCTTGCACATGCACCAGCCACTCTGAACTCCAAAGTTACATATAATTCCCTGTTAGGATGGGATAACACTCCAGTTTTCCTGCAGAAACCATCTCCTTGGCCTTTTAAAGATGCTTTGCAAAAGTAACGGGGAAATAATTATCTTCCTTGTTTTATTAGAAAATACAGATTTGGTTTTGCTCACTGGCACCTGTAGGATGCTCAGGGTGCAGCTGCAGCACCTCCAGTCCCCTGGGAGACACGGAGCACTCCGGGACTCCAGGGAACCCTTGATTTCTGTGCCTGCCCCTCCCTGGCTTCTATGAATTAGTACAGGAATGCTCCCTGCTTCTTACTGCTTCCCCTAAAGTACTTTTGTCTATTTTATGGACATGAAGTGGCAGTAGACCCACTCCCCACACAGAGCTCCCCATGTACCCACTGCCCCTGCCCATGCCTGGCTGCCTACCATGATTTATTTTACTAATAAAGACCCTTCTTCTCTGTGAAGAGCTTTCCTTAAAGAGCAGACAAATGTTTTCAATAAGAACTAAGAGCTCAAACATCATCTCCCTCCCCCTGTGCTCATCTGGACTTGAATCAAGACACGGAAACTCATCTTGGTGAGAGACACCCCTGGCTAAAGCCTGACCAGGCAGCCCAGCCCCACAGACCAGATGTGTTCTAATGAATTATTCTGCTCGTGACATCAGGGGAAAGTGAATTTCACAGCAGCTGAGGAAGTGTCAGGCAATCACTTCACCAGCTACTGCTTCCTCCTGGTGATTCCCTGTGGAAATCACCACCCTGCCATGCAACCACTGTTCTGATATCCTAAACTTGGGCAATTACCTCACCCCAAACACTTCATTATGCCTGAAGAGCGGGGATGGGTGGCTCGGTGACAACTCCTGAATGAGACAGTACTTAAAATGTACAATTTCCTCATTATTAAGGTTTAAACATCAGTGGTTGGATGTGAACTTCCATTGTGGAAGTGGCATTAATGCAGGCTGGGCATTATCCTTCCCAGGCACAGCAACCCCTCCAAAAAATGCAGCTGAAAGTCCTGACATAGTTTGGGCTCCCTGACAACCCCCAGAGCACCTGAAGGGTTGCTTTAATGAGGGAGATTTGCTGCTTGTTTTATTTCATACTTCAACCTGAAACCGGAGCTTTGGCTAAAACATTCTGGGAATTTAACAGCTAAAACATTCAGGGAATTTAACAGCTAAAACATTCTGGGAATTTAACAGCTCCTCTTTCCAGTCACTGATGATCTTTGCCCATCTCTCAAGAGCTCTGGTTTGGGTTTTTCCCAGAACAAGGCTTCAGTTTATCATTCACCTTGTGCAAAGCCAACTTAGTTACACAAAGAGCTTGCTCCCAAAAAGGTCTGGAGCAGATTTGTCATTACCATCCTTATTCTTTGCCATAATACAACTTCTTTTATTTTTTTTTTAAACTTTAAACCCCAACAGTGAGGCTCCCCAGGTTTCCCCCAGGAATTCATGTGGATGTCCAGCCACGCTCACTTTCTGCTCTTTAAGTTAAAGGTGTCTGTACTGGGTGCCTGGGATCAGAGCACAGCTCTGAAATCCCTCTTGAGGACAGAGTGAAGCCACTGGTTCCTGCTGTCACTGGGATGCTGTGACCTCCCCCCAGGGCTACAGCCTCTCCCTCCACTGTTTCTCTGCCTCTGTTAGCATCCCCACAGCCAGGAAATTCAGCTGGAGTGTCAGAAAGAAAACAGCATCTCTCCTTCTCCAGCCTCTCACAGCTCTTACTGGAAAAAAGGACCTTCCTTAGTCCATTTATTTATACTAAAAAATCTATTAATTTTCACTATAATGCAATTTTCAGTATACAGACAAGCACAACATTTCAAACGAAACAACTCCACAATGCAACCAGGCAAAACTGGTGGATCTGGACTACAAAACCTCTCCTCACTGTTACATTCTCTGTGGATTGTGCTCCATGGGGTGCAGGGCTTCTCCTCTGGGCTCTGTCCCTGGTCATACCCCACTGTCCCAAGCTCTCTCTTCTGCTCCCTCTTATTCACAAGCACAGTGGTCCCTCAGCTCCTAGAGCAGCACCATGTAGGTCAATCCATCCCTTTCCCTCCCCAGACTGGAGGCAGAACAGGGAAGGCAGGAGCCCAGCACTGCTGGGGGGCTGGGAAAGCCCACCCAGGAGATCAGAGTTACCTTCATCACGGGCTGAGCAAAGTACTTGGCGCTCCAGTCACAGAACCCCGTCTGCACCGTGGCCGAGATGAAGCTCTTGTGTCCGACCGCGTCGTCCGCGTCGTCCGCCGTCTGTGGGGAGAGAACGGGGTGTCACCACCCCCAGGGCCAGCTGCAGGCACAGTGACACCCACTCTGCCCTCAGCCAGGCAGCAAAAGCCTCAAGCACATTGCCCTGTGCACCCAGCTTTGGGATGGGTCCCCCTTGGGAAGGGGCAGGTTCCCTCAGCTGCGCGGACACCGGGCGGCTGCAGCATCGGGGCTGGGGCGGCCGCTGGCACCACAGCGAGGAGCAGGAGCTGCCTCAGTGTCTCCAGCACCTGCCACGAGGAGCAGTGAGGATGGCTCAGGATCAAGCCCAGCAGACACAGCTGGGTGTCAGTGTCTGTCACACAGCACGGGACACCCAAAGAGAACAGGGAAAAGCTGCTCCACTCACTGAGGTTTTAGCCATTTTTTCATAAACGTGATCCAGGCTGGTGCTGCCAAACCCCTGAGAAGGGAAGGTGTTCCTGCTGAGGCTGCCACACTTCCTTCCTGGGATCACAGAGCACAATTCCCCCCACCTCTGCTCTGCTGAGGCTGGAGAGCAGCCTCTGAGGGTCACGGATCTGACTCTGGGTTATCACTCAGACAGACAAATGTTCATGCAAGAATAAGCAATCGACTCTGATTAAACACATTTCTTAGTGGCAGAAGTGAATAATGCCCTATCAAAAGCTATAAAACACAATTTATCCTGAAGAAAAAAAATTAATCAATTTTTATTTGGCTGGTTAGAGGAAGCCAATCTGGATTAGCAGCAGCTGGAAGCAAACAAGGGATACAGAAATAAACCCCAATGAACAGAATGTGTGACAAACCCCGGCAGGGGCAAGCAGCCAGACCTGACAGGGAAGCCTCCTTACCTGTTCTGGCCCTTTGTCAAACATTTTCCTTGTCCTGGGGAACTGGTGGGAGTGGGGGGTGTACTGCACCCCCACGTTGCCCACGTTGGCAGGTCGCACGGACGCCATGTCCCGGCTCACGGGCTGCTTGGTCACGTCGTTGGTCAGGCTGGAGCTGCTCGTGCTCGTGGTGGGAGGGGACCCTCTAAAGGTCACAGAAAGAGGGAAAGGGGTTTAGGCTGTGCTGGACACCCAGTGGAGTTGCGTGGGATGGGGCTGGGCAGGGAGCACTTACCCCACTTGGTGGATGTGCATCCCCTTGTTGGTGGGGCTGGCGGGGGCCGACTGGGTGAGCGAGGAGGTGTCCAGGATGCGCTGGGGACGAGCGTTCACCGTGGCCTGGAGAGAACACACGGAGCCCTGAACGGCCGGAGCGTGGCCCAGCTCACACCCACACCACTGGGGCTGCAGGGACAGAGCTCTCTGCAGTGGGGGGGGTAAAACCGACATGGAAAAGCCCCTGTGCTGTTCCCAACACGTGGATGGTTTCACTGCTTGTGCACTCAGATAACACTTACCAGGAAGTGCCCTCGTGCTGCCTGCAGGGAAATGGCTCTGAGCCACACACCAGCCTTTCCCTGAGCCAGCTGCAGCCCAGGAGCTGCACCAGCACCCCAAAAACGTGGGCACGGGGACAGCCCAGGGTCTCCTCAGGTGCCACTGGACAAGGGGACAGCCTGGGGTCCCCTCAGCAGCCCAGGGCTCCCTGCAGCCCCCAGCCTTTCCCTCCCACCTTGTGACTGAGCTCCTACCATGACCTCAATTCACACACGTGTTCTGAGCATGGAGAAAAGGAGCCTCACTCCCTACAACTCCCTGGAGAGAGGCTGGAGCCAGGTGGGGAGCAGGCTCTGCTCCCAGGGAATGAGGGACAGGATGAGGGGAAATGGCCTCAGGCTGTGCCAGGGGAAGTTTAGGCTGGATATTGGGAAAATTCCTTCCCTGAAAGGGCTGTCCAGCCCTGGCACAGCTGCCCAGGGCAGTGGTGGAGTCCCCATCCCTGGAGGGATTTCAGAGTGATGTGGATGTGGCACTTGGGGACATGGGTGAGTGGTGGCCTTGGCACTGCTGGAGAAGGGTTGGACTCGATCTCAGAGGGCTTTTCCAACCTCAGTGATTCCATGATTCTGTAATTCAGCCTCAAGCCTTTCATTAAAAACACCTGGATGAAGCAACCTGGGGGGAAGCAAACTTTCCTTTTAAGACTTTTTGATTTCAGAAAGTCTTTAGAGGCCACCACTGAATCCTGGGTCCTTCTTGTTTGTTTTGGTACTCCAGTGAGCCTGTCTGGGCCTTTTCCAAAGCTCAGGCCGGGAAGGAGAGCTGCACCATTCCCATCTGCATCATAAACATAAATCCCAGCCGCAGTCTGGGTGAGAAGCAGCAGTGTCTGATCAGCCCAGGGAATAGAGCAGCAGATTTCCTGCAGGAAGGCTGCACGCCTGGGCAGCCCACTCACCGTCTGCTCACACACAGCACCATCCCCACAGCCTGAGCCATCCTGGAGACACAGAGCCACAGCCAGGGCTCCCTTAAAAACCTGAACAGGATGATCTGCTCTCGTTTGAAAAGTCCCTGAATCCCAGAGTGGCTGCGGTTGGAAGGGACCTCTGGAGATCATCAGCTCCAACCTCCCTGCCAAGGCAGGGTCACCTCAAGCAGGTGACACAGGAACGTGTCCAGGTGGGTTTGAAACATCTCTGGAGGGGAAGGGTTAGATGGGATATTGGAAATAAATCCTTCCCTGTAAGGGTGGGGAGGCCCTGGCACAGGTTGCCCAGAGAAGCTGTGGCTGCCCCATCCCTGGGAGTGTCCAAGGCCAGGTTGGACGGGGCTTGGAGCAACCTGGGCTAGTGGGAGGTGTCCCTGCCCATGGCAGGGGATGGGGTGAGATGGGCTTTAAGGTCCCTTCCAACTCAAACTATTCCATGGTTCTATGATAAACATTTAATTCCCCACTACAATCCAGAGGAAGAAGCCCCTGGCTTATTTGTCCAGGTGCTTCCCCTGGAGCCCCCCAGTTCCCAGCCAGGTCTCCCAGAGCACAGAGTTCTGCTCAGCTGTGTCAATTAAGAAAACCCCAGCTGTCCCAGTTCTAAAATGAAACCTCTTCTTCCCCAAATTTTTAACTAATTAGACCAAAATATTAAACCCCTAGAACACTCAAGTGCTTTACTTCACCTGAAGCAGTATTCTTGTTTAAGCAAGAAAATGAGTTTTTGTTTGTATTCACTGATAAAATTCAAGCCCCAAACTGGGAAGTGTTTGCACAGACTGGGGAGGACGGACGTGCCCAGCAGCGTCCAGGTGCTCCCTTCTCCATCCAACAAAGCTCCATTAGCACCAAGGAAAGATCTCAGGATACAGTTAGCAAGATTTAATTGTCACTAATTTGCATTAGAAGCCAGAGGGCTCCTGCCTGAGCTCCCAGCACAGAGCCTGGAGCTCTGGCTGCGGGTCCTGCAGCTCCACTCACGGCAGGGCTGTGGCCAGAATGGAACCAATAAAGGCCAGGCCATGACCTGGGATCTGAGCCTGAAATCCCATTTTGGTGGGCAGTTCCCAGGTTAGTTGGGTTTTGTTTGAGTAAGAAAGCCTTGTTAGAAGGCAGCCAGGCCAGCTGGTCCTGGCCAGAGCAAAGCCCAGGACATGCTGCAGCTGCCTCGAACCGCCGGGCAAGATCCACGTTTAAACACTTTCCTTACAGATCTCACGGCTCAGGCAAAGGAGAACAAACCACTTTTGTTCACTGAAGCATCCCCAGATAAAAACCCCTGTCAACAGGAATGCTTCTTGTTTTCCAAACCCTTTGGAAGAGCTGCTGCCTTAGGAAGCAGGGACAGACCAGCTGACGAGACACAGCGTGAGATGCATGAGACCCATCACTTGAGCTCTGGGACTCCGGGCAGTACCAACACAGTTTGGTCCAAACTTGTCAGAATCAACACAGGATTTACCCAATCAGTCATAACATTCCCTAGGGATATCACAACATAATGATCACAGTACTGGTATCAATCCATCTCTTCATTGGCCAGGGAGCAAGTCCTGAAAAAATATTTAAGTGAGGAAAAGCAGATCTGGTTCCTCTTTATATCCCTTTTAAAAGTAGGAGTAATATTTCATTCTGCAAAGATTGCCTTCCAAAATACAAAACTGAAACTGTTTCATGCATCTAGAGCAGAGAGAGCGAAATCTTCCACCTTTTCCCTTCTTTCTTCCCCTCAGTTTGGCATCTCCAGCCTGGCAGTCATTTGTTGCAGTCCCATATTACCAGTGAAGGGCTCAGCTCGCTGCCCCCCTGCCAAAATAATTCTCTCTCCCAAACCCAGCCCTGACTGCTCACTGACACGTGCACTTCAAACAAATAAAAGAGTTCAAATCAGTAACTATCGTCCCAAGAGAAAATATGATTTAAAAGCAAGAAATCTCTAGGGCATTAGGATGGCAGTGCACAATGCTGGCATCTCTTACTGCAGCTTCAGCTCAGCAGCCCAAGGCTGAAGATCTGGGATTATTCCCTGGGAATGACCAGTAAGAGACGTCACCTGGCATTGCAATGGCTCATGGTCTCGATGCTTCAGCGACCAGAAAGCAGGTTCAGACAGAGCTTTCTGTCCCCAGCCCGGGCCGGGGGAGGCAGGAGGTGAGAAGATGTTCTGGGGTGGCCTGGTTTGGGTGGGGTGGAGGTGCTGCCCCTCCCCAGTGACGGCGCCTCCAGGGACATCTTGTCACCCTGGGAGGATGAGATGGGATGAGGATGGAGGTTTAGGCGCCCAGCCTGGGCTGGAAGTGAGGAGTGGCAGGGTGTCTGCATGCTGACTCACATGTACTAGTTCACCTGGGTTGGAGAGCCGTTGTGGCTTCAGTCTGCAGGCCAGTCCCACTTGCATTATCTAAATCAGTTTGCAAACGGATAATTTAATGAAGAATATTTAAAGGTTTATCCCAGGGACTGATCTAGACAAGTAGACTTCTAAACCAGACCTACTGTCAGAGGTCTGCACCTAATTTATACCCTAAAACAATCCCAGGCCCTCCCCCATTTATTCATTTTACCTGATCAAGTGTTCATAGGAGAGTTTATCATCTTGAAGCATTAAAAGCTCCTTCTGCAATAGGCAGAGCCCTCCAACAGACCCATCCAGGTCAGTCTGCCTAAGCCTTGCCTAAGCATGAACAAATCCACATACAAACACCTGGCAGGCACAGGTGAGCAGGGACAGGCACACACCTTGTAGGCAATGCTGTTGAGAACCTTCATAGCCAGGTCGGAGACGTCGGGGTAGGGGTCGGCAGCCAAGTGAAGGAGCACTCTCCAAATCTGGGTGTAAACACTGTTGAAGCTCACACCTAAAACAGGAAAAAACACAACAAGCCCAAAGCCCCGTGCTGCAGCACATGACAATCCATCAACTCCAGCTCTTTGATCTGATGTGAGAAAATTCATTAGAACTCCGAACATCCCCAGTGACATCTCAGGAAACATCAAGAGAGGAGCTCAAAAACACCCCACATGGGAATTTTGTCTCCCTTTTGCCTGTCTGTGAACTCTGCCAGGGCTTGTGAAATCAAAGTGGGAGAAAGCAAAATAAATTAAAGACTCCCCAAATCAGCTCCAGTCAAGCTGCTGCTTTTCCAGGCTCCTGAAGCAAAACACCTGGAAAGGCCAAATTGATAATATCTGGGTTTCCTGAGCTAAAACACCAAATGCTATAAACCCACAGTTACTGCCTTATATTTTTGAGGTTATTTTTATCAAATTGTTCAGGGATAGGTGCATTCTACAAGTTAACTAAATCTTTAAACCAAGGCTTTAGGAGCTGAGCCTTTGGGAAGCAGCGAGTCCAGCTCAGTCTTTCCTACTGACATTTGTATCAATTCCTCCAATTTTTTATTTAATGAGCATATCTGCCATTTGGTATGACAGCAGAAGGGACTGACAGATTCAAAGTACAAATCACATTAATAAGCATTTGCAACAACTGACAAAATTGTGTGAACATTTTATTTTGCTGCTTTTAGGTGAGTGATTTGTTCCTCTGTCTCCGAACCCTCCCCATGTCTAATCGTGCAACGCCCTGCTTGGGAGTTGAGCCATTTGGACAATACTAAAGTGGTTGCACTAACAAAAAAAAGGAGCTAAAATAGAGATTTCAGATGAGTCACAATCAATGGTAAATGACAGATCAAGCTGTTACTGCTTTTCCTCTCGTGTTTCTGGAGGCATCTAAATATAAAGTTGGGAGGAAAGGGCTCCTTGGTCACCAAGCAGCTTCTGACCTGGCAGAGCTGCTAAGCCTGATACTCAAACCAGCAGAACAGACTGGGACAAATCAGAGATTCCCAGACTGGTTTGGGTTGGAATGGATCTTGGACTATCCCATTCCACCCCCTGCCATGGGCAGGGACACCTTCCACTAACCCAGGTTGCTCCAAGCCCCGTCCAACCTGGCCTTGGACACTTGCAGTGATGGGGCAGCCACAGCTTCTCTGGGCAACCTGTGCCAGGACCTCCCCACCCTCATAGGGTAGAACTTATTCCCAATATCCCATCTAACCCTGCCCTGTGCCAGTGGGAAGCCATTCCCTCTTGTCCTGTCCCTCCAGACCCTTGTGCAAACTCCCCCTCCAGCCCTCTTGGAGCCCCTTTAGGCACTGGCAAGGCTGTAAAACACATAACAATGTAAATTGTTATCAGGCTGTAAATTGTAAAAGCTATAAATATATATTTATATAATACTGTAGAATATTTATATAACACTGTAAAATTGTAAAGGCTGTAAATATATTACAATGTTAAATCCTGGAAGCTTCTATTACCAGGGAAAGAAAAACTGGAGGGGGAAGGATAAAGAACAAGAGAGGGAGAGAGGCGAAGTGCTACAAGCTGTGGGAGGGAAAAAGCCTGAGCCTCTGAGGCAGCAAGGCAGGTAAGGTCTGAGGTGTGCCCAGAGCTCTGCCTCCTACACTCAGGCCTGTGCAGGAGTTACATAAGGACCAGAGGGAAAACTGGATGCCTTGAATTCTTTAAAGCCCTTGAAAGAGAGTAAAAGGAAAGGGAGAGCAAGGGGGCACCCGGCAGAATTTCCAGGTCTCTGATAACCACCTGGTTCAGGAAGAAAGAAACCCAATGACATTTTTTATACATCTAAGCATCATGAAAAAAAAACAAATTTAAAGCAGAAACTGTGATGGTGCAACTCCTCCTTCACCTGGCAGCCGTGGAGGAGAACACAGGGAATTTCTACAAAGGCATCTGGGGGTCCAGGGGCTGCTCTGCCCTGATGCCACCCCCCATGTCAGTGCTGTTCAATGCATGGGGTGCCCCATCTGAAACAGCTCTGTGTAAAATCCTGAGCCCCGAGTCCCTGGGATAATGGGAACAGCAGAGGTGGCAGGAGGAACAGCAGCTTCATTGCACATAATGGACTCAAGTGCAAAAGCCATCCACGAGATGCAAACAAAGAGCCGAGCAGGAGATGGGTGTTAATCTAAGCAGACAGCTCTGTAATTAGTCACACTGACTGAAAGCCAGTTCAATGGACCTTGCAGTATGGATTTATGTTTACAAAATGATTCCTCTACGCCAAGAATGTCAAAAATAAATAGCCTGCCTTTCCCTTGACTTTGATTTTGCCTGCACACACACAACTTGGTTCCATTCACCTGAGCCCCACACAGCCACCCCGGGGCTGGGCCGGGGTCCTGCAGCTCCAAGGGGGCCACATTGGATGCAAACCCGACTGCTAATGGCTTTATTTATTCTCCTTGATCTGCCAGGCTGGGACAGGGTTTCTTTCCAACCCCCTGTAAAAATCACTGCAGTGATTTCAAGCCCTGACCTCCACAGAAGGGGCAGTTCCACTCCCCACTGGCACCGCAGCAAAAACAGACCAATGGCAGCACCAGGGCTGCTGCTCACCTGGCCCAGAGTCAGCTCCTGTGCCAGGGAGTGAAACCTTTGGATGGGCACAGAGTGACAGGGAATGAACCTTCAGACGGGCACACGGGGACAGGGGGTGAAACCTTGGGACGCAGGGAAACACGTCAGGCTGAACACACCTCAGGGACCTGCTTCCCACCAGTGCCAGCCCCTCCTGCCCTGCCAGTGTGCATCCCACCGGCCTCCCCTCTTCCCACCAGGGACACAGAGGGACCCTGGGTGGAGAGCACAACCCAAATCCTGCTGATCTCCGAACTCTACTCGGACAAACGCTGCCTGTTCCCTGCAGCCACGGCAAACCCGCCCCCCCTGCAGCCCTGAGAGCCTCCCTGGGCTCTGCAGGGGCTCCTGCACACTCCAACACCAGGTGAGACCCACAGCAAAGCTGAGCTTTCAATGCTTCAGCACAGGCCAGAACCAGCTCATTAGAAAGAAGTCCCCTCAGAGCAGGTACCCCCTGACCAGGGCTGATGTCACCCACATGAAAGCAGCCCTCCATGACCAGCCTGCACAGCAAGTCTGCATTTCCAAAACCTGCCCAAATCCCTGTGTTTGGCTCCTTATTACTTCTCATTATCTCTGTGCATTAAACATATTGCCCGGTGGGAGAGCAGGAGGCTCCACCTGTCCTAACACTCGTACCTCCTGCACCTCCCTGTCCACCTCCACCTCTGCTCTCCTCATCCTCACTGCAGCAACCTCCCGCTGTCACTGTTACTTTGAGGCAGATCCTGTGACATGGCAAACAGTTCTCCACCCCCAGCCTCTCCTGCTGGAAAAGACAACTATTCCCCAGCATTTCATTGCTCCGAGATTTATTTTCCTCCCTCTTTGATCACTCCTTAAGATCATCTTTCCAGCGATGCTCTCTGTAGGACAAAGACTTTCATCATGCAGTTTGGATATGAATAATCAGCCTCAAGGTATGCAACCCCCCATCTTAATTCCTTCCCTTTTCCTATCTTAAAACTAAACATTTCCAGGACACCAAGATTAATGAGTGGCTGTATGGAAAAGCAGCAAGGCTCAGCTTCCCTTCCAAACTGATGTCTTTGTTGACTAACCACAAACTGCCTCTTGCCAGCTTGAAAATTGGGCCAGAAATAAATGTCTCTCCTGGTACAGCCCTGTCTGGCCAAGGAGCAGCTGCCAGAGAACAAACACCTCGGCTGAGAGCACGAGCTGCATTTGGGGGGGCAATAAATGGGGACATTTGGTGTACAGTTAGCTCAGGAACTGCTTGTAAAATGGAACAAGGAGGAATGGAGAGCTTTTCCTCCAGTTTATGGGAAGAAGTACATGGTGTGATGCCTCTGTGTCAGTGAAGAGGCTGATCCAGAACAATCCCTCTGGCACCGTGTTTCTAGAACTGCAAGAGAGGAAGAGAGCCCTGAGCATCAGGAGGTTTGGCTGCCCCATCCCTGGGAGTGTCCAAGGCCAGGTTGGACGGGGCTTGGAGCAGCCTGGGCCAGTGGAAGGTGTCCCTGCCCAGGGCAGGGGGTGGAACTGGATGGGATTTAAGGTGCCTCCAACCCAACCTGCTCCACGATTCTGTGATCAGTGGGTGTTACTGCAGAGCCAAAGGCCCATTTCCTCCTCCAGAGGACACAGAGCAGAGCAAAGCCCTCCTTCAGTCATGCCAAGTCTCTCACCCAGGTGGGCTCCCTGAGTTGCCCCTCACTGGCTGTACAGCAGTTTAGTGCCTGTTAGGACACGACATATGGGGTTAACCTGGGCCAGGCACAAGAGCCACAGAGCTGAGAGGGTGGCTGGGGCTCGTGGCAGCTCTCCCTGGGGAGCAGGAGAGGGCTGGAGGATGGTGATTCTTCAGGAGGAATGAGAAAAGCCTGGCTTGCAGCAGGCAAATGGGAAGGTAATGGCATTCTGTGCGAGTCATGAATTTTAAACACTTCTCTAAGCTCTGCCATTTCCAGCTGGGTCTGAGCTCTTTGATGGAATAGGAATGAGGGAGGCCTTGGAGAGCTGCTCTCTTTGCTTTCCCGGGTCTCCTTCACCTCCTCCAGCTCCTCTCCAGATCCTTTTCCAGCTGGGCTGTACAGCCCTTGTGAGACAAGCACAAGCCATCAAGCAGACACAGGGTGCACCAGTGGGAATGGGAAAACTCAAGTCCTAGCTCAAGATGGAGAGAAATCTCCTAACATCCCTGTCATGCTTTACAAGATCCAATTTCATTACTGACAATCAAAAAGCAAATTAACTGATCAAGTTCCTAATGAACACATGATTTTAAACTGCCACAGGGGCTCAGGAAATACAGTCCCAGAATCTTTCAACTCAGAAGAGCCAAATCACCATTAATTCTCCCAGAAAACACAGAGCAGAGAAAAATGTTTCTTCAGTCACACAGGTGATTCCTCTCTTGAGTTGCACCACTCTTTTTTCACTGACTTGTGAAAATATGGGCCCATTTACTGATTACAAAGGAAATACAGAGACTTCCCCCTGTGCATTTCCCTGTGCTTGCTGCTTTCCCTGGAAAGAGGCTGTTCCAAAAGCCAGGTCCTTCTGCATGGTGCCTGTGTTGTCATGCCAAAATGGCTTAGGCTGTTTGAAAAGCTACAGGTAGTGTAAAGCAAAGCTGTTGTGGCAGTCAGACACCACTGGGAAAGTTACCTGAAAAACAACTGGGCTGGAAGAGCTTCATGTAAATATTCCAGTTTGTTCCATAAAAGAAATGCAAATAATCCATTTCCCCAGATCAGCCAGGCACAAACACAGGGGCAATTTCCCTTCCTTCTGGGCTACAGCACTGGGCTCTGCAGAGTTCTGCACATCACCCAGAGAGAGAAATGGGAGAGACAGGGGCTGCTGAGTGGTGGATGCCAGAGCTGCTTATCCAGGAGAAACAGCAGAGAGGGGATGGGAGGCAGCAGGATCGGCCATGGAACCTTCAGAGTTCTGTGGAACACTCAGTCTTTTTGCTTTTAAGACACAACCTGGGATTTTTTAAGTCCTGTTTTAACTATATACACATAAACCTGCAGAGGAAATAAGCTGGGTCAGGTTTCCCTGGAGGAGTAACACAACCCACATGAAAAATCCCCAGGGAAGCAGTCAGTGCTGAGGATCAGCTGCTGCATCCACAGGATGGGGAGTCCTTGCTTCATTGTCTAGACAGTGAAACTGCAGTGGGTGTGGAATTCCTGTATACCCCACATTTTTGTGCTTAAATTCCTAATAGGACCATTGTCCATTGTAAGGAAGCTCAGAGCTGGAGCCAACAGCTCCCATTCCCAGTCCTCCTCCCAGAGCAGGAGCGACCCAACCAAACACAGAAACAGCATTTCTGGTGTTATGAGAAATTTTCTTGGAGTAAGATCAAGCAGGAGCCAAGATCCCAGCCCTCCACACAGCCAAGAGGTGACCCCAAGGGAAGGGCAGGAGGGGCTTTGCTCACCTATGAGGGAGTTCAGAGAGGAGTAGGAGCTGACTCGTCTCATCTTGTCGATGGTCTCAAAGGACAGGATGTACTCCTCGTTCTCCGGGCTGCCCAAGGTGCTGCTGGCACTGCTGCTCGTGCTCAGGTTCCCAGGGGAAAATGCAACAGAGCTTCCAGCTGCCAAGAGAAAAGAGCAGATGCTGGAACAAGGACTGGTGAGAGAACAATTTTTACCCAGACATAACAGCTCTTTTCTAAATCCTGCCACACTCAGGGAAGGTGTGGGCAAACCCAAAACTCCCCTTTTTAATACTGAACGATTAAACACAGAATAAGCAAAAGACTGAGTTAAAAATCCACTTATGCTTGGAAGCTGGAAGGCACCTTTTTGGTCCCCAAACACTCAGGAAAATCAATACTAATGACCAGAAAATTGAAACTAATTATGAAGGAGGTTCTCATCCAAGCCCTTGGAGCTGGATAATTCGGGCTGAAGTGCCGGTTCCAGCCCTTGCTGTCCTGCACGTGGTATCTCCTGGCTTGCACAATGGGGACAGGGGGGCGAAAAGGCAAATGAAAATGAAAGCATTCTGACATCTCTTACACTCTTCATTCAGGCTGAGGTTCTGCAAGGACTTGTTGAGGTTCCTGGCGGTGGTGACGGCTCGGATGTTCCCGTAGGAGCTGACGGAGCGCAGGCGCGGCGTGCACGGCCCGTCCCGCACCGGCGTCAGGCTCCCGCCCTCTGTGGAGGCAAATGTAGCAGCTACAGATGTAATCAGAAACAATCAGGGTATTTCATTATTTCCCAGGAAATGTGTAACTAAAATCCCAGTAACATGAACAGAATCCAGTCATTTTCTGTCAGGCCAAAAGGGAAGGAGGTGTGACAAAGGGTCCTCTGAGCACGGAACCAGTGAGGACGTGTATCTGCTGTCCAGCCTGAGATGTGCTACATCCAACAAAGCCAGGTGAGTCCAGCCTTGCCAGTGGCTGTGGACTGCCCAGGGGACACAGGGGCTCTTCTCTGCAGGTGGGTGCTGGGCCACTGCCTGGCCCCTGTGCCCGGACAGTCACAGGAGCGTTGGCCAGCTCCTCTCTGCTGCTGCCCACTAAACACCCCTTAGATTTTCTCACCGTAAAGAATTGTGAAAATTCTAGTTTACTGACCACATTCCAAGCCTGGTTTCAATTCCTATTTCGCCCATGACCTGGCTGGATTTCTCACAGGGCTGAACGGACACCAGAGCTGCCACCTCATCCCTCCCCATGTCACAACGGTGCTGTTTGATAAATCCCCACCAGCAAGGAATTCAGGGTGTTGGGAAAACTCCCTAAATCAGTTCCCAAGTGCCTTCAGGCCCTGCATCTCCTGCCCACCCAAAACCCCCACCTGTGGCAGCTGGAGAAGGGAGAGGGTAGTTCTTCTCCTCTTCTATGAACTGCAAAGCCACGGTGCAGAAATTGCTCTCGTACTGAACCACCAGGTGACTCAGGGCCACCACCAGCTCCTGGGGAAAGAGCACAGGAAACACCTCATGGTTACACAGGCCAGAAACAAGGGACTGAAGGGAAACACAGACCAATGTGGTCCTTATTTCTGGTATTATCAGGTGGCCATCCAGGCTAATAATTCTCCCTTAATTCACAGAGATGAGCTGCAGAGTTCAGACCTAATTTTTCACAAGCGTTTCCTACCACAACCAGCTCCCACTACTCCACCACTCCTACACAGTGCTACTGCTTCTGAGTAACCCTACACAGTGCTACTGCTTCTGAGTAACCTGCTCTCGTGGAAGGTGTCCCTGCCCATGGCAGGGCTTGGAACAAGATGAGCTTTAAGGTCCCTTCCCACCCAAACCATTCCATGATTCTGTCACTGATTCTGCCCAGCACTGTCAAACTGAAGCAGTATCAGCACTGAACAGCAAACAGGAGCCAGAGCTGGCTTTGGCTGCTGTCTCTCTGCTCAGGGACTGATCTCCCAAGGAGAGATTTATGAATCTCACAGAGCATTCAGTGTGACACGCAGCTCTCTCTTGAATTAAACTGATTAAATGCTGGAACAAGACAACAGAAATGAAACCTTGCAATGCTGGTGACAAGTGCCAGGGTGTTGATGTTCCAGTTAAGTAAACACAAGCATTAGGACACCTCAGAACAGCCCTCAAGAACAATCCAGAATGTCAAAAACTATTTAATGTACTATTGATGTACGATGGTGTATCAGAAACTGTAATTCTTCCAAATCTGAAGAACTATTCTGAAGCTGTCTGCGATCCATCCTTGGGGTTCTAAAGGCAGGAAGATCTCACTGAACAGAGCTCTCACTCCCTCCACAGCATTCTGACTCCCTCTCCTCTTCCTCCCCTAGGACTGCCACCACTCCATGTTTTTAGCAACACAAAACTATTTAATTTAAAACCTGAGATCCTGTAATGTAAAATATTGCAATCAGATAAGTGATCAGCAGAAAAGCACCCCAGCAAGAATTCTCAGTGCTTTGTGCACCTGAGAAGACTCTTGTGTAATTGCTCTGCTTCCTTATCCCCGTCTCCACATTCTCTTTAAATTAAAAAACCTCCAGGATATAAAAATTCCCACAACCTCCTGAGATGATCCCTCCTCTTCCAGACATTGAGTGGAATACCTGATACTGTTAACCCACAGAAACACTTAGATCTGAACAACCCTGTCCACACGTGGACACTGACACACTGCTCCTGCATCACTCCTGTCAGGGGCTCCTGGTGGTGCAGGGTAAAGGAAACGTGGCAATATTGGTGCTGACAAAGGGCACGTGGATACAGCAGCACCCTGGGCACTGCTGGAGAGACCCCTGAGTGTGCAGCCTTCGGCCTCAGCACTGGGCTGATGCTGCTCAGCACTTGTGCTGACACCTCTCTGCAGAAGCTGAAGGTGAAGACTCCGTGAATTGTGGCTGCCCCATCCCTGGAAGTGTCCAAGGCCAGGTTGGATGGGGCCTGGAGCAATCTGGGCTAGTGGAAGGTGTCCCTGCCCAGGGCAGGGGGTGGCACTGGGTGAGCTTTACAGTCCCTTCCAACCCAAAGAACTCTGGGATTCGACGATGATTCTGTGATGGACCAGAGCCTTCCAAGGGAGAGAAATTCCCTGGAAAGCCTATCAAAGGCAGCCTATCCAAGGCAGTGCCAGGCCCAGGGCAGGCTCCAGGCCCAGGGCAGCTCCAGCCTGGCCATACCTTGCGGACCATGGGGCTGCCGTCGTTGATGAGCTGGGCCAGCATCATGGCCACGTTGTGGTCGATGGTGGTGGAGTGATCCGTGCGCTCCGCAGAGTTCCCCACAAACGTCCCCAGAGCAAAGACTGCGGCACAGCGGACCTGGACACAGAAACAGCCATTATCCACCCCCTCATCTGCCAGTGGGATTTACTGGATCCCCACAAATGGCGCCTCAGGAAACCCGAACTGCTGTGTCAGGTGAACAGGGAGGGTCACGGGGAAGCCCACGGGGAGTCACAAGCCAGGCAGGCTCAGCAAAGCACTGAGCTTTAAGTATTCACAGACACAGGATATATTTAATTTCCCTGAACGCTTGGTGACCTTCCCATGGGTGATTCTGCCAGTTGCGTTGCCTTGAATATTAATTAACAGGAATAAGGCAAACACAGAGTTCCTGCCGGGATGTGAATCTTTAATAGGAGCGCTGACTACAGTCTTCAAATATGGGCTCATAGGAATGTAGAAGATGGTGGAAAACAGGAGGAAAATCAGGGAAAACTTTGGACAGCCCACCCCACCTCTGCAGAAACACTGCTCACAATGTGGGGAGAATGGGGCCAGAGACAGGAGGTGGAGGATGCAGGACAGAGGCTGAATGGGGAGGGGATTTTCATCTTTAATCTCTGCACATTATCAGAGGTGTTCAGCTCAGCTCCCTTCTATGAGTGCTGTCACCTCCCCGGGCTCTGAGGGGCTCTGTCAGTCACTGCCAGGCTCAGCACAGTCCCTTCTCTTGGGGAGAGTGTCACAAAGGTAAAACACGTCCAACTAAAGGTGGATTTTCACACGTGGCAGTGGGAGAACAGTTTTCACACCTGGACAAATAGACTAAAGGGTTTTTTGCAACACGCAGTGAGTTTTGGGACCACATTTCTAACAATCTGATTTTCATAGTGTGATATGCAAGGAAGCAAAAAACGTGGCTTTTCCCAACTCCAGTGCCCAGATTCCAGGATGCTGGGGCTGTAGGAACCTCCCCTGTATTTCTTTGCATGCTCCTCTTGCAGGGCTCGTTTCATTTGCACCACCTTGAAGAAACAGTGACAAGATCTTTCTCTGAACCAGACACAAACACAAAGCTCTCAAAGGCCCTGGTTCACAGGAATTTCTGTCCTCTGCCAGAATTTGCCAATTCCACTGGCATTTACTGGAACAGCTGGATTTTTACCTCTGGGATTGGATCCGAGAGGAGGCTGTAGAGCTTCTCGTGAGCGCTGTCTCTCACCCCACACCACCTGGCTGAGTCAAAGTTCTGCCAAATCCTGCCCAGACAAATGGCCACCCAGTGCCTGAGGAGCGGGTGGGGGTCGTTCAGCTGCTCCAGGCAGATGGCTATCAGGTTTCCCTGAAGGCAAGCTTCCTGCAACACAGAGCAAGCCATTTACTCGGGGTGACAGCTTCCCACCTCATCCCCACAAAACAAGACTATTGCTGAAAGACACAGAAAATCACGGGAAAATAATCATTCAGTGGCTTTATACTGGTTTTGTTTCCAAATCACACTTGGCAGCAGGGTGAAGGGAAGGGCAGGTACATGCTACTAGAGCTGGTTAAATAGCTGAGCATTAGAAATGTTTCCTCTAAGGCATAAAGCCTGTTTTTCCCTCATTGGAAGTGCTCCTAGCACCTGTGAGAGCCCTAGGCTTTATGGCTGATTCCACAGACCATTCCCAGCCATCAGGTTCCCACTTGACAGGACCAGGCACTATTTCCTTCCCAGCCTGCCAGTGGCTGCCTGGAGGGGTGGCTGTGGAGTGACTTGTGTCCTTACCCTCCACTGCCAGGTGCTTTGTCACACCTCCAGGCCAATTTTTCTTTTAATCCATCCAGAAATAACATAAAACAACCTCCTAGTTCAGTTTCCCAGTTCAGGGTTGGGCTGTAATGCAAGCCAGGACACTTTTATCGAGGTAAAGGCATAAGGCAGAGAGAGGCAGCAGAGACTGAAGGGAAAAGGCTGTTGGAACTCACCTGCCCAGTGTTGTAGTTGTTCACAATCACAGCCAGGATAAACGCTGTCATTGTCCTGTGTTCAGCCTGAAAACAACCCACAGCTGAGGGTTACCTGGAGAACAGGGCAGGGAACAGCTACACCCCACCCTGAAACGTGGCGTTATTCTAAGTACAGTTTGTGTCACATTAAAAGAACGAGAGAGGAGAAAGAAAGCTGGAATTTTCTTGGCATCAGCCTGTCACACCTGAGACACTTCCCCAGCCTGGCCACACGATCCTCCCTCCCAGCCTGGCCCTCTGCTCCGGGCAGGGCTCCCCAACACCCACTGCAGGAACCCAGAC
Source organism: Platyrinchus mystaceus (assembly GCA_035041135.1). Classification (NCBI taxonomy): domain Eukaryota; kingdom Metazoa; phylum Chordata; class Aves; order Passeriformes; family Tyrannidae; genus Platyrinchus; species Platyrinchus mystaceus. Next base: position 872,443 of record JAWWLV010000046.1, on the reverse strand, counting down.
AAGTGCTGCTGAGGGAACTGCCAAAGCTAGGGGGCAATTCCCTGTCTCTGCAGCCTCCTGGAGCTCCCAGCTCCCACACAGTCATCTGCTTATGGAACTTCCTCCTTATGGAAATCCTGGTTTGGTTTGGCTGCCTCTGTCCCACTGGTGGGAGCATTGCTGACTCCCCAGGACAGCCCTGGCGTGGGGGGCAGCCCCACATCAGCACCACAGCAGAAGCTAAACAGAACAGATCAGCTAAAACAAGGTAAGCAAATGCTACAGGGGTCTGAATAAATGTGACTTGTCCTTACTGGCATATAAGGATCTGCCAGAACCGAAAGGAAATACTTGTGTCCATTGTCCTTCACCAGGTCAGCCTGGCATGACTGAAAAAGAGACCAAGAAAACCACAATGAGAACTACAACAAACATGAACTGGCTCCTCCAGTGATGTACAAATGTTTCATGTCTCAACCATTTTTCTCAAATCTTGTTTTCATCTGAGAATCAAAATAAAGCTCAAAGGCTTCCTGGGGGCTGCAACCAAACCCATGGGAATGGGCTGACAGGGAGAGCAGGGAACCCTCTGCTACCCCCAAAGTGACACAAACAGCAGCTGGAAACGTGACCTCCTGCTCTGGGGAAGAGTTAAACAGGACATCTCTGTCCCACATTAAACCTCCACAGTATTTATCCTACTACACCCAACCCAAACTGCAGAGCAGCTCCAGTGCCTTTCCAAGCCCCCCAGGAGCACAGGGCAGGTTTCCTGGCTGGGGTCAGCACATAGCTTTGCTGACACACCACCTCAGGCTTCAGGCTGACATTTTGGGGTCACAGCAAGAGGATGCACCACCCAAGTGGAAATGTAAGGGAGGAAACAGTGACTTGGCAAGGAGCCTCCCCTGTGCCACGGCTCTGCCGTGTGCTCCGTGCCAGAGACAGGATCATGTATTTTTTATCAGGAGCAGAAGGTGAAGGGGGGAACCAGTTGCTGAAAGGGGAGGGGATGGCGAGGCAGAGATGCAAGAGAATAGTTTATTGCTGAGGGGAGTGAGGCTGCTGTTTTTGGCAGAGCAAAGAGCAGAGGGCCTGGACTGCTGCCAGGCTGCAACTACAAGAGGCTTTCCTGACTCCTGGGTCACTCTGCACACACCAGGCTTCCTCTTCCCCCTTTCCTTCCTCCGTGTCATTACTTTCTGTTCCTTCCACAAAACAATCTCTTGGCTTTAATGGAGGCACACAGACCCCAGAGGAGGGGAGGCTGCCCACCTTCACACTCAGTGACTGTGCTGCCTCTCCAACCCAAATTCCTGAAGATCAAGGGAGGGAAATGATGGCTCTAAAACCAGAACACTCACTCGACCCCTCCCTGCTCAGATCCTGTGAACAATATGGAATCCAGCACCACTGACACCTCCTCCTCCTCCTCCTCACAGAGTGAGCAGCTCCACTATGAATAATAACACAACGTGACCAAAACAGGCTGCAGGCTTGGTGTGGAAGTTCAGAACGCACAGAAAATACTCTATTAGCAAGAAACAGGAGCTGCTGCCTGTCCCCTCCTTGGCAGTGCCCATGGCCCTTCCCACTCCCACCATGTGTTGGTGGAGTCAGTGAGTGAAACAGCAGAAAAAAACCCAAACACACCATTTAAGAGTATTTTTTCTGTTTTGCTGCAAAGCAAAGCCTGCAAAGGAGTGAGGCAACAACAGAGCATGGAAGGCAGTGTGTGAGGGGGCAGGAGGGATGAGAGCCCTCTTGGAGGGGAGGACAACAGGACACCAGGGGGGAATCACACCTGAGCCTCCTGACACGAACCTGGGGCTGAGGCACCAGCCTCGGGTGCATCAGAAATGAGCTTTTCAAGAATAGCTCTAAGATGAATAGTTTTCATTTTCTTTGCTTTCCAAAATCCTCTTAGGATGTTAATGAAAATATAGTTATGAAACTAAACCTGACAATGCTGGATCAACAGAGGGGAAAACTTCAACAAATTCAGTGCTATTCTCCATACTGAAATGGAAGAGATATGCAAAAACAACCCCCAAATAGGAAAGATCCAACATCCACAAGCAGTTCAGACATTCTGTATGGGCTTATAATTGTGCCTGAATTAATGTGTGCACCTCTCCTAATATTTTTATTGTGCTCAACTAATTGCACCCACAAACCATAGAGCCATATATACAATTATATAAATTTATCTGCAGTTACTTACCTGCTTAATTATTTATTTTAAACCCCACCAACTAGAGCTCTGGCTGAGGCCATCTTTAAAAAACAAGGCACACTGCCAAAACCCCAGAGAACCAGGAGTGCTTACACTGTCCACTGCCAGGATTTTGGCCCAGATGAAGACGAGGAGCGGTCGCAGCTCACGGGCTGAACTCTGAAGCAGCTTCAGCACATACGGGAAAATGCCAACTGAGAGGGCCTGGGAGGCAGAGAGAAGAGCAAAGCCCCATGAGCAACACCCCTGTGAACAAACCCCCATAAAGAAACCCCTGTGAACAAACCCCCAAGAACAAACCCCTGCAGGCAGCTCAGCCCCCAGGGCCGAACTCAACGCGCTGCCAGGACACAGCATCTCTACTGACACAGCTGAGAGATCTGGTAGAAAACAATTTCCCACATTTCTAGTAAAGAGGGGATCCCTGTGTGTTTGTTGCTCATTTTAATCTTGAATGTCACCAGATATTTCCAGACTCATCTGGTCCATGGAGACTTCAAGCTAATCCAGCACCAGCTTTCACTCCCTCCAGCCTGGGCTATTTTGTGCTTCACAATCTGCTCCCTCCCCTCAGCTGGGGCCGTTTGCTCTCTCCAAACACACTGCAAAAGCCCAGAAAAAAAAACCCACTGGAAATGAACAGGTGTCTCCTTACACAGGCTTCTAGCAAGCCTTTTCCATGGGATCAGAGACCACTGCCAGGAGGGCAGGGAACACAGGGAATCCCTGAGAACCCCCTGTGAGCGCTGACAGCCTTCCCAAAGCTCAGTGCAGAGGGAATGTGAGCTGGGGGTGGCACTCACAGTGCTGGGGGTTCAGGGTGAGCAGTCCCCCAGCCTGGGGGCAGCTGGGTATGGCCCTGACATGGCCAGTGCAGGCATAACACACGTCCCAGCCAGAGCTGTGTCCTGATCCTCACAGAATCTGACAGTCCAGAGGTTTTAACATCCCCTTTAACACACACTTTCCTCCCAAGCTGCCTGTGCCTCCAGCCTCCCTCTGCAGAAGGGACTCTTGGCTGAGATGGAGGAGGGAGATAAAGAAAACCACTAAAAAGTCCCATCACTGAGCTGCTCCACGACCAGCTGGTGCTTCATTTCACTTTTATCAACCAACAGCTCCATTTACAGGAGTGTTTTAAACTGCTCCTCTGTTAAATTCTTATTTATGCTCCACACTGTGCTGCCACTTCCCAGACTGCAGAATGCAGCTGCTGCCTGCTCAGAAGAGCTTGTAAAATCCAGAGACCAAACAAAGAAGGAGAAGAAAGTGATGCAGACAGTAAGCTGAGAAAACAAAAAAAAATGTGTATGCCTTTTTGGGCTATTTGTTTTACGTGACAAACCTTACTCATCCCAGTTATTTCCTCCTGGTTTGCCCCTTACACTATTTTACACTAAACTATTCCCAAGGAACTCCTCTTCACTGTAATGGAAATGAACATGGAAATGAATTTGATTAATAAAACCATTGTTCTTGTCGGGATACTCGCTGCATTTCCCACACATGAACACACAAAACTGCTCATTTGTCAAACCTGTGGATTATCCTCCACACATTCCTTCCCTAAACCACCATCTGTATTTATCAGCCCTGCTGAGACAAACCAGAATTTACGAGCCCACGTGCGGCACCCACGCACCAAACTGACAGCCCAGGGACCCAGGTCCAGGAACCTTCCCAGCAGATCCAGAGCTCGCAGCCGGTGTACCTGGCTCAGCAGCACCTGCAGAGGAGAGGGAAAAGGGATATTGCACCGAGAACAGAAATCCCTGTGCCTGCAGAGGAGAGGGAAAAGGGATATTGGACCGAGAACAGAAATCCCTGTGCCTGCAGAGCACATGGAAGGGACCTTGGGATCGTTACAGCGCTTGGAACAGCACGGTCTGAATGAAAAGCTGAAGGACAAACCCTGGCTGTGAGAGCCTGGCCAGCCAGGGGTTACAGCTCCTCCATGGAGCTGCTCCTGGAACAAGGGAAGCAATCCCTGTGGATTCCAACCTGCCTTTCCCAGCAGAGCAGGAACGGGGTGGCACCTGCAGCAGGATCCAAAGGGGAGCGACAGCCCAGCCTCCCACTCTCCAAACAGCTCAGGAGCACAAGAAGAGGCTTTGCTTTCCTTGGCAAATCAATATTGGAGACTTAAGAGGGAGCAAAAGGTCACATTAGTCGTTAATAAAAATCTCATTAAAACAGAGTCTGACAACGCTAATGAGGTGGAGGTTTACTGGCTTATACCTACCCTGGTGTGAAATATTAACAGATAGACTTGCAGTTCTTAATCTCCTTAACAGATGTAAGATATTGGAATGCAACATTTAATCCTTGGTTTAAATTGAGGAACATCCCTCAGATGGATCTCAGGGAAAGAGGCTCCTTGATTTACCTCCCCAATTCCATCCCCTTCTCAGTGTTTTTCCACGTTGCATATTGAAATTAAATTATTTTTCATGTTTAACATTGAAGAATAACTAAATTACTTGGCTCATGTCTCACACTGTGGGTGACTGCTACTGGATACTGAAGTAGTGCAGGAAAAGTCCAGAAGAAACAGGAGGATGAGACAACTACTCCAACATTTCACTCTATCTGAGCTCGGATCTCAGGACAGGTCATAAGAGAAAGGATTTTGGTCATCCTGCCCTAGTTGGCACCAGCCTATCCCATGAACCAGCCCAGGAACAACAGGGGCAGCTGTTTGTGATTAAAGCAGTAAGAGAAACCAGGGCAGGTGGAGGCTGGGGCAGCAGCAGGACCTGGCAAGGGAGCTCAGATCCCACACAGCTGTATCCTCTGACCTGCAGAAAAGCCAAGGAAATCCACAAATTCTGTTGTAGCTGGGCAAAGAAATTCATCTAATTGAAAAGGCTTTCCAGGTGAAGATACAAATCCCAGCTCCACACTGCTGGCATCCCACAAGAACATTCCATCAGAGCAAACCGTGTCTGCTTTGAAAAGCTCCGTTTTGTTATTGTCCAACCCAAACAAAGGCCTCCATCTCACAGGATTTCCCATTCCCACCTCCCCAGCTGATCCGCACAATAACCTGCAGCCTGAACTGACAGCAGTTGCAGAGCCCTGGTTTGGTTGGAAGGGACCTTAATGCCCATCTCATTCCACCCCCTGCCGTGGGCAGGGACACCTTCCTCTATCCCAGGTTGCTCCAAGCCCCATCCAACCTGGCCTTGGACACTTGCAGGGATGGGGCAGCCACAGCTTCTCTGGGCAACCTGTGCCAGGGCCTCCCCAGCCTCAGTCTAAAATGGGAACACAGGATCAGCCTTTGTCAGGTGACAGCAGTGGGGTCTGAGCACTCCCATGGGGTCAAAGCAAAGAGACACCAAGAAGGGTCTGTAACTCACTCCCCTCCCTCTCTGCCTCAGCTGCTCTCTAAGTGTCTCAGACCTGTTAACAACCAATCTGATTCCACTGTACAATTAATATTCTGTAATTGTAACAATAATTACGCTGTCCCAGCTTGTTTTTGCTCCAGGCAGGAAAGCAGGTTCCTTTGCCAGGTGACCTCCCAATTTCACTGCAGAGTTTTGCTGCCTGCAGAGTCCGCTGGTGCCAAACAATCCATTGGAAAGCAGCAAAGTTGGAGCTGGAGCAGAAGCCTGCCTGCTCCCATCACAGTGACAGAGACAAACCACACTTCTCCACATCTACATCATCTGTCAAGGCTTGGGAGGCTCAGGAAATTAAAGTCTGGTCTTGCAGAGATGGATGGTGCTGTCAGTCACAGATCCACCTGGCAGCTGACAGGGAAGGAGAGTCTCCCCACAGACCCTTTTAGAGACGGGACCGGGACCACAGTCCTTTAATCAGAAAGATTTTAAATTCTGCTGTTGGTAGAGCAGAGCCCACAGGCACCTGGGCCAGGGTTTGTATTTCTGTCAGTGCAAACTGCAGGGGAGGAGAGGCCACAGCAGGTGACAGATGACAACTGCAATGTGGGCCTTGCCACAAGACATCGGCTGAAACGTCGTGTCTTGTTTCTCCTGGATTTACTTCTCCTTTAAGCATATGAACTTTGTTTTGCCTGAGCAAACCTACCAGGACTCTACATTCCTCCAGGCACAGTCTTCAGAGACTTGTTTCTATGGTCTTGCAGCAAAATTTCAGCCCCACACTGAAGGGAACACTTCCCAGGCTGTACCAGATGGATAAAGGAGCCATTCCCACACTATTTACGCTGTCTGAACTTCCACTCTCTGAAAACAAGGGGAAGATAAAAGTCTCTGCCTGACAGAGCTGGGATGCAGAGGAGATGCCACAGGAGAGACCACAAAGATGTGCTGCTCTGAGAGAGTCGGTGTCTCCAGAGCAAAGGGGAGGCAGCAGAGC
>JAWWLV010000046.1:845151-865781 GCA_035041135.1 Platyrinchus mystaceus | reverse complement strand
GGAGAGGCAGGGACCCCAGGGCCCAGGCAGGAGAGGCAGGGACCCCAGGGCCCAGGCAGGACCCCCGCCCCGTGCTCACCTGCAGGACGATGGGCAGCTGCTCCGGGGGGTTGCGGTTCTCCACGCCCATGGTCAGCCACACCTGGAACGCCGTGAGCTGCTCCGCGAAGAACGGGCTGTGCTGCGGAGCAAGAACAGCAACGCAGGGCGGGGTGAGAATCCAGGAGGGAAGCAAACAGTTTTGGCACCCATGGACTTCACTGACTGCCAAAAACCAACTCCTGGTGATCGACACGTTTGTTTGGCGGCTTTTAAATGTACATGAACTTCCCAGTATAATTCCCTTCAAATATGCTGGCATCCCTTTGTGTGTTTGGGAAAAAGGAGAAGGAAAGAGTAGAGAAACAGGAAGAGTTATCCCAAGAGGTCTTAGGGAAAGGTGGCTGATGTCTCCCCAGGAGAAGCAGATGGAACAGTGGTGGATTTATGTGCTCTGCAGAGGCAGTTTCACTCCCGCAGCAGCACTCGGAGCTGCCTCTGCCCAGTCCAGAGACACCATCCAAGAGCAATGAAAATGAACTCCTTGTGCCATCCATCTCCCTGAGCACGTGGTACAAGCTCTGGGTGAGAATGTACTGACCACAGCACACAGCAGCTTCCAGGTCAGAATCCACAAGGAAACAGAAATCAATGGGGAAGAAAGGAGTGAAGAGCTGGAGGAGAGGGAAGCAAACCAACCCAAACACACCCCCTACAGGAGCACCATGACCCCCTAGGCCCTTCTCCATCAGGTTATTGTATTTCCAGGTCTGACCAGGCAAGAACACCTCGGGAACAGGCAGCAGTCAGACACACGTGGTGTGTGATGTGCTGCTGAGACAGAACAGTCTGAAGAGGCTGTCAATGGATTTATCCAGGTCAGGCTGGACTCTCAGCCCCCAGCAAGGAGGGAATGGAGGGGCAGCAGCAACCCTGTGCCTCACCTGGCCCAGACATCCATCCCAGCTCTGCCACGGGGTTGTGAACAGGCTGACACTGCCCTCAGTGCCTCCAGCCCTTTCCTCCTGCCTGGCCAGTGCCAGCCAACCTCTGCTGATCCACTACACTTTGCACCAGGCAGAAATCCAGGGGGTTGAGGACACAGCATTGACTAGAACACAGGGAATAGATCAGAGGTGTGCATCTGTCTGCCTGCTCCAGCCCCTGTTGCAGGAATGAGCCCTCCACTCCCTCCCAGACAACAGCCAGGACTCCCACGGCTGTGAGTGTCCCACAGGGAGTTCCAGGTGAATGTCTGTCCCTCTGTGCAGAGCAGGCACAAACCCCACACTGACACTGGATGTGAAGTGGAAGCAGGAGGAATGGCTCAGGAGAGCCCTGAGCCTGCCTTTGTGTCCAGTGCCCGGCCTGGCTGGGAATCCAGCCACACTGATGGCTCAGCCTGCCTCAATTCCAGCCAGAACACACAACCAGCTGCATTTGTCAGGCTTCAAAACCTGCTTGGAAATTGTTCCCACCCTGCCCTGAATCGATCTCCAGCTGAGAATGACCACTCTTATTTACTGATCCTGTGTCTGATCCCCGGCAAGTCTGTGCCTCCTCTCACCCCAAAATACTCAGAAATCTGCTGAATTCACAGAGAATGTCCAGGTGAGGGTTAGCACTAATACTGACATTGTTAGAGACCTGAAATAAAAATGAACATAAGCCAGGGGAAGAAAAATCATATTTTTTGCATCTTAAAACACAGCACATACAGTGAGGAAAGCAAGGGGTGGGAGGATAAAGGCCTCAGGGCATCCTGATCAACCCCCAGCATGGCAGGAGCCCACAGTTCTCCTCCTATTTTTCTGCTCTCTCAGTTAAATAAAGCAAAAAAACCCCAGTGACTCCTATCAATGACTCTGAGCTCAGGAGAACTCTCTGAACACACCCTCAACCTCTATTTCATGTTTATTTGGAAGGAACTCTACTAAGAGATAATTTTCCCATTTAAGCCTCTCATATAAAAAACTGTGCTGGGTGTTCTTTCTAAAAGTACAAACCCTCAAACTGCGACAATTCGAGGCCCAACAGGCAGAAGTGACTGAGCTGTTGGACTGTGGGTTGAACTGGGCCCACAACACCCCCAACTTACCCTGAAGGCAGTTCCTTCCTCGATAATTGTGGGTAACTGGGAAAGGCAAATGTCAACAGCAAGGTCCCAGGCTTGCCTGGAGGAAAGGGTGAGAGAGGGAAGAGAAGGAAGTACAAGTTATCCGTAAGGAACAGCAAGGGAAATTGAAATTCTGATCATACACGGTGTGGACACAGCAGTGTTGTCTGACTGGCTGGGATGTGTTTGGTATTTCTCAAAACGTAGGAGTAACGTGGACACAGTTCAGAAAAGCAGAGAGAAGCTCTAGTCCAGCTCTGGATGAGTTCACAGAGGTTCACAGAAATCAATGCTCTCTGCACTGGAGAAAGGAGCCTGAGTGAGCTGAAGCCTTATTACATACCTGTCCTCATCCCAAACCGGATAACACTTCTTTTTCAAACCAAAAAATGAACTTAATCCTGGATTAGCTCCAATCCAGGATTAAGTTCACACCTCCACATGCACCCAGCCCTCGCCTGCCCTGCATTCCAGCCACATGCAGCAGCTCAGGAAGCTCCATCCCTGCTGAGCAGCCCCTCAGCTCATGGATACACCCCCACACTCGTGGGGTGCCTTTGGTCTCCAAAGTTCCTCAAACATCTCTAAAATAGTGAAACAGCTACTTTTCACCCCAGAAACGATTTCCCCTACTCTGCCCATGCACTTTTCATTCAGCATGTCAATTTATGCACTCCGAAGGGCTGAGTTAAACCCCCACCCACGGGGTTTCTTCCAGAAAAGAGAGATTTCCTCTCCAGACACATCTGCTCCTCCGTGGCTCGTGGCATCCTGTGTTAACATCAATGGCCAAAGCCATTTTTCTTCTCCTCAGAACGTCTGCAGACACGAGGCCGTGGGTGATAATCAATACTCCGCATTTTAGTCACCAGCTCTAATAACTTCTTAAATCACCCTGTTTTGAGTCAAACAAACCTTCCATCAGACCCACTGCCGAGCGGATCTATCCCATCAGCACAACTGGGAGCTGTTCTCAACCAAAACCAATCTCTCCAATTAATGGAAAAATGAATTCTAAGGCTCTGGCATTTTTTTTCCCATGGATTCAGGAGCTGCAGCTTGGTTTGGCTGCCCCAGACCTTGTCCCTGAGCCTCCCACACTCACCCTCCGCTTGACCACGTGCTGCCAATATAATTAAGAGCTAATCAAGAGCTAATCAAAGCATGGGCAGAAAACGCTTCCCACGAGCTCCATACAGACCCAGGCTGGAGACAAAATGTTTACACAGAGCTCAGGAGAGGTGTTTACTCCTGGTTGAGGCAAAGGCAATTAGTGCAAGTACAAAGATAACTCTACGTCAAGCGAAGGCGTATTTTCCGGGTTTCCAGGATTCTTGGAGGAATGGGAGAAACACCTAAAGAAATCCTCTGCAGCACCACAAAATGTCAATCCTCAGGGCCTTTGAGGTAAGTTTTACTACGCAGGAAGAAAATAGTTTAGAGAGCAGAGACAACTGGTCTGATTTTGGCTGCCTGTAAAAGGATTCTTTGCAGGTCATCACACTGCAGACGCACAGCACTAAGATGCTGAGCTCCTCACAGCAATTTTAGGTAAGCAGCACTAATACTGCTACAAAAACGTCCAAAGCAACCCCCTGAGATCTAATCTCAAGGGTTTTAAGTGTTATCAGAAAGAACAAACAAAAAAATTCTAAAAGAGATTTTGGTAGATTAAAACAAAATCTCTTTTTTACCCTTCTAAAACCAGGCTGTTAAAAGCCAGGGGAGACACATGGCCAACGCCACTCAGACTCCTCAAACCTTTATGAGCACTGGCCTACGTCACTCAGACCTCCTCAGCCTTCAACATGTAATCTTTATGCTACTGCTCCCCACAGCTGAGAGCTGGGGATTAACATCCACTGTGGAAGAGACTCCACTGGAATCAAACACTTCAAATGATTCTCCAGCCCTTCCAGATTTCCTTAACACGGCGCTTCTGTTCTCTCTGGGGGAAACACAAACCCTCCCACCCGACAGGACACCAGCAAACAGGTTTGCCTGAGGACATTCCTGCATCCCCAGGCACTGGAACAGCTACTCCTCCCTTACCAGACCTCAGGTTACACACAAGTTGCACACAGGTAACACTGCGCTGGCATTAAACAGGTATTACAATAATTATGATTCAAACCAGGGCATCAATGAATGGGAAAGGACTAAACCACAGAGGTGAGGAGAGAAAGGGAAGGGAAACCACTCATTACAGTCCTGGTGACAGTAAGGGCTGTGGTGGGGAGGAGGAGCAGTGACTGACAGCTATAACATGCCAGAGGGAACTGGAAAGGTGGGCACGTGGCAGATGTGCTGCCTGAACTCCTATCACAGCTTAGCACACAAACAGGAGATAAACTGGGGAGCAGCAGGGAACCAGGATGGGGGTGCTGCATCCACAAGGGATTTATGGAAGCCAACCCAGAGATGTCTGCATCCCCCTTTGCACAGATTGCTGTCTGGAAACGGCTCTGGACGATTTGTTTGCACTACATTTGGTACAAAAAGGGCTCAGTGATCCCTCAGCATCATTCCTTCCTCCCCCCTCACTGTGCTCTTCCAGTACTCCAAACCCTCCATGGTGATAAGGCAACACTTTGTTTCCTGGAAGAGCTGCAAAGTTTGGGCTTTCAAGCAAAGAACAGAAGGCAGAGAGTCCCAGCCCTGCTCAGGGACTGGTTTACTGCCCAAACCCACGACTTAACGGGTGATGGAAACCCCCAGAAACACTTGAACAGCAGAAATTCAGCCCCATTAGAGCTGTGTGTGTCTGTCTGCACCCACGGGTACCCTGAGCTGGCAGCTCGTGGAGGCACATTTTCTTACACTCACATTTTCTGGGCTGAGTCAATGTCTAATGCTTTTAAATCTCATGTCCCTTTTTTATAATGTATTCTTGACAGCTTTTAACACTCTCCTTTCCTCTGGGAATCGTGTGTTACACTGCACTGCACACAGTACCAGGGAAAAGGAGAGTTTCTGGCTGGGACAGCCACGCTGAGGAGCAGCTGAAGGGAAGCTGAGGAGGCCACTGCAGTCCTGGGGTCAGGCCCAGGGTACCTCCTTGTTCTGAGCTGTATTTCTGAACCCTTAAGCACTGCAGACTTTAGCAGGCCTGTTGGAAAGGACTTTTCACATGTGTTCTGTCTGCCAGTACGACCCCAGGACAGGTCCTGTTTGAGTGGATGTCCAGATCCCAGCCTGAGCTCACCTGCACTGCAGTGACCCTGTGCCCTTCCTAAGCTGCTTTAGGACACAGCTGGGAAGCTGCTCAGACACAGCTATTTTTAAAAAAACAGTTATTGCTACGAATATTTGGCACAACTCCAAAATCCTTGCCTTCTCCCAGCACATCCCCCTGCTCCAGGCACAACTTAGAGCTCAGGCTTTGCTATTTTTGTGCCACATTTCTCTCCATCAAACTCCCCGTAGTCCGATAATGGGACTCAAGAGATGTCAAAACTAACACAAAGACACAAAAAAATCTGGTTACAGTGTAATCTGAGTTAATCTAATCCTTCAAACGTCAAACAGTTCCAAATACCTCTTCAAACAATCAGCTTCTTCTTGCTGAGACACCGAGTGTTTCGGTGCAGCTCCACGAGCCCCGAGGGATGGCTGAGCAGCCCTGCATCCATCCTGCACACTCCACAGTGCTCCAGGGCTCCTCTCTCACCTGTGATTGGGTTGCTGCATTATGGTTTCCTTTTCTTTTGCTTTATTATGACTTCCTTTCAACCTTTCAAATTCCATGGTCTGTTTACACACCATGGCAGTATTTCTATTAGGGATGAACTGCAGCTCTTCCAAAGCATAATTGAGGTACTTGGGGTCTAATATATGACCCTCGTTAGGAAACATTTCCAAAGACATTATCAGGTCCTTTCAAAGGCCAATGAATAAAACCAGCTGGCAACAGCAGCAGTGCATAAACCCTGATCCATCAGGGCAGAGATCAAGGTGCTGACAGAGCACCAGGGCTCTGTTCTTATGCACAACAGCCAGAACGACTCTCAGCTGAGCAGCAGGGCCAGGCAGTCAATAGATATTCATATAAATATTAATCCTGTATTAGAGCAGAGCCTGCAGCAGCCAAAAACTTGCAGTGTGAGGCACCACACAAACATAGCCAGCCCGTGCCCCAGGGGCTCACACCTGAGCAGGGAAAACTCAGAAGGCCAAGAAAAGTAGGAAAAACCAGAAGTAACGTGTCAGATCCCACCAAAGAGGGCAAAGTCACAGAGACCAGCTCTCCTCATTCTGAAATGTGGGGCCCTCTTGGTGAAAGAAAGACTTGCGGGTCTCTGAAAAAATAAAAGTTCTCACTTTTCCTCAGCTGTTCAGGTGAAAAGGATAATGAGCAGGGGCAAGAGTGATTTCCCAAATGAACTGATCAGAACAACAGCTTAACAGGTTAATATTTTAAAAAGCTGTTTTCAAGAGGAATAAACCCAGAGGCAGAGCAGCTCGTTCCTCCAGCAGCCTCAGCCCTCCTGTTACACCTGTCCCCAAATTAGGAGACACCCAAGTGTGACTCGGGGGAAATTGTCTGACATGGGTCAGTAAAGGAGAAAAAGAGCAAGTGGCTGAGATATAATGCCTAAAAAAGAGCAGTTGGAATTATTCAAGGGGTAAATTGATGCTCAAGTGTAAAGAATTTTTTGCAGCATTGCTCCCACCACTTGCAGATGTGATGTGGCAGCCATGGCTGGCTCCCCATAACACTGCCTGACATGCAGGGGGTCAAAAATCCAGGAAAAGTCTCTATAAAGCAGCAACCAGAAGCCCTTGCTGTTATCATGCACCACACAATGACGTGGACATCACTTCATCATGATCATCACCTCACTCTGTTGGAAGTTTCCATCCTTTCCAGCACCCCTGTGCCCAACTCTCCTGCCCTCATCACATCACCCAGTTCATCCAAACAGCAAAATGGGTTTGGAGGTTTCACATTGGTGATCCATTAGAAAATTCCTGAATGGAAGGTGATTATTTTTAGAAAACATTTAAGCAAGCCCTAAATTAGTTTCTAAATCTGTCCTTGCTGAAAGTTCCTAATAACGCCCTGAGCCACCTCTGACGAACGTGGAATTGTCCCCTTTGCTGGATTTGCTTCCAACTGCACGTTTTTTAGAGGACACTGAATAAAGTGTGCCAATTCTCTGCTCCCTTGTTGTCTACTTCACCAGTGCTTGGGATTCACAACAAAGAGAGCCCTGTGTGTGACTGTTCTTAAGGAATTTCGTCTGGTGAATCCTAAAAGCCACCACCAACGCCATTATCCCGTGGTGTGCCCTGAGGGGCTTCACAAAGGTGCTTCCAGCATCATCCTGCACCTTCTCAAAGGAATTTCCAGCACCATTCCAGGACCACAACATGAACAAAGCAGATGTGTTTCTAGACTCCGCGGTGCTGCCATGCAGCTCTGTGAGAGACACAGAACAGGATCCAGGTGTTCCCAGTCTCCTGCCTGTGGTTCAGCCCATGGATGGCAACACCAACTCCAGGTCAAGTCATGTTCCCACAGGAAGCCAGAAACACAGGCTTTTAATAGGCTGGCAATAAGAATGAATTATATTCCTGTAAGGGACAGGAAATATAGGGTTTTAATATGCCGGCAACAAACAAGACACAAATAATTCCAGAAATTTACTGGCTTAATTTCAACATTCCTGCAACACCATGTTCTGCCCTCCTGCAACTGGAAACTGCAGCTGATGGCTCGGGCTCTGCCACATCCAGCAGCACCAGCAGCTCAAAGACACCACAGGAACTTGAGTGGCTTTTCCTGCTCTTCAGTTTTAAGTGTCCCAGTCCCTCGTGTGACACTGATAAAACAACTCACCCCGCTTACAAATGACAAAGGCCATTTTCCTCAGGAGCTCCTGATCCAAAGCACTCAGGAACTTCGTTTGCCACGTTCAGCTGCCCAACTGCTGCCAACTCCAGCCAAAGGCTCCCCCACTGCCTCCAGGATTTTCAATAATTAAAGCAGCTTTGTGGTACCAGCAAATGCCTCCTCAGTGGCTGCCTGCACCTGCAAAGGCTCCTGGGGCTCCCTGCTGCCAGCCTGCCTCCATTCCCTGCAGAAACCATGGAATCATGGAATAGGACGAGTTGGAAGGGGCCTTAAAACTCATCTTGTTCCACCCCCTGCCATGGGCAGAGACACCTTCCACTGGAACCTGGTTGCTGAGAGAGTTTGAACTCCGTGTTACACTCATCATCATCCCTTCATCCCTCCTCTACATTCATTTTCCTCCACATTTTTATGAAGGAATCTTATTAAAAGCATTCTGGAAAATGCAGGCAGGTTAAACCCCCTCAGCTATCTTTACCTGTCACTTTATCAGCCTTTAGCAAGGCTCTGCTCTCTCCCCCAGGGACCCCATCAGCCTCACTGCACCAGTTTGTACTTTGCCCAGTTTGGTGCTGCTCTATTAACCACACTGAGTAAGAAAATAAAAGTGAGCATTTTTGTTATTACTGTTATTATTATTATTTTTATTATGATTGTTCACGGGACATTTGTTTGATCGTCAGAACTACATTTAAGAGCATTTTGATAACTGTGCCACCTCCATTTCCATTTATCATCTTAAAAGCAACAGTAAAAGTAGATGAACTCTGAAGCAAAAATTTCTTCTACTTCAGCAATGCAAGTTAAGGATCTTCCCCCAGGCCCTCAGCTCTTCCCACCCTGCACAATCCCAGGGGACCAGCTTTGCTCTGGGAAAAGAAAGGCAGCAGATGACCCATTTCTTTGGTATCTGGAGTGAGAGATGCCATGGCTGGACTGAAGGTTCTGCACCACAGAGTTACAGGATAATTAGGAATGCACAGAGCAGAAGCAGCTCTGAAGATGAGTATTAGGCTGCCACAAGCTGTTCCATCCCTGGTCCACTGACTGAATCAGGGAAGCACTGTGCAGATTTCAGCAGAATCATGGAACAGTTTGGGTTGGGAGGGACCTTAAAGATCATCCCCTTCCACCAGCCCAGGTTGCTCCAAGCCCTGTCCAACCTGTGCCAGGGCCTCCCCACCCTCCCAGGGAGGAATTCCTTCCCGGTATCCCGTGCAGCCCTGAGCAGTGGCAGCCCCTGGTGGCACAGCTGCCCAGTCCCTGCTGGCACTCACCACATGGCGTGCATGTATGTGGGGGGGAGCCGGGGGCTGCTCACGGGGGTGCAGTTGTACGACCTCATGATCCTCTCTGCCAGCAGGAAGTTACGGAACAAGCTGGCCACGAGCAGGTCCTGCCGGAAGAGCTTCTGGAAAAGGTCTGCCAAGAGAGCACAGGCATTACTGGGTGCACACCTGCAGCACCTGAGGCAAGATGCAAAAATGGTTTAAAACAAAAAGCCACGTTAACATTTTGCTGCAGTAACAAGGAATCTACAGCAGTTTAGCAGTGAATGAGACACCAACCGTGCAGTTCTGCCTTCAGAGCTCCCTCTAAACATTGCAGCTCCTCTCAATTTTACATCAACACAATTAAACACTTTCTACCTCAGGTTCTTTTTTGCCTTTTCTGGATAAAATCCCCCTTTTGCTGTTTCACTTCAGCTCAGCCTGACTAAGTTTTTGGAAAATTACTGAGGGAGAACAGGACCTCTGTGTACTGTTTAATCAAGAACTATCCATCTGTTAACTGGCAGTTTGATACGCTTATGAGAAGCCAAAATGAATCCTAAAAGATAGCAAATGTGCTCTCTTCTACAGGACAGAGAAGAATTGATGCTGTGTGAGCATTAGGAAGAGCAGAGTTGGAGAGCTGTTTACAAATTTGGCTGCCTGTGTTCCAGAAGTACCAATTCAGAACAGGGGTAGAGAATGGGATGAAGTTACTCATGGGAAACACAACTGCCTTACCAGCAAAGAGGAAAAAAACCCTTTATTTATGATAAGCCTGGAAGAAAACAGATTGCTCTTTGCAAATACAGTAAGAAAGAGAACTATTCAAGCTGAAACAATTGTGTTGGCACAGAGAAACCCTTTCTGAGTTCCAACGACCAGGTTGCTGCAATGACCTGGTAAAAAAAGAAATAAAAAATTAACCAGCTTTAAGATCAGGCCTGGTCTGTTCTCCCAATACAAGGGTTTAATTTTCTCCTTATTTCAGTGTCTCCTGTTTCTCAGGCTCTTCACCCTCTGCTCTGCCTGGTTCTCTCCTGCTGTGCCCCCCCTGCCCCAGCCGTACCCCTGGGCAGGACGTTCCAGGCGATGGTGTCGGTGATCGCTGTGAAGATCCAGTTCAGCTCTCCCAGGGGAGTCCTCCTGTCGTTCAGCCTTCCAGGAATCCTACAGGGGCAGGGAAAACACCCAAATCAGCTTCCCAGGAAACCCCACATTTCTGACATAGACACATGCACACCTCTAAATCCTTCTAAGTGGGACCTAGAGATAAAGGAACTCTTTGCTGTAACATTTTCCTGTTACATGAAGACTCATCAAGTGGTAAATACAGACACAAAAGCCAAGCCCTGTTAACAGACAGGGATCTGGGCACGGATCCGTGTCACAAGGCAGTGAGCAGTGGGCAGAGGAGATTCAGCCTCCTGTTGCTGAGACTGAAACTAGAATGTTTTGCCAAGTATTCCCATTTTGGCACTCATTTAAAAAGTGTCAAAACAGGACATACAGAATACAGAGGATGCAGAAACAGCTTTAAACACTGAATTGCTGGCACAGAGTGAGAAATGTAAGGTCATCCTATGCACCCTACTGAGGAACAATGTGAACACTGTGGATTAGCACCTACAAGAGAAAGATCCTGGTGCCAACAAACACCTTACGCAAGAGGAGGAAGAAAGAAAGAAAGAAAGAAAGAAGAGCACTTGACCATGAAAGGGAAGTGATTCAACCCTCATCTCTCCAAGGGTTGAGACACAGACACCTCAGAGGAGCACGAGCTGTGTGACCCAGTGACACTGTGCAGCCTGAGACACACTGAAGGTCACAGAGGATGATCCAACGGTCTCCTCTGGGCTTCACATTTGTTCTCCCCAGCATCAACACCAGAGACATCAGAGACAACAGCCTGGCCAAAGCCCAGTCAGTGAAGAACAGCAATGTTCCACCAGAAATCTTGTTCTTCCAGAGCCCAGGACTTATTTTTTTGCAGGCTGAAAAAAGTAATTAGAATTTTTTTCATCCCATAGCTGAACAAACTTCTCATATGAGAACAAACCAGAGGACCAACAGGACCTGATTTCTGTGATAGAAGAGCCCAAGTGATGGAGCCTGCTGTGATGGAAGATCAACACACACACCTACTGGAACACAAGTGTCCCTGTCCTGAGTTTCTGCCTTCATCCTCATCAGCTTTCCTAAATAAGCTTCTGAATGTTTATTTGCTCCTTGTAAAAACAAAGACATGAAAAAATGAAGAAAAAAACCCCAACAAAGCCAGACCAGCAGACTCAATCCTGGGCTGCCTTGTCAATAATCACAGATACAGCCTGGCACTTCCAAGCACAGCTTTTCTCCTTGTGAGAAAGTAACAGGAATAGGATGAGAAAGTTTCACAAACATGCACCAACACAATAAGACATGCTATGGATTTAATCCTAATTTAACTAAACTTCCCTTCTGTAACAAGTTTTTAAATATTTAAAGTATCAACACAAACAGAGGAAGTTTCTCTACGGCCACTCACTGCTGATGTGCAGCAGCACCATTCCCATGCAGGGTCAGATGCAGCACATTCCCTTGTATAAATGCAGTTCCAAACCAGCTAGAAATTAACATCTTATAAAAAATTCCTGTCTGTCTCAGTATCAGAGGAAAAATATACATCTCTGTAGCAGTGTTTGCTAATGGATCCCCCGGAGCGAGCGCAGGGAACACGAGGCCACACAGTGCTCTGGTGAGGATTCCCCGTCAATATTTGCATTGCACAACACCCTGTGCAGCACAGCAGAGCTCCCCAAGCCACGGGGTGCTAGTTGGAAACCAAAGGGATCCGTGCTGAGCTTCCCTGGGAAGACAAACACTTGGCTCACACCACGTGGTGGCAACTTCCAAGGCAGCTTTCAGACACCAGGAGGGATTTCTTCACTGAAAGGGTGGTCAGGCCTTGGCAGGGGCTGCCCAGGGAGTCCCCACCCCTGGAGGTGTCCAGGGAAGGCCTGGCCGTGGCACTGGGTGCTCTGGGCTGGGGGACAAGGTGGGGATGGGGCACAGATTGGGCTCCATGATCTCAAAGGTCTTTCCCAACCTCAGTGATCCTGTGTGAAATCTCCTGCACTGGCAAGAGCTGCTTAGCCAGGATCACCACAGTTACTGTGCTCCAAGACAACCCCTTCCCAACACAAGAGCCCAGGGATGTCCCAGGTGTGTGCTGTGCCTGGGCTGCTGAAACCTTGGCAAACTGCTGCAGAAAGACACAGCGTTGGAGGCTCTCCCTGACTTGCAGGAGAGCTGCAAAGCCTCGTGTGCCGGTGTGCAATCCTGGCAGCTCCTCAGTGGGGATATGAAAGGAGTGTTGCCATGAAAACCGTGCCTTTGAGCAGGATCTTCACTCTGCATTCACAACAGGCTCTGCCTGCACTAGACAGACCCCGAAACAGCGGTGAGGAAACGACACACTCCACTGCAATCAAACCTGACTGACTGCAGAAGAGAAACTTTTCAGAGTAACATCTTCAAAAGCCAAGTTCTTCCCCAGCTCAGGCACCACTGAGGGATGTTCCCCACGGGCAGGGTGGCACAGCAGCCCTGCTGCACCAGGGCCAATAGCACTTACTGCCACATGCTGAAATAAGCTCTGACGTCTTGCACTGAATTTTCTAGAAGAAAATCAAGGGGTTGAACCTAACCTAGGTCTGAAGGCAACCTGTGAATTACCATCTTCCCACTATAAATAAAATAATGAATATTAAAAAAAAAAGGCTGCAGTATTTCAGAGTCTGGACCAGCACATGGTTGATTAAATATCTGCAAAGACACCTCCACAATGTGTCTGTGGTGCCCCAGCCCAGCCACGGTCCTGTCCCAGCCCAGCTGTCACTCTGCCTTCCACCACCATCAGTCACTCGCCCAAGAGGCAACAGGATCGTCCCTGTCTAGTCCTGCTGAAAATAACATCTCTGTTCTTTTCATCAAATGCCTTTCCCATCTGGTTGTGAATCCTGATGGGTTCTGCCAAGCCACAGACTGTCTGCTAAGTGGCCCCACCAGAAGCAGGATCAGCTCTCAGGGCTTTTTTTTTTTTTTTCCTTTCTCAGGGGATTTTTGTTTAGAGAATTCCCTTCTTCTGCACAATAGATCCCAGCTAAAAAATCCCAGGAAAGCAATATACCATTCCTGAGCCCCTGAGAACAGGATTTCACGAGAGGGAGGCCAATGCAGCAACAGAGATTAAAGCATCCTTGTACGTCCCCGATTCCTGGCACCCTGCTTTGCATTTCAATTACCAATGGATTCATTAATCATTCTTTAGGGGTTTTTCCAAAATTTTTAAAGAGTAGAACAAAGCCCAGTTCATGTCACTCAGCAGCCACACCCCCAGCACAGATGATTTGAAGTCCTGGGATCAAACAGAAAAGTCCACCCAAGGCAGCAGGAACGTGAGCAGCAACACTGCCAACCAAGAGTCTCATGAAGCAGCAGCCAGAGGGTCCCAAATTCCCAGTCCTCCACCAACATAATTTTCCTTCATTTTTCTGTTACATTTTGCTGCCTGGCTCCAGAAAAGATCTTTATTTCTAAGCTAGGGATTATTTTGGCTCCATCTCGGAAGATCAGTGATACAAATGCACATCAGGATCCACCACACGTTCCTTCAACGGGACGTGGGCTGAGAGTGGATAATTGGAAATTGGAGCCCTTCAGAGAAGGTGCAGCTCAATTTAGCCTCAAAGTCTGCAGCTTAATTGCAATATAAACTCTTTCCCCAGTTCTAAAGTCAACTAAATTATAAATAACAATATACACACAGGCAATCCAGGAATTATTCCAGGTCTACCTCGAGATGCAATAAAAATCTGTGTTTTCTATAATTGATATATGAAGAAGATTAAGATGATGAGGTTTAAATATTTGATACCCACAAGAACCTACTCCTGGCATGCTTTCCCTGAAGACAAACACATGTGTGCTGTGGCACCAACCAACACAGAGCAAGAATATCGAAGAGAAGCCTATTTGTGCCACTAAACCTTCATTTAAAGATTATTTAACCCTCAGCAGCACATGTGAGTGCTCTGTGAGGATGATTCTGAGCTGCCTGGCTCAGACCTTCATTGACCTCACCACATGTCCCTTGATAGAGAGGCACTCTTGTAGCAATATGTTAATTGCAATTAACATAACACAGTCCTTGTTCTGACCACAGTCATGCAGTGGCCCAGGGTGACCTCAGTCCATGCTGGTGCTGAGCCCTCCCGGCATCACCAAACCCCCAGCACACCTCTGGCACACAGGCACAGCAGGGTTAACCCCAGGGAGGTTCTCTCTCTGCTCTTCTAGCTGTAAACTGAAATCTTTTATGTTTTGGTCCAATGAGGGTCTCACAAATACAGCTTTACAGGAATCATCCCTTACCTTCCCCAGCTGAGAGGAGAAAATCAAATTTTCCCGTATAAAATTAGTGTGACTGAACACCTCAGCTGTACCAAAGAGCCTGGCTGGCCCAACACCCCTGTGTGGAAGGGCTGGCAGCACTGACAGCCACTTGTTCTCCACACTGCTGTTCTCCCAACCCCTGCCAGGACCCCCTTTAGTGCTACAGTTTGACCTTGGCCAAACACACAACTGTGCTCTGGACATCCACTTGTCACAAGAGTTCTAATTAACCTCAACAACCGTGTTTCTACAGTCGGGATTTCTCAGAATTGAATAATGACCTTTAATTAATCACTCCCAGTTTGTGTGTGTAGCAATGTTCCAAGAACAGGGCATTCAAAACAATCCTCAAGGAGCTTCTGCATGGTGTGGCTGCACACCCCTGCTGCCCTGTCTTTAAAAAAAAAACCCAAAAATCTTCAAAACCAGCAAGGACTACAAAGAACAAATTATTATTAATATCTCAAAATCTGCCTTGCTTGTATAAACTGAAGCAGAGTTTGAAGAACAGTTGTCCTGGATAATCACTTTGCCTCAGCTGCCTGACAACCAGGAATTATGCTCCAATATCGCTTGGAAAAAAGGATTATAACGTGTTCTAGTGGTGCTAAATCTGAAATACAACATCCCTGTCAGACAGAGAACAGGGGGACAGCACAGTGACAAGTGACAAATGATTTCTGGTTGTTTTGCTGTCCCTCAGTTGGGTTTGGGGACGTGGGTGCAGAGCTTAACCCTGCCATGGGCAACCCCTCACCTACACCAGCCACCCATTGGGCTCTCCAGGAACAATCCCAACCTGTGCCTGCAGGGGCCTTTTCCTGCCTGGCCCAGGCTGGCAGCACATGCCAGGGCATGGAATGTGCCAAGCTGAGCCCCCAGCAGCTCCTCACTTCCATGGCCACTGCTTGTTTCAGCTCCACAATTACTGCAGGTGCAGACTCTGAACAGCTTCCCAAAGAAACTTCCTCACAGACAAACAAGAGAAATGCAAGAAATAATGAGGAAATTAAGAGCAACAGGGAAAAAAGAAAATATATATAAAATTTGGCTTACTTCTCTATTAAATCTAGCGTGACTCCTGGCACCAGCCTGACACTCTTCTGCATGCAGAACCTGGGGAGAGAATAAAATAAAACACACTAATTGACTGTTTAATGACAAGGTTCTGTGGAGAGAA
Source organism: Platyrinchus mystaceus (assembly GCA_035041135.1). Taxonomy (NCBI): domain Eukaryota; kingdom Metazoa; phylum Chordata; class Aves; order Passeriformes; family Tyrannidae; genus Platyrinchus; species Platyrinchus mystaceus. The sequence continues at coordinate 849,882 of JAWWLV010000046.1, read as the reverse complement.
CGAGGAAGGAGGTTTCTTTATTGCCCTGTTTCTGCCATTAAAATGGTGTTTGGGTAGGCAACTTTGGCACGGCATAATCAGACCCAAACAGGGCCCTCAGTATTTGTCACACTCGTGATTATGCGGCGATTTCCATCGTCAGGTGTCAAAACTGGGGTATTGTAACTGTCACAGTGACAAGTTTTCCAACACAGAGCGGGGGAAAAGGGCTCCCAGGCATCCAGCACGGTCTCCCGGGAGCAGCAGACGCCACGAGAGCCGGGGAGGATTACGCTGCTGGAATAATGAGCAGCGTTGGCTGGGCTTCCCTGAAGAGATGTGGCACTGCAGGCAGGGAAGGGAGGCAGGGAGGGAACGGGAGGGATGTGTCAGGTTCAGACACCTCCGTTATTTAATTAAAAAAATTGCTGACTCCATTTCCTCAGCTTTTACAAATCCCACCACTCCAGGAACACCGGCCCTGGAAAACGCCGGGCCCTGTCGGTACCACTCGCTGTGCCTGGAAAATCCCAAAAGCTGCTGAACCCCCGAGTGTGTGGGAAGGGGAGACGGCTGCTGGCCCAGATTCCCAGTGCCCGTCCCCCTCCTGCAGAGCTCCCTGTGCTGCAGAGGGCAGAGCAGCCACAACAGCTCTGGGATGGAAACCCAGCAACTTCAACTCCACAAACAACTTCCCCAGGGACAGCCCCACATTCCCAGCCCATTGTCCCAGTCTCTCAGAAATCCACTCTCTGTTGCTCAAGGAAGAATTTCCCCTCAGTGTAATCTCAGCTGACACGTACCCCAACACTGCACTCATCACACAGTTCTGTGGGCAGTGAGGGACCACAAGGGCTCCATGGGCAGTCCTGGACCAGGAGGGCTCTCCAGCCCAGCAATCCCACCTCCTGCATCCAGCTGCTGCAGCAGGAGCCTCACCTCACCAGAGCCACATTACCCACATCCAAAAGGCTCTTCCCCAGGTAAAGGAGAGAACAATTACTTATTAAAGACAAGATGTGCAGAGCCCATTTCTGGAACCTTGAGGCCCCTCCGGTTTTTCTGTGGCATCTCCTGCCAGCAGGGCATCCCTTGCTGCCAAGGCAAGGACGGGGATAGGCTCTGGAAAGCTCAGTGGTCCCCAGGCTGCTTTCCTGATGTGTGCGTCATCCAGCACAGAAAGCAGCCATAAAGAACCCGGGAACTGCAGTGGGATCCCTCTGCAATCTGCTGAAATATAAAATTCTTACGACAGTGCATTACAGAACCAGGCGGGGAAATTCCCTCCTAAACACAGCCCCAGGCAGAACTGGGTCACTGGGATCAGCCTGGAGCCTCCCTGCACACTGGGGATGCTGGAAGACTTGAACTCCTTGTTCGGTGCCTCCGCATCAGACGTGTCTGGAAGGACTGTAAGAGCAGCGCAGCACTGCCCTGTCACACACTGGCTGTCTCTGAAGAAGTGTGTCCCTGGGGACAGGCTGGACAGGGCTTGGAGCAGCCTGGTCTAGTGGAAGGTGTCCCTGTCCACGGCAGGGAGCTGGAACGAGATGGCCTTTAAGGGCCTTTCCAACCCAAACCATTCCATGTTCCATTCCCTGTTGCAGCCAAAGCTCTCCCTCCTGCCCTGGATATTTGGACACAGCTCAGTCCATGAAACTCCCACTGAAGCAGGAGCAGCCTCTGCGCCGCCTCTCCAGCAACCACTGCCTGCCAAGAAAATGTACTCGTAAACAGAATGTTCCTCTGCCTGTGTCTGCACCCCCTTCGTTGCCACGAGGCTCAGCCGTGGAGTCTGGGCTGGGGCTGGTGTTCCTGCCACAGACAGGTGACACACGTGGGGCTGCACAGAAACAGGCCAGGCAATGGCAGCACTGACAGAAACCCAGACACAAAGGTGCAGCCGGTCCTCCCGTGAGGGGAACACTCTGAAACTCAGGGGAGTTCGTCTCAATGTGGGACAGGGCATTGGTTGAGTCAACCCCCAAAATCTCGAGCCAAAATGCAAAATAAATACTTTGGAAAAAACAACTGAAACACTTTAAACATTTGTTTGAACTGACCCAACCGAACATCAGCTGCCACAGCTCCCTCCTCTCCCGTGCCCTTCCAGGTTGCTCTTATGGATGTTCTGAAGTACAAACTGCACATCTCAAATTCCCCAGGCTGAGCAGCTCCCAAACTTTTTGTTTCTTGTTGTTTGGGGGGTTTCCAGCCCTTTTCAGGAGCCCTGTCACTGTCTACGAGCAAGATTTCACACTCCAAAGCCACAAGGCCCTGAAGCCAATCCAGACCAGCGCAGCCTTCGCCCCAACACGTGGAATTCCGGATCTGTAACTGCAGCTTATTTACACCTTCCAGGACTGATGGAAACACAAGCACATGACTCACCACTGAGCACAACTTCCAGTGGAGCTGCTTTTGCTTTAGACAACGTGAAACACGGAGATGTGCGTAAAACAGGGCACCGAACACACTGATTTCTGCCTGTTTCCTCAATATCCGCGTTTGCTTCCCGACAGTGCCATCCGTCAGGATTAACAATCCATGCAGCTTAGCTCCAGGCTCGCCTCATACAGAGCTTTATATAGCTACAAGATATATTTGGAATACGTCAGCTCACAGCAGTCACTACACACGAGGACAATCAGCATCTAGGTAGCCAAGATTCACGCTCCAGGTTCCTGGAATTGCACACTGGCATCAGGACTTTCACACACCACACCCAGAAGGGCACAACTGACCTGGGTTTCTCTCCCCAGCATCAATTTTTCTTCCCCTGTAATGAGACTGAAGTGGCTGCAGCTGCAACTCCAAATGATGGGGATTTTGTCCATCAGTTACCACAGAGCACGGAATGGGATGGATAAACATTTATTCACCAAACTTCCATTTGCCCATAAATTCCATATATGAAACACCATTAGAGTATCAGTCCTGAATTGCAAAAAAGTTGTATTTTGAAAGCAATTCCTTTCAGGAAAAGGGCTGGACTGAAGGAAAAGGGAAGTTTTAATGGCAAAGGTTTCTGTGTTTATTTTTGGTTAACTGCTTTAGGGCACAAACATACAGTTTGGATCAAACTCTTGGAATGCAGCAGAGGATCTGGCTTTGCATATATTGTGTTTAACACTGGTGAAAAACAATTTTCCACAAGCAGCACTTATTATTTACAGGATTGCATGGATAAACCCACACCTGCAATAATGACAATCAACTGGGAATGCAAAAGGAGCACAGTCTTCACTGGGGAATAGAGGAGGAATTTCTGTGCATGCAATGGGTGACACACAGTCACTGGATTAGGTGCTGGGAAATGCTTCCCTATCCAGGGGTTAACGTGGCACCTTCCAGCACCAGCCCCGGACCAGCTGAGGGTGGTGGTTCTGAACCCTCCCCGAGCCACAGTTCCACAAACACGAGCCACAGTTCCACAAACACGTTCCCTGACAAACACCAACCAGACGCAGCTCAGAGAACGTGTCGTGCTCGCACCAGGTGTAGCTGTGCTCAGAACCTGCCCTGCTCACCCCCTCAGCCACGTTCCCATGGAGATGAAGGAACAGAAGATTCCTGAACAGATCATAATATCCGAAAAAAAACCGTTCTTAGTACATCTAACAAACAAAACCCACCGAGAAAGCCTCTCTTACAGAGCCCCAGCATTTTCGCTTTAAATCTGGCAGAAACTATCAAGTCTGGTAACTGAAGGGAAGGAGAACCCTGAAACCAACCCCTTCACTTCTGAAGCTTCAATTTGTCTTGAACTAGTTCATCACCAACAGGCACGAAAGCCCAGGTGAGGGATCCTCACAAAATTTAATGAGTAAAAGTAGTTCCCTGAAGCCATATTTTCCTGCTTACAAAACAGTATTTCTCAAAGTCCTCCTAGGGAATTTTGCCAGTGTTTAAAAGCTTCCATGAAAAAATCCCCGGGGAACTCACATCAAAAGCAGGACAAAAAACTCAACAGGTTTTGTGCTGCCCCTCACAGCAGCAAAGAGAGTCACAAGTACCACATATCCAAACCAGAATATGAAAGCAGAGTACAGAGAATTGTAATTTATTGCAAATATCTCCAAAAGGCAGCAAATAACTCTTGGAGCTGTGGTGACAATTCCTCCCATCACGAGCAGTGTCCAAAGGCCTCTGCCTGTTCTAACCCCAACCAGCAAACGCCCTGAAGCTTTTGCATTCTGGACCAGACAGAACCCTGAGGATCAGGTGAACTGTGCCCAGGGGAACAGACCATCAGAGCTCTGCACAGCCTGAGGGCACTGGACTGACCCCTGGCACCACAGGCCCTTGTGGCCCCTGGTGTTGGGTAAAATACAGCTCTTGGAAAGCTGCTGCTCCCTGTGGCAGCCTTTTCTAACCTCCTGCCTAATTAACTTGGTTTGTCATTCCAGAACATTTTTCCTTGGTTTATCGTTCCCTTCCTTCCACTCCAGCACTATTTAATGCTGCTGCATTATTTACAGCAACTGCAATATCTGGAATATGATTTGTGCAAAGGACAGTTTACAACAAGTTGTACTGCACTATGTACTGTTCCTGCTCTCTGAGGAAGCAGATATTTAATTCCCAGAACAGTAAATCCCTTAATCTGAGCAAACCCAGATATTGAGCTGAAAACCAAAATGCAGTTAAGTAGCAGATAACAATATTTTCACCTTTCTAGTTCTGATTAATAAGCTGCTGTTCCAAACACGCAGCTCAACACTGCAGGGAAAGCCCAGGCTGGCCGGAGCA